>JAWPHD010004513.1:0-185729 GCA_037043455.1 Cyrtodaria siliqua | reverse complement strand
GGCATGTCGCATTTGACATGCCTTCACAGCCAAAATGCTTTTGCAACATGCCTTAATTTTGAAAAGTAATGTAACACATTTTAATTATTTCATTTTTGTTTAGCTTAAATAATTTTAAAACACAATAAATAGAATCACTAGCCTATTTCTTATATAGATCAAGTGTCGTTCTGACAAACTACACATACATATAGCGGTCATGTATAAGGATATAATCTGAAGCATATTTTCTCCGATAAAAACGACATGCCTTGAGAAATTCCTGGGGAGAACACTGATATGTTTTTATACGTTTTTAAGGGTTGAACTATTGAACTTTTATATGCTTACATGACTTACGTAACCATTTTGAACGCAGTCAAATACACAAAAACAAATTTGGTGGAGTTAATCCATGCCATACATCTATTTTTATATCAATTTAGAATATTTTCTTAAAATTACCTCCCTTTATAAAACAATAGTTTTACACACTTAAGCTACCAAACTAAAAATACTTTCCTGGCTTAAAAGAAGCGTAAGACATTGACTTTTCCGAAAATGCATATTAGAATTTGCCAGCTTGAGTGGTACCAATATGTCAAAATTTGGGTAGCAGCACACGACCTACAATGGCAAAAAGTATGTTTAATTCCCAACTGGAGTGAACAAATTCCCAATCCATAATTGGGTTTTTTAGAGGGAAACGTTAGACAGAAAAAGCAGGAAAATATATACTTTTAGGGGAGGGTAATGAAATACTACAGAGAATGTATACATAGTAGTGTGTTTGCAAAGTATTTAAACATACAATAATTGCTTTTGTTTGATAGTGAAAAATCTTCAATTTAAAGCAAAACGATGCAAATTTTCCCAATTGAATTCCATTCCCAAAAGTTAAACAAAATCACTGCAATATCTCATTCCTAACTGAAAGTATAGCCTGGAAGCCATTTATTTCTATTTTTAGTAACAGCAACCTTGACCCCAGTTACCTCAAATGCTCATTCAATCCCAAGCTTTCTTAAAAAATTCGCTCTCTCTTAGCTAAGGTTACTTCCTTGAAACCTTTTTTTCTATTTTTAGTAACAGCGACCTTGACCCCAGTGACCTCAAATGCTCATGCAATCCCAAGCTTCCTTTAAATATTCGCTCTCTCTTAGCTAAGGTTACTTCCTTGAAACCTTTTTTCTATTTTTAGTAACAGCGACCTTGACCCCAGTCACCTCAAATGCAATCTTAAGTTTTCTATCCATACCAGATACCTACACAGCAATTGTGGTTCCAATATCTCAATTCTAACAAAAGTTATTGAGCAGAAACCATTTTTTCTACTTTAAGTAACGGCAACATTGACCTTGACCCCAGTGACCTATAATGCAATCCAAAGCTTTCTTTCCATATAAGCTACCAACACAGAAAATGTTGGTGCAATATCTCACTCATAACGAAAGTTATTGAGTGGAAACCATTTTTCTACTTTTAGTAACAGCAACCTTGTCCTTGAACCAAGTGACCTCAAATACAATCCCAAGCTTCCTTGCCATATAAGCTATCTATATAGCAAGTTTCTTTGCATATCTTACTCCTAACAAAAGTTATTGAGCAGAAACCATGTTTCTGTTTTTAGTAATAGGGACCTTGACCTTGATTCCAGTGACCTCAACTCCAATCTCAAGCTTCCTTTCCATATAAGCGATATACACAGCAAGTTTTGTTGCAATATCTCAATCCTAATGAAAGTTACTAACCGGAAACCATTTTTTTATTTTTAGTTACAGTGACCTTGGCCCCAGTGACAACAGATGAAGATTAAGGAGTGTGTGAACCACAGGTGATGAATTAAGAGTGGGTGAATCAAAGGTGAGGAATTGAGAGAGGATGAAGCACAGGTGAAGACATCAGAGTGGATGAACCAACACAGGTGGATAGAGAGTGGGTTAACCACAGGTGATGACTTAGATTGGGTAAACCACAAGTGATGACTTGAGCAGGTGACCCACATATAAAGACTTAAGAGTGGGTAAACCACCGGTGGTGACATATGAATGGGTAAACCACAGATGATGACATATGAGTGGGTAAACCACAGATGATAACATATAATTGGGTAAACTACAGGTGAGGACATATGCGAGGGTAAACCACAGATGAAGACTTAGAGTGGGTGAAGCACTGGTGAAGACCAGAGAGTGGGTGAACCACAGGTGAATATTGGAGAATGGGTGAACCACAGGTGAAGACCAGAGGGTGGGTGAACCACAGGTGAAGACTAGAGAATGGGTGAACCACAGGTGAAGACCAGAGAGTGGGTGAACCACAGGTGAATACCTGGGAGTGGGTGAACCACTGGTGAAGACCAGAGAGTGGGTGAACCACAGGTAAAGACTAGTGAGTGGTGAACCACAGGTGAAGACCAGAGAGTGGGTGAATCACAGGTGAAGACTTGGGAGTAGATGAACCACTGGTGAATACCAGAGAGTGGGTGAACCACTGGTGAAGGCCAGAGAGTGGGTGAACCACTGGTGAAGACCAGAGAGTGGTTGAACCACTGGTGAAGACCAGAGAGTGGGTGAACCACAGGTGAAGACCATAGAATGGACCACTGGTAAAGACCAGAGAGTGGGTGAACCACTGGTGAAGACCAGAGAATGGGTGAACCACTGGTGAAGACCAGAGAGTGGGTGAACCACAGGTGAAGACCAGAGAGTGGGTGAACCACAGGTGAAGACGAGAGAGTGGGTGAACCACTGGTGAAGACAAGAGAGTGGGTGAACCACAGGTGAAGACCAGAGAGTGGGTGAACCACAGGTGAAGACCAGAGAGTGGGTGAACCACTGGTGAAGACAAGAGAGTGGGTGAACCACAGGTGAAGACCAGAGAGGGGGTGAACAACAGGTGAAGACTAGAGAGTGGGTGAACCACAGGTGAAGACTTGGGAGTGGGTGAATCGCAGGTGAAGACTAGAGTGGGTAAACCACAGGTAAAGACAGGAGTGGATTAACATAGGTGAAGACTTGAGAGTGGGTGATCTGCAGGTGATGACTTAAAGAGTGGGTAAACCACAGGTGATGACTTAGAGTGGGTGAACCACAGGTGATAAATTGAGAGTGAGTGAACCACAGGTGATGAGCTGAACCACAGATGATGACGAGAGAGTGGGTGAACCGCAGTTGAAGACTTTGAGTGGTTGAACCACAGGTTGGTTGAACCACAGGTGAGGAGTTAACAGTGAGTAAACCACAGGTAAGGACTTACGTGTGAGTGAACCACAGGTGAGGAAACAAGTGGGTGAACCACAGAAGACTGAGTGGATGACCCACAGGTGACAACTAAAGTGAGCATGGTGAAGACTTATCGCGGGGTGAACCACACGTGAAGGCTCGAGTGTTGAACCACACGTGAAGGCTAGAGACTGTGAATCACAAGTGAAGACTCAAGAGTTGGTAAATGGTCAACTCAGACATGTCTTTATTATTTGCATGTATCATGTTTAATTATGTTTATTTAGCGTAATTAAGGTAGATTCTTCCACGACGAACAGCTTTGGACCGAATCGTACTGTACAGACGTGGTTCAATCTTTAATAGCCTAATTGTCTAGCTGGAAAGCTAAGAAATTGTTGGGAAAATAGCACGATGGATATGTAAACCTTTAAACTTACGGTCTTACGCCTCAACATTCTGTATTCACAATATAATTGGCTTGACTACTAAGTTCTGCAACTCGCACGAAACTTCTCCTGCAACTTGGAATATCCAATGAAATTGCGCGAGTGAACTTCTTTCTCCTCTTTCATTGGTCCATTTAGCAGAACCAATGAAAACAGGGCAATGGGCCAATAGGCCAATTGACACGGTAATGCAGGCCTGCCAAATCGCCAGATAAAATCATTAATTATGGTTTATTAGCTTTCTGGATTAAAAGCCTTTTTTCGTTCTTTTTTAAATGATGATTTAACAGCTATATTTTCACAGAGTAGCAGCATTTGTCCTGTCAGTGTATTACCTGTTGTCAATATTCAATATGGGAATAAATAATCACGAGCCGCGATGAATAGATGAAATGAAAACAGAAAATAAATATAACAAAAACACTTAAAACGGACACACAGCAATCTTTATTTTGTTAACACTCGCGGTGTTCCGTTAGCATAACTTGCATATTTGCAATCATTAATATAAATTAATCGAATAGTTCAAATTGTTTTTACATATTACTAGCTTTTGATAATATTGCATCAATAATTTATTTTAAAAAAATGGTGAAATATATTGAAGAAAACAGAAATCTCAGATTTTTATTTAATCATATGCAAGCAGTTTTAAAGTCAAACTCAAGGTGCTATTGTTAATTCTTGAATAAACCTCAAGGATTGCCGTGTGTCCTTTTAAAGAATCCACATTACCATTGCCTAGAAAGTATTGCTGACAACTGTCTGTTAGTGTCTCGGTAACATGTATTACACTTGGTCATAAGGTGCATATTGTTAAACGTATCATAATCATAATAAAAATAATAATAATAATTCTTAAAAACACGCAAAGACTTACAAATTAATATCCACTTTGTCAAAATCATCATTATCGTGCACAATGTTGTATAATGATGGACGTATGCTTGCACGATACTGACAATGTTGTATCATGATGGATGCTTGCACGATACTGACAATGTTGTATCATGATGGATGTATGCTTGCACGATACTGACAATGTTGTATCATGATGGATGGATGTATGCTTGCACGATACTGACAATGTTGTATCATGATGGATGTATGCTTGCACGATACTGACAATGTTGTATAATGATGGATGTATGCTTGCACGATACTGACAATGTTGTATAATGATGGATGCTTGCACGATACTGACAATGTTGTATAATGATGGATGTATGCTTGCACGATACTGACAATGTTGTATCATGATGGATGCTTGCACGATACTGACAATGTTGTATCATGATGGATGTATGCTTGCACGATACTGACAATGTTGTATCATGATGGATGCTTGCACGATACTGACAATGTTGTATCATGATGAATGTATGCTTGCACGATACTGAAAATGTTGTATCATGATGGATGTATGCTTGCACGATACTGACAATGTTGTATCATGATGGATGCTTGCACGATACTGACAATGTTGTATCATGATGGATGTATGCTTGCACGATACTGAAAATGTTGTATCATGATGGATGTATGCTTGCACGATACTGACAATGTTGTATCATGATGGATGGATGTATGCTTGCACGATACTGACAATGTTGTATCATGATGATGAACGTTTTCTACAGCTACGATGCCTTTTTTTTTAAAGGAACACTCGGCAATCTCGAAGTGCTTATCAAGGACAGAAATTAGCGTCTCGATGTATTTATCCAGTATTATGCTGACTTTAAACATGCTTGTATATAATCAGGGTTTTTATATTATTAAAAAAAACTACAATTAAATAACATCTCGAATTTTCATTTGTTAGTTTTATTCTACTATATGTTTAAATCTAAATATGCCTATATTATTGGTGCAGTATAATCGACAGTTAATAATTATGTAAAAACAAGTTGCTTTATACTACTTCAATAGCGTCTCCGTGGCCGAATGGTTAACGATGTTACGTTGTAAACCTTCGCCTCTAACCGCTGCGGGTTCGAATCCCACTGGGGGCTCGACTTGTAAATGAGGAAGTGTCGATTCTTACGGATGGCGGGAGGTGTACAGTACTGACTCTACCCAGGAAAAGTGGGTGTTCTGCCTCCACCACAAATAATCGACCATCATATATAACCTTACATGTGTTAAAAATGACGTAAAACACCAAACAAACAAACTATACTCAGCAAATATAAACGTCCCTTTTTTAAGCTGTGCTTTGCATAGTGTTGACTTTGACACACTTTGTACACCAATCCAGATTAAATTTCATCATTTTATACTTATCACTCAATCATTCTGATCAATATTAATAATCATCAAAAAACAAAGTTTGTCTGTTGCTGCTAAAACATGATTTATTCAAATTGCGAAATCACTATATTTTTAATATAAAGGGAGGTAATCTGAAAATATTCGTTCTTGAAAACTGTATGGCGCAAAAATGAGTGAAAAGATCAGCGTCTTTTCTCTGTTTTTGTGGTGATGAGGTCATTCTTTGTTTATTTCAATATAACAAAACTGTGTTAACTCAAAGTTTTAGCCACAAGACCCGGAAATGCTGTTTAAACCAAATCAAGGGGAATAAGTTTGCCCACAAGTTTGATTCAAAGAAAATTGTGTTCGGCATTTAACAAAGGTATTGGCATACAAGATTAAATAAAATATAATTTCATTGTGTCTAAATCTATGGGTAAAGTTGGGGACGTTTCTATTTTTGCTCAGTATTCTTCAATAATTAATAAAGTAATGACTGAACAAATGCAAATATGTAGTCAAACAAAAGGGACGCCGTGAGTTTAAAAACATCAATCGGGAAAACTGGGTCTGACTGGGTCTGATGGGGATTGACAATAACAACAACTTTAAAATGGTTTCCTTGATGTTGTTTTTGTGTGTGAGTGTGTGTTTTTGCCCTAAAAATTATCTTTTGAGCCTTTTTATCACTTGTTACTATATAATATCTGTATAGAAAACACGGTTAATCACCCTTACCGAGACATTAATTACACGAAATAGAAAATTACAATGTGTATTAAAGTTTTCCTTAATGTGTTTTCCTCGTTTTTTACAGAGACACGCAAAAAAAAAAAAAAATCTGGATATTGTAATTCCAATTTTGTTTGAATTGAATTTAAGGCGCACCAACACATGAAAGGTTATATGGCGCCTAACAGGAATGAACATGCCATGCTCATCCTCCATGTACATGGAGAACGGGCCTAGAACCTTCTCCCCCTGAACTGCATAGTTGCTGCAAATTCTATTGTAGACACTCCATTTACGCTGGAGCCACGTTATTGTTTTTCTGCCACTGCTCTAGTGATATGAGCGAGATGGCACCTGAAACAATACAGGGGTCATGATGAAGACCTTTAATGAGCATGATCAAAAAATTATAAAATGAACATGAATTTGGGGGGTGGTTCTACCCCTCTGCCTTCCCCTCCAACGGGATCTGCAGTGGCCCTATTCTTTGCCCCGGAACCATACGGGGCTAATTTTGTTTGAAGGTCTAATTACACTAAATCAACAGGATGTACTCGCCTGGTGCATCAAACGTAGTTCTGTAGGTGTTGCCAAAGTCATATTGAAAGTGAAAATGTGTAAAGTAAACAAGTGCTATTCTCAGTTATTATGGGGTCTAATCTATTAAAATTTCACCTAAAGACTCATCATGATTGACACAATAAGTTGGCATTGAATTTTTGTGAAATAACCAGTTTTAAGTATGATGTGCAAAAAGTAAGTTTTTATCCTAAAAAATCATGTTCTCATTCAAACATGTACTTTAGACCTTAAAACTTTGTCAAAAGATAGTTCCTCTATGATATGAGGTAGAAGGTGTTTTAGAATTATTTTTTTTTACATGAGAAAGAAATTATAGGCAAAAAAGACTTTACTTCCTGGTTTATTGGCCTAAAATTCACAGAATATAGAGGTTTGTAGAGATTCAACTGCAGAGATTCTACAATGAATTGTTGCTTGTTGTTTTGCATAGTGGTAAACCGAATATTTATCTAGGTAGAAGGTGTTTTAGTTTTTTTAAACATGCCTTAGTTATGATTGAATTGTGATTTAAATCTTTGTTTACATGTTTACCTGATAGCTTCCGGTTATATACTTTTGACTGTGTCCAAAGATAGTGTATTGATTTTGGTTTTATAACATATTGATTGGATCCTTTAGACATATACTTCAAACTTGATAGAATAGACTTTGAAAAATATTATGCTTTTATTAGAAAATTTGGCTACTTTCACTTTCAACACAATTACAGGTAGGTATTACAGTACAGGTAAAACTAATCACTTTGACATCACCTTAAAGAGTGCTAATCTTTTTTTCTTTAAAAACTTTTTTTAGTGCAGTTTCCTGTTATTTTTTGGCTGTAACTGTATTCTGGATATGTTGTTGATATTTGAAAATGCAGCTCATCATGTTTTTTACAGTTTTTTATATAAATTTCAAAAGTGAAAGTAGACAGGGTATGAAATTGCAAGGGGTCAAAATAGTGTTGACCTTTGACTCGGTGTTAGTATACAACTGAAGAAATGTCTTTTAGAAGGTATTAAACCCCCTATTTCCTTGTTGATGTTTAATAGCAGACATGTTTATTTGTATGATAAAGTAAGTTTCCCAGAATTCTAATTTGAGTTTTTAACAGGTTGTCAACATTCTAACTTTACTATGGAAGGGCAATATAGACTCATTTACGCTATTATAACCTTGAACACTGAACTATTATTTGGTATATTTGATTACATGATAACCGTGGGCATGTAATGCATAGGCATATTGATAAAAAGTTGAACTTGTATTTATCTGCGCAATAATAAGAATGTCTTAAAGAGGAAGTTGTACTATTCTCGAACAAGTTTTATTTAAAATTGGCGCTAGAACACGGAAAAGCTTAAGGAATTATACAAATACCATTCAAACAATTCAGGAGATCTGTTGCAAAAGACAAAAACAAACACATAATAATAATACATAAATAAATGAAATGACGACGTCTTTAGCCATGTATGACATTTTGATAAACATCGTTTTCAGCAGAGTAACATTGAAAGTTTACATTCACTGGCAGTGATTTTCTTTTCTTAAAAATGATATTTATCAATTCAACAATTCAAATTCGTTTATTCCAATATTTTACATGTGTAAAACAGCAATGGATATAATATATAATGCAAGTTCAACTGTAAATGGTAATCGTTATGACACATAAAGGTGGTTATATGGAGGGTTGACTTAAACTATAATACAAATAATAGTAACATATTAAATATTGAATTATGGTTAATATTAAGTATTGCATTTAGGTCTATAGATGCATGCAAATCAAAATGTAACAATATACAACGTTGGTTCATTTCTTTAAGCATACAAACATGTACGGCATATACAATACACACATTTAACTAAGTTGGGGTAAACAATATGAATGATCTTTTCGTGAAAATCAGTATTTGCACGGGACTTCGACATACTGTCTCTAGATATTTCTTCGAACAGTGTATCAATATGCTATATATGGTAAAATGGCTTGATGTCGTCTTATTCTAATAAATTACTTGCTCCTTTGAGTGCCCTTAATTGGTTAATAAAATCTTGTATCTTGTATCTTGTATTCTAAGATGCCCTCCATGGTGTTTTTTTTTTTTTTTTTTTTTTATTGTTTATTATTATTTATTTTTTAACCCGACTATTCGAAGAATAAGAGAGCTTATGTAATCACCCGGGGTCGGCGTCGGCGTTGGTGTCGGCGTCGGCGTCCCACATCAAGGTTTGCGTGTACGCTGTGTTTACAAGTCTATATCTCTTACATTTCTTATCCTACCACAACCAAATTTGTTCATGGGCTTCCTTGTAGCATTATCTTAAGGGCTGCATAAGCAATTTTGGTTCCTGTAACCCATGGGCTCCCATGGAACCCAAATTATGATAGCCCATAAAATGTGCCCCATTTCACATCAAATTGTGCGTGTAAGCTGTGTCTACAAGTCTATATCTCTTACAATTCGTACCCTAGCACAACCAAATTTGGCCATTAATTTTCTTATAGCATTATCAAAAGGGCTGCTTAAGTAATTTTGGTTCCTGTAACCCCTGGGCTCCCATGGAACCCAAATTCTGATAGCCCTTAAAATATGTCTGTTTCACATAAAATTTTGCGTGTAAGCTGTGTTTACAGGTCAATATCTCTTACATTTTTTGTCCTAGCTGAACTAAATTTTGGAATTGGTTTCCTTATAGTATGTTGTAAAGGGCTGGATAAGTAATTTTGTCTTCTGCAAATTCTGGGCTCCCATGGAACCCAAATTGTGATGGCCCATAAAATGTGCAATAAAGGCAGATCTAGGTTTGCATGTAAGCATGTATATATCTATAATTTTGGTTTGGGATTTGTTATAGCATTATGCATCTTATTACTTCGCCCATATTGGGGCATGGGCTCCCTTCTCCCCCCCCCCCCACTCCCCCTCTACCCCGCCCCCACTCCCGCCCCCACTCCCCTCCACACCTTTTTTATATTTTTTTTACATATTTCTTCGTTGTTTTAGTCAATTCTTTCACACATATGTTGCCCTCCCCCCACCCCACACCCCCCTAACCCCCAACGCACTCCCAATTCTCACCCCATCACCCCCACCCCGCCTCAGACTTGAAACTTTTTTTTTTTTTTTTACATATTTCTTTGTTGCTTTTGTCAATTCTTACACATATATGTTGCAACCCCCTCCCCCCTCCCCACCCCTCTCACCCCATCACCCCCCCCCCACAACCCGCCCCACACTTGGAATTTTTTTTAATTATTTTTTTACATATTTGTTTGTTGTTTTAGTCAATTCTTACACACATATGTTGCCACCCCGCCCCCCCCCCCCCCCCCCCCCCCACCTACCCCACCCACCCCACCCCCACTTGAAACTTTTTTTTTTTTTTTTACATATTACTGTGTTGCCTTTGTCAATTCATACACATATATGTTGCAACCCCCTCCCTCCCCCCAACCCTCTCACGCCATCACCCCCCACCCCGCCCCACACTTGGATTTTTTTCTTCATATTTGTTTGTTGTTTTAGTCAATTCTTACACACATATGTTTCCCCCTCCGCCGTCGCCCCCCACCCCCAACCCACTCCCGCCTCTCACCCCCGCTCCCCCACCCAACCCCCACTTGAAAATCTATTTTTTTTTATTTATTTTTTTTACATATGTCTGTGTTGTTTTAGTCATTTCTTACACATATATGTTGCAACCTTCCCCGTCCCCCCCCACCCCGCATCTCCCCCCCTCCCCCCCCACACTTGATTTTTTTTTTTTTTACATATTTCTTTGTTGTTTTAGTCAATTCTTACACATATATGTTGCCCCCTCCCCCCGCTCCCAACCCACTCCCGCCTCTCCCCCCGCTCTCCCCCACACCCCACACCCACTTGAAACCTTTTTTTTTTTACATATTTCTGTGATGCTTTTGTCAATTATTACCCATGTATGTTGCCCCCTCCCTGCCCACGCCCCCACCCCACCTACCCCCGCCTCTCACCCCCCCCCCCCACACCACACTAGTTTTTTTTTTTTTTTACATATTTCTTTGTTGTTTTAGTCAATTCTTACACATATATGTTGCACCCTCCCCCCGCCCCAACTCACTCCCGCCTCTCTCCACCGCTCCCCACGCCCCACCCCCACTTGAAACTATTTTTTTTTTACATATTTCTGTGTTGTTTTTGTCAATTCTTACACATGTTGCCCTCCCCACCCCACGCCTCTACCCCATCCCCACTCAAATTCGATTTTTTTTTTTACATATTTCTGTGTTGTTTTTGTCAATTCTTACACATGTTGCCCTCCCCACCCCACGCCTCTACCCCATCCCCACTCAAACTCGATTTTTTTTCTTCATATTTTTGTGTTGTTTTGGTGAATAATTACATAGCTTCTTACACATATATGTTGCCCTCACCACCCCCACTCCCCCCACCATCCACCCCGCCTCTCTCCCACCCCTACCCCGCACCCCACTCAAAACTCGATTTTTTAATTATTTATTTTTTACATATTTCTGTGTAGTTTTGGTCAATTCTTACACATAGTTATGTTGTGCTCCCAACCCCACCACCACATTGTTGTAGCCTTGTTTTCTGATGGTATATACTAGCTATAAATTTATTATTCTCCGAAAAATCGAATAGTCGAGCTGCGCTGTTCTCCGACAGCTCTTGTTTTATTATTATTGTTTATTATTATTATTATTATTATTATTATTATTATTAATTTTGCATTAAAACATTGCTTTGTGTTCGTGTAGCAGGGTCGATCAGGATTCGTGTTCGTGTAGCAGGATCGATCAGGATTCGTGTTCGTATAACGTAGTAGCATGCTCGATGCATTCTCGCCAGAGTTTCACAATGTTACCCTTTCTCGATTTGAGGAGAGTTGTAATTCTGAGATGTGAAAATGATAATGTTAATATTCGTGTTCGTGTTACTGTAAAATATCTGCAGGGTCGATTAATATTCGTGTTCGTGTTACTGTAAAGTAGCTGCATGGTCGATTAATATTCGTGTTCATGTTACTGTAAAGTAGCTGCAGGGTCGATTAATATTCGTGTTCCTGTTACTGTAAAGTAGCTGCAGGGTCGATTAATATTCGTGTTCATGTTACTGTAAAGTAGCTGCAGGGCCGATTAATATTCGTGTTCATGTTACTGTAAAGTAGCTGCAGGGTCGATTAATATTCGTATTCCTGTTACTGTAAAGTAGCTGCAGGGTCGATCAATATTCGTGTTCGTGTTACTGTAAAGTAGCTGCAGGGTCGATTAATAGTCGTGCTCGTGTTACTGTAAAGTAGCTGCAGGGTCGAATCGGATTCGTGTTCGTATAACGAAGAAGGGCCATCACGACACGTGCTTCAGTGACTAAAGTTTAAAGTAGCTACTCCGCCAACAAAAGCCACATTGTACAACACATGTACACCGTTTCTAAACTTAATGACGACTTAATATCTGACAAACATTTTGAATATCCAAACTCTATAGACACAAAAAAAACGGCTTTAACCAGCAAGGACAAACCCTAAAACTTACTGGAGCGTCGAATTAAGAGTTACCAACTCATAATCCATTTTACGCAAATTCAATGAGGGGTATTGCAAGAATATTTGAATAAACCTATAATTTTTTTCTTCATTTTACGCATATTCAATCACGGGTATTTAAGAACCCTTGAATAAACCTATACTTAAACTTTTAATCGGTACATATACATTATTATTACATGACCTGAGCACCTGGACAGAGTGATGATGACACGTTATGTGGTGTAATTTTGCCGTTATTTGACGAGTTAGTTTGTTGAATATTTCAATTAATGTTTTCTTTCAATTTTTAAAAAGTCATACTTTTAATCTTATCAGAGACTTAATAAACCAGAGATTTGCAACATATGCTTTCAGACAGAAAATACTCGAAATTTCATGTACATGTATGCACTTTCATTGGTAACTGTATATAGCAATTGTCACTTCCTAAGACAACCGTGAATAAAATTATATACTTTAAATCGGCACTTATACATTATTCTATGAACCGGACATGTTTTGATAAACGGTTGTGTAGTGTACCTTTGCCCTTATTTCTTTAAAAGAGTAGGTCTAATGTACTGTATTTTAAACAGCAGGTGTTTATCAAATTTTCATGTTGAAGCCTTAATATTTTACCCATTGAACTCATGCTTTCTGGATTAAATAATGAAAAGACACACACAGAGTCTTTATATAACACCAGTGTGTGCTATTTAACATAGATATTAAAAAACACAATCAGTGTGTACTATTCAACATAGGTATTAAAAAACACAATCCATTCCATCTTTTGAAATAAGAAGTATTTACGTCGCATGTGCTCTTTTAAATATGAATTCAGTTGGTGGCAAATTAATGTTATATTTATATTGCAATCTGAACCAACACATATTATATTATTATTATTATTATCATTATACTGCAAGCGGCTGTACATACACTACATTTCGTCGCTGTATATTAAGTCGTAGCATTTTCGGGTATCGTAAACGTACTTACCCCGTAAAAAACGAAAGCTACAAATATGGAACATGTCCATATTGGAACCTCCATATCTGGGGTAATATCCCTCCGATAAGCAATCCCAGAATGTTTAGGGGTAATATCCCTCCGATATACAATCCCAAAATGTTTGGATTGTCGTCTGCTACCCGTGTTAACAGTTCATGTCACGGTTTTTGGAGAACACTTGTAACTTGATATTTTCTATACGTTAATGGCATGTCTGTACAAGGACATTGCTATTTATGAAGGCTAATCAACGTGTTACAATTATATATAATTAGTTATTTTAAAGGGACACATCTTGTGTTTCTTTTTCGTTTTGTGCGGAAGAACTCCAGGCTACGAAAGACGCAGAGAATATTAGTATTGGTACTGGTTTATTTAATCACAAATAACACGTATTAACATTTCAGAAAAAGATAATAACTTGTGTGAGTTAGTTTACACATGGATATACAAGTACCTTGTGTAGATCTATGGTTTACAGCGTCCATCATCACTATCTGCATACTTTTGACTTTCACGTTGCATTCAAATTACACAGGTGACTTTTTTATTGATTAATTTCCACTCATGAGGCCCTCCCAAGGGGGTCCATGTTCCCCTGTCCCCTGAAGATATGACCCAATGTTCCCTTGTTCCCAAAAAAATAGTTCCCCATAATATTTGTCCAATGTTCCCTTGTTCCCAAAAAGATTACCAATAATGAACACTGTTCCGTTGTTCCCCAAAAATAAATGGCCATGTTCCCGTGTTCCCCAAAACCCATGGGAGACTCTCTCTCTCATTCAGTCAAAATACCATAATGAATTATATACCACATGATCTATGACATCATTATTGCTAATTCTTGAAGAATGGTATCGTCCACATTGAAAGCTTCAGGGTGAGGTAAGATTTTTATTTCTTAACCATTTTCGAACGTAAAAAAATGTACGCTACCCTCGACTGATATTCTTTTTTTTTGTGAAGGTTGGTACTTTCGGAAAACACTTTGTAAAACTTCTGAAATGCACCAGAAATAATTTGCTAATCCTTAAAGCGAACTTTAATTGTGCACATATTATGAACAAAATCCATGCATATGTTTTTATCACGAAAACGTCCCCATTATTATTTCCCATCCGGTAAACGAAAGGATTTTGGTTAAAGAACCAGTTCGCAAGAATTAATGATTTTTTTAATTATACTAATCCGTGAATTCGATTATTTTTTATGCTAAATCGTGAAGTCGTTTTTGTTGTCAATTATCTAAAGCTTTATAAAACATAAGATTTTATTGCTATTTTGTCCGTCGTCAGACTTCGTTCGTCGCTGTTGTCTTCCGTCGTCGTCGTAAACATTTTGCTTTAAACAACATCTTCTCTGAAACTACCGGGCAAAATTTCGTAAGACTTCACAGGAACGATTTTTGGGTGGTTATCGCTCAAGGTTATGCAAAATCTGGCAATCCATCCAGAACTCTAGTTGTCATGCCAACAGAAGGAAAATATAGGATATAGTCCTGCAGTTTTATATTCCAGAAAAGTTCATTACTAAAAATAATAGTGCTTGAGCGACCTTCTACCAAGATTGCTCAAGTAGTATGGCTATATAGGTTTTTTTTTTTAATTAATACATTTTCTCGTGTAAAGCCACTAGCCAGATTTCGAAATAATTTTATATAAATGGTGTTTCTGTGACCCTCTACCAACATTGTTCAAACCGTTTCCTACACGGCTATTTAGCAAAAATCTTTAAACATCTTTTAAAACATCTTCTCGTCTAAAATCATTGGTCAGATTTCAAAATAAATTCATATAAATGGTATCTGGGAAAGAAACGAACAAGTAACATAAATATTCCTGTTTCTTAATTCACATTTAAATGAGTCAACCAACCTAAATATAGTATTTTCTGTTTTTCATAATGATTATGATGCGTTATTTGTTCCAAAGGATTATTTTCTTTGATTTTTGTACAATGTATTGCCTTTTTCCTAAATTTGAAATTTGACACGAATAAGGATTACCCTGTGACTTTTAAACTAATACAATAACGCAAATAATGCCCGCTACCATCGCCTGATATTCTTATTCGAACATAAGTAAAGTTTGCAAAAAAACACACAACAACTTTGAAAACCTCTGAAAATGGATCAGTAATATTTTGAATCATTTTAATGAAGAAAACAAGTTTTATTTATTTTTAAGAATAAGTTAATTAATTTTGAGCGAGCCCACAGTGTGGAGCGAAAATTACGTTAACTTGCTCCTAAATATTTAAACTTTGGCTTACTTATAGTTTGAATTTATTTTTAAATCTGGCCAGTGGTTTTAGACGAGAAGATGTTTTAAAATATGTTTAAAGACTTTTCTAAATAGCCGTGTAGGAAACGGTTTGAACAATTTTGGTAGAGGGTTACAAAAACACCATTTATATAAAATTATTTTGAAATCTGGCTAGTGGCTTTACACGAGAAAATGTATTAATTTTTAAAAGTTTTTTTTCTATATATCCATATAGGAAACATAAGCCCCGACCCTGGCGGTCATGGTTTTGAGCGAATCAACCCGGTTTGAACAATGTTGGTAAAATGGTCACCAAAACACCATTCCTATAAAATTACACTGAAATCTGGCAAGTGTTTTTAGACGAGAAGATTTTTATTAAGTTTCTATAATAATATAGCCATATAAGCACCGCCCCTAGCGGCCATGTTTTTTGACGGATCGACTTGAACAATCTTGGTAGAAGATCGCTCAAGCATTATTATGTTTGATACGGGTTTATAATGGACTTTTTTGGAATATAAAACTGCAGGACTATATCCTACCTTCCTATATTTTCCTACTGTTGGCATGACAACCAGAGTTCTGGGTGGATTACCACATGTTGAATAACCTTGAGAGATAACCACCCAAAAATCGTTCCTGTGAAGTCTTATGAAATTTCCCCCAGTGGTTTCAGAGAAGATGTTGTTTAAAGCAAAAAAAATACGACGACAACAGCGACGGACGAAGTCTGACGACGGACAAAATAGCGATAAAATGTTATGTTTTATAAAGTTTTAGATAATTGACAACATAAATGACCACGATTTAGCATAAAAAAAAATCGACTTCAAGGATTAGCATAATTTAAAAATTCATTCATTCTTGCAAACTGGTTCTTTAACCCAAAACCCTTTCGCTTACCTGATGTGAAATAATAATGGGGAATTTTTCGTGATAAAAACGGGATATATGCATTGATTTTGTTCATAATATGCGCACAATTCAAGTACGCTTCAGGGATTTGGTTGAGTTCGAATGCGCTTTCTTTGGAAGAAAATGGTTAAGAAATAAAAATCTTACCTCACTCTGAAGCTTTCACTCTGAAGTTCACTCAGAAGCTGTCAACTGAGCTGTAAAATTAAATGTTTTGTTTGCTTGTCTGTATGGTGTTTTACGTCATTTTCAACGTATGTAAGGTTATATGACGGTCGATTTTTTTTTGTGGTGGAGGCAGACCACCCACTTTTCCTGGGTAGAACCAGTACTGTACACCTCCCGTCATCCGTAAGAAATTAAATGTACGCATGTTATACTTATACGCCTCGTTAGGCTGAGTATTCATTTGTTCACTTAATATTGCCTATATTCTTCTGAATTGTTTTGTAAATGTTATATTCTTATATTGTGTAACTACATGTTACTATGCCATTAAGTTAAACGTTTTTTTTACAAACTGAAAAACGATATATTAAGAAAAAGGTAATGCTGTTGGTTGTCATGAAGTTTTCAACAGATCTCCAACCATAATTGCTCGTAAAAAATATATATATTTATATTTATTTCTGGATTAAATATCTATATTATTCACGTTACTAAATAATTGTTGCGACGGGGGATGGGAAGGTAAATGAAACAGACATGTAGGGCAGGGAGACATGTAGTTGTCAGGGAATGTTTTTGAGGGGGATTGAGAATGATGAAATACTGTATTTTTATATTATATCAACCAACATCAAACAATTACGAGGATGGACAGTCTGTGAAGTAACTGTTTTCCCGCAGTTGTGGGTCTCTTTCTTATTATACGAATATGTCTCAATGCATATTATAGGAGTGTTAGAAAGACTTATGACGTAATATATATTTCTTGCATACCGGACAAGAATATCCGTCATTTTACCGGGGCTGGATATTTCCATCTCACCTTGGGGTCGAGTGTCTCTGATATGCAAGAAAAATAATCTATCATGGGTATTCGGTTCAGATAGGGAATTACTGAAACATTGTTTAACCGAGGCAGATATAACACAAGCAATATTTTGTACCACAATATCCTAAATATACACTATGCATCGTGTAATACCCGAGGATATACACAGCATATGTTAGTTATTGTGGTACAAATACAATAGAGCATGAGTCTTGCTAACGCTCGTGCATTATCTCCCCGTACACGATCAAAACTCATGCTCTATCCTATACATATACATTGAAACAAGATATATCATTTTAACGACGATTAGCGGCGTATAATGCTATGAATACGGCGATTCATGTATCCTATTATTTATTGTAAGATTAGAGAATGAAGCAAGCCAAACATACAATAATGTGTCTTATTATCGTAATCTTGAATAGAAAATGAAATACAAAGTATCTGTACGAATCTGAAATGGTTCACCAAAGCATACATACGTTCATTGAGATATTTTCTCACGGTTGGTTTAATCGTAAAATGTCTGGCCAATTTCCGTAAATAAATCGTAAATTTCTGGCCAATTTCCGTAAATGAATTGCAAATAACTGGCCAATTTCCGTAACTGAATTGAATCGTAAATGTCTGGCCAATTTCCGTAAAGGAATTTTAAATGTCTGGCCAATTTCCGTAAGTGATAGCACAGTTGATAGCCGCGAGAATCATGGCTCATATGGTAGTATGTATTGACCATAAAGCCATGGTTCCATTGCTTCGATATTTATATTGAAAATTGAAAACAACAAATACAAAATATCAATTTCAACTACAATAAACAGGCCTGCCAAAAAAAAATAACACAAAATTCTGAGATTTTTTAAGATTTAAGATTTAAAGCATTGTCCGATAGTTATAAAAAATAATAGATAAGCATACTTCAACATGCACAAAAAATGTTTATTTTAGAGAAGACTTCGTAATTCGATTAGAAAGACTTGATTTAATTTCTACCACAACAGTTACTGTTGCTTCACGGAAGTGCACTTACTTTATTACACAGATGCGTGCTAAATGCAAATAAAGTCTATAACTCTAAACAAACTTCAATCTTTATTAGCATCGTACAGGGCAGCAGCTGTTATAGTGATACCACACACAAGGAGTTGCTAGTTCTTCATACTTGTTATTTCAATTAGCTTGACCAATTAAAGAAGCCACATATATATTGCTGCTATTGCAAATGTCGTTAATATGTCACTGGAGGAACTAATTATGTCCTTACATATATTCAGGCAGTGCATTACACGGACGACCCCCATTGACACGACAATAGTAAATACTCCTCTGACTAGGGAGCGTAACAGGACCAATTCGGGAGATAGCAGATAAACTGTGAAAATATAGCTGTTAAATCATGAACATTTGTTTTGATGGTAAATCAGGAGATAGTACCCTTAAATCCGGAGAACCGGAGAGCGACTGAAAAATCCGGAAAATTCGGAGATTTTGCAGGCCTGAATAAAATAGTTTCTGATCATAACATAAAAAATAACACTCTTAAGTGTCTGAAAAATTGCTATGCGCCTGCTGGTCATGTACTCAGTGGTAATTTTGATATAATCGCTATTGAACTTGTTAGAACTTTATTTTAACGAGATTATGACCATACCATAAATGGAGGCGGCCATCTTGGAACGATGACGTCATCGCACCTTTTTACCATATATGGCATATTGATAAAATACATTTTAAAGCAAAGAAAATCGCTGCAAATTGATTAGACATAGATATACAGATGTAAAATGTATAAATTGTATGTTTATTTTTCATTTGCAGTGATTTTCTTTGCTTTGAAAGACATTTTGTCAATATGCCATATATGGGAAAAAGACGCGATAACGTCATCGTTCCAAGATGGCCGCCTCCATTTATGTTCTTTACACATTTTCAATAGGTCATATCTCCTTTATTTTTCATGGCATTTTGATAATTCTTTCAGCTATTTTCATTTTTTTTCAAAACCCTTTATAATAAACATTGTTTGAAAATAATGCATCAACCCCTTTAATAGTGTATCCCCTTGATACTCTGGCTTATGCCAAGTCATCGAGTGATTGCGTTGTGGCTTTCTAGGCGTTTGTTTTCATATTAATGTATACATGATCATCGTTGTGTCATTTTTATATTGCTTATTAATTAATGCTACCTAGTTTGTTAGCGGATATAGCCTGGCTGGGATTTCTTTATTTCTAACCATATTTGTTACGATTAAAGAATAAAATTGAATTAATATTCAACATGTTCTTTCTTTCTATCTATCTGTACTGCCTATGGCCCTACCGGAGCATAACCATAAGGGTGGTGGCATGTTATTACATCCAAATATAAAACAAGCACTGCGTCAACTATTAAAGCTATATACAATAAGTTGTCAGAGGTTTAATGGTTAACCACTCACGTTAAATGTTGGGATTTGAACCCCAGTACTGTCTCAGAGGAAACAGTTGCAGGGCTGATATTATTCCACAGTGGAATAGTTCGTGGAAAATAAAACTAGTCAATTAAATACTTTGTGTTGGCATTTGACCTGATATATTGAAACTCATGATTCGCTCTCATTATTCTGGAAGTAGGTGTTGGGACGTATTTGTCTTTATTATGATCAGATCGTTATGCATTTTGCAGAAAAATAAGAGGCTCGCTTGATTGCGAAGGGATTCGAGGATGTGTCAGTAAGCTCACTGACTAGTGTTGTTCCATCTTTTACATGACCATCTTGATGCAATTCTCTCGATCTTTTCAGACTTGTATTTATAGATATGTCGGTCTGTGTATATGAATCCCACACCTGGGAGACCTAATCTAACTGTGGAAGAACTCATGTCTTATATGCAGTAGACAGTTAGCAAAACAGGGATTACGACGAAAATAAACGAGGGATTTATTTGCTTTACTGGATATCATATCAGTATGGGGACCCCAATCCATAGCATCCATAATAGTAACCCCGAGATACTTGGGTGAGGAAATTGGGTAATTGAGGATGTAATCATGTATGATTTGTTTCCTAGGTCGGTGTTTGGTTATTTGTCTTGTTTGACAGTTGGAAACATTAACTTGCACCATCCAATCCCTCTCCTATATCGCCAGTTTGTCAAGGTTCTTCTGCAAGTCATGGCAATCTTGACTATTGCATGTATGTTTCTGTAAAGGACGCAGTCAGCAGAAAACAGGTGTACCGATGATTTGATGCCAGCTGGAAGATCATCTAGGCTGTAAAGATTAAGAACAAGATTGGATCAAGAAGAAAGCCCTATGGTACGCCAGACAATACTGGGGTAAGACCTGATAATTCCCCATCCAAGATTACCCGTTGGGTAATATGAGAAAGTCATACCTCTTACCATACCCGTTTGGTGCCTTGGATCCTATAGTAATATAGCGTTTAGAGGAGTCTTCTGTGTGGTACTTTATCGAAAGGCTAAGACAATTCAGTGATTATGAGACCGGTCTGTTTATGTCTTCTATTAAATGCTCCGTCTAGATTGGAAACCAAATTGTGTACCAATTCGACCTATTGCAACTTGAAGATATGTTGTTTATTAACCCGTGATGACAATCGGACAGAATAGTGTTAATTGATAGATGGCGCATCATATTACTAAAACAAATTAATGTGTTTTCTAGAGCCCTGTGAGCAGCAGATGCATGCACATCAGTGAGACGTACAGGTGTATAGTTCCTAGAATCATATAATAGCTGTACGCAGCAGAAGAGTATATGTATATATAAATATGTACATATTTTGTTAACCAAATTCCGAAAAAAGAAAGAGTGTGAAATTACCTTCCAGCCTTGTATTTATATATACATAAACAATTTCTTCTTCCCTCTTCTCTCTCTCCTGTAGATGGGGGCCTGTGGCCGTACGCCAGTCAGCTGGAACAACGGTTTTCCTAGAACAATCCCTTGACTGATTGATGTGTTAAAGACGAAAGTAAGGATATGGGAGAGGGAGGTTCTTGTCCTTGCTGTTTGTTTTAAGGATTCCTTCTTATCGGAGGGAGGCAATTCCACACAAGGTTTTTAGAATTATAATATAAGAACCTTGTTCAACTGGAATTTTTTATTGAGACTTTTCTATGAAAGACCAATACTGTTGTTTTTTTCATTCTTATCATCATCTGTCTCGTCACCAGAGATATTTACCTCCAGCTAACGTTAGCAGGCGACTCTTACGTCTGCTTTGTACGTTAGTTAATGGTCACTTTCTAGCCTTGTTAAACATCTTTCTCTTTTTTTTTGTATAAGCCGCTTTAAAGTTCTGTCAGTGCAGGGATAGCTGTATTTAGCATCTGTAAATTTTGATGAGATAACATTGTTAATATGTCTTGAAGTCGTTCCAAAATTAAATCTGAGATTTGACTAAGTGTTTATAACCGGAAATTTTCGCAATACTGCCCCGTGTGGTTTTTGAGTTCTTCTATTTTTGTTGTTTTTGTATAGGAAAATCTTCGTAGCTATTTGCCTAATGTTCAAACGGAGAACGATATTGTTATAATGAGCGCGTGACGTTCATGCGGGAATGAGTTGGGCCACTTACGTACATTTTACTGTGCCATTTTAAGATGTATTCTTTTAACCAGTGAAGTAATCTCTTATTACTTCACTGTTTTAACCCTGCAGTTTACATCATATTATTTTATTAATTAGGAAATGATAACATTACGATTTTTTGTTATATATGTTACATATTATATAACTTTTTTTTTTTGTCGAGTGCGTAAGCACATAACAAAGATGGCTGCCTTAAGAAAAGTTTCACGAGTTCTTTTGCGAAAACACCTTTTGAAAGGCAATCGTCATTTACAGAACCAGATAAGAGCCTCTTCATATTATCCAATAGATGATAATTTAGTTGGGTTGACAGATGATCAAAAACAGGTATTTTAGATATTTTTCTAAATTCATATAATTTTAGCCTCCGACTCTGAGAAGGAGAGTTGGAAGTCCAAATCTGATTCAGCATGATTATTATGTCCACTTACGTGTAATCCGTTTGCAAAAGAAATGTATCCCAATAATCCCAACTGTTTTAATTTTCAGTTTAATTTGTTTACACTTTTATCTAGACAGTACAACGCGCTTGAATAATTAATTACAAACTTTATAAAAGTGACCCACATTTTAGCATGTCATTATGAAGGTCATGTGTTTAATTTGCATATTTTAATGGTATTTATGTATTATTCAAGAGCTGTCTAGAAAAAACTGTAAACTGAAATAGGCACTGCCTACATGATGGAGGAATGAAAATTAAAATTGTGTTTGCCAAATGAAGAAAGCGAGTTCATTTATAAACCAGCGAAATAAATCATTCATCACGAAATAAATATTCCCGATTTTGCCATTATCAAGTCTCTCTCTCGTTTTTTGCGAGATTTTGAGTTCGGGGGGTCTCAACACTAACTCTGTATAGTGAGTACAGGGTTCTCCACAGGATTATTTTCAAGCATAGTGGCATTTACCGTGTGCTGGTGGAGGGTACGGGAGGGGGAAACCCCCTTCTGTGTTCGATTTTTTTGGCTTTTAGTAACTGTCTGTATTGACGGTGAGGCACTCTTTTGTGTAATATTAGTGATGTTTGGAAGCCATATATAATTATATATTTATGATAATAAATAATCCATGTTTTAAGGCTTTTATTTAAAAAAAAAACTCATAAACATATTTACTAAAATAAGTTCATACACAATAATACATACACAATAATACAACTTACACATCAACACAACATGCACCATCTGAAATACATACAATAAACAATAATAAATAATCCATGTTTTAATACACGATGAAGAAGAAAACATACATACACAGAGTTATTATAAGTTTATACACAATAATACAACATATACATCAACACATCATGCACACATAATGTGTAGTTGATGGTATTATATGTGACTGTCACATATAATACCATCAACTACACAATATTCATCCCTGGAAATAAAACAGCACATTTGATAATACTTAAAATATAACCTTAGCACTCAAATAAATCCAACACAAGTTAGCCCATTCAATGTCTTGACTTGTACGCATTAGCTAGCAGTTCCTATTCAGATGCTTGACCTTCTAGGTCTGGCCTTGTGTCATCCTTCCACTGCCCTGTCATATTCAAACTCTGATGGAACTGGGCCCTGCATTGTTACTGCCAGCAGTGCGTTGAGAACTCTGTTACACAGAGTTGACCTGTGCTGTCTTAATTCTCTTGAGTGTAGAGAATCCCCTCTCGCAATCTGCTGTTGATGTTGGAAGAAGCAGACCAACAGCTGCAATATTGTACAAGTTGGGGTGAGACTCCTGTAGCTCTCTGTCATTCTTTGTAACCTCCCTCACTTGTCTCCACTCGATCATCATTGAATCTTCATCCAGGTAAAAGTGGCGGGCCAAGGTCTGAAGAAACATATATAAATAATTTAATATATTATAAATATATAATAGACCAACACGCTTAATAATAGTAATAACTGAATTATTTTTGTTTTATTTTGTAAGTTATTTCTAGTATTTTTGTTTTCAAAATATTGACAAGCTTTGAAGTAAACAGATAAATAAACAGATAATTACCTTCATTTCTTCTTTTTTTTCTTCAAATGACCAGATATATCCCAAAATTGCTATTTATTTTATTTATTAAGGCACAAACTTAAATCAAATGACAATCAGAACAATTATACTTACTTACGCAAAACAAACAAACTCTTGTGTCATGATGAGCACATCGGATCTTTCATTTCCGCCTTGAACAATACACGTAAGCCGATACACAAACTGCCAATATTAACAAACTTTCCAGTTCAACTGCTTTAAGTTACATTCTCCCATCCCAATTATCTCCCAATTACTGATTAATCCACAACAACCCAACATAATCCAATCAACTCGTAATAATTATAATTTGTTGTCAACAATCCACTTATCACACAGCGTGTTATCGCACCTTCTGCATAGATCAGTCACGTGTTAATTGTGTGTATTGTTTGACGCGAGTTTATGAATTTTTGTACGGTGCGCATAAGGGTTTTTAAAGGCGGTGTTTGCCTTCAGATCAAAGCACCGCGCTCTGGTTTTTAAGCATAGCGGTGCAGTTTAGGCACCGTGGGATGTAAGATTTTGGAAGTCAAGCGCAGCGGCTCCGCCATACTTAAATGGCCTGTGGAGAACCCTGGAGTATACAGTGTTTATTTGGTTTTAGACACATTTTAGAACATATCATGCAAAAATATCATGCGAGTGCTGTTTCTAGTTGTGTTAGTAATATAGGCTGTCAAAATATTTACCTTTTCTGCGTTAAATGGCTCTTTTATTGCCATTATAATGATACCTTGAAACCGAAAGTAGGTAGATGTGCATTACTCAAAGATCATAATCCTCGTGTTTCATGAATTATTTAAAGTAATTAACTTTTACTTATTACACTTAAATACGTCTCTGCATTTTAACCATATTTAACCAGTTATAACTTTCTTGTAAACAGGAACGGTTCATATTAATCTTGTTTATCAGTTATAAAACAAAAAAGAAAAGACTAATTAAGCACAGTAGTTTGAGAGTCCAACACTGTACATGCTGAGTTTTAAATTCACCACTAAAACATTACAAGTATATAAATTCTCCTTTAAACAATTTTCATAAAAGTATATTCCACAAACGAATATGTATCACAACATGTCATTTACTGCTGATAATTGTTACGGCATATATAAAATAATTAACAGAACTCTGCGATATATTTTTTATTCCTACTATAAAATTTCATAAATCAGAGGACCTACATAGATATATAGCCATGCCAAAAACAATTAATTGAACAGTCGCTTATGTTGTCTTTTATGATAGGTTGTTTATTGCAACCAAAATATATAAAGGGTTTCTCCAATCGTAATAATGCGATACCCCATTGCTAATTGGTTGTCCTAAACAGGATGTTTGTTTAGACCAAAGAGGTCATAATTGCAAACACTGGCTACACATGGTGCGTTGACATCAGATATATACTAGTCTATAATTGTGTAATATTTTAATTTGTGTCATACGGCGAGGGAAAAAAAACAACTTTAACTTACTATTTTAATTTTCAAATATGTATAGCAGGGATTCCCCCAGACCTATATCG
The DNA here is from genome assembly GCA_037043455.1 of Cyrtodaria siliqua. Lineage (NCBI taxonomy): Eukaryota > Metazoa > Mollusca > Bivalvia > Adapedonta > Hiatellidae > Cyrtodaria > Cyrtodaria siliqua. The sequence goes on along the minus strand of JAWPHD010004513.1, from coordinate 159,627 downwards.
GATGTCGCATGCGACATGCTTTAATGCCCGGCGGCGAATTTCCGACATCCTTTGATCTCTGCGACATCCCTTAAATCCCAAAGCAATATTATGCCACTTGAAACAATTGCAGTCCTGCGCGTGCCTGAATCTGATTGACAGGTTTATTGTCGCTCCCACTAAATAAGCTATCAGCCAATCATATTCGCGATAGCGGACTGCTGATTACCATCTGTGACCTGACCCGTGACCTGTCACTGTGTATACACTTGTTAGTGTTGAGTGGCATATGTTTAATAATTAGGACACGGTGCTTTATTGATGAGGGACATGTGTTGAGTTGAGTTGAACAATTGCCAAAAATTAATGTTTATGATTGAGAAACAAACATGATTGTTTCATTCTGCAAGAATTTGTATGTAAGGGCTGTTCCATTAAAACATACCACGGGGTAGCGGACGGCAATTTATAGAAAATACATGGTAGGGTGCCTTGTCCCAAAAATCGCATCTATGATACCGTCCTAACTCACACAAAAACAATTGAGTTGTGGGGAATGGGGGTATCTGAAATAAATCAATCAAGATGGGGTCTCAAACATTTTTAATCAAGATGGGGTGCTTTTCAAGTTAACAAAACACATTTTTTTCTCGAATACTCGTTGATAAGCAGACTTGTCAAGGTTTGTTGCTTCTATAAATAGAATGAATTCAAGAACGACATGCAACTCCTACGAAATTTCGTACTAGAGTACATCGTACTCAATTTGATTCATACTATCGGTTATTTTTCAGAGGGGAAGTTACTAGCCAGCCATCCGTGCAGCCGTCGTTTTTTTAAGGGTTCGCCAATAGTATAAAGTGGATGGGGTATGGTAAAAATTACAATGTCAATTTTTGCTTAAACTTGAATTTTCTTGCAACTGTCAATGCTGACATAGTGTGTCACATTTATAAGGAAACAATTTGATTGCTAGTGTTTTGAATAAAAGTAATTCATAAAAAAGATATTGTACTTTTGAATTCAGTACCTCGGGTGCATCCAATCATTGACTTCTTTTTCTTTTTTATTGAAAGTGAATACACACATCCATAGTCCAGTATGTTGTTTACAATATATGTAAGAATAAAAATTAAAAAAATAACATAACAGCAACTTAATAAAAGAGAATTTCATAAACACCATTTATGCCAAATCAATGAATTTTCTGCACCGTGTTTTATCCCCAAAAGTAGTGCAAATCACTTTTAAATTATACGATTTGCACGAGATTTACTACTACTAATACTACACAATGATTATTGAATGAATGGTATTACAAACATTTGTTTACCTCATGAACGATCCTTTATTGCGACTGTATTCTGATAGATCTGAACAGTTTATTTCAGGTGCATGGGGAAAACGTATTGTTTCTTCTTAAATATGGCCTAAAAAAAAAATGTGTGGTTCGGGTCACCCGACCCTACCTACGAATACCTACCCTGACGTTTTTTTGGTCCATTTCGAAAAAAAATAATAAAAAAAATAACAATATAAAGTATGTATGTACACAAGTGAAGAGCAAATAGAAAACAATTATAATTACAGTAATTATAGTACATAATTCAGTGCATCTTCTTTGCCGTCATAAAAAAAAAATCCTTAAAAAAAAAAAAAAAAAAAAAATCCAACCTACCCTACCTACCAATTTTGAACATGTTACCAGAACCACACAATTTTTTTTTTAGGCCTATGTTATTCTTGAGAGATATAAGCCTCGAAACATTATAAAATCAGTTAAATTGGCAAATAATATTGTTAATATACTTTCTAATTTCCGGAAACTTCTCATTTGCAACATCTTGATCATTTCTATGAAGTATGATTCCGAACGTAGCCGGTATTATCCGAGTTTTCACGAAAGAATGCCTTATAACACCTACAACTGCATAAAGTAGTGCCATTTTTAGCTCTACTGATCAGAGATCAGCAGAGCTTATGCCGTGGTGCGGCGTCCGTCGTCCGTCCGTCCGTCTGGCCGTCTGTCCGTCTGTCCGTAAACTTTTATTTGTAGCGACAACTCCTCTGAAACTACTGGATGGATATTCATGAATCTTTACAGAAATGTTGCCCATAAAGTCTAGTTGATCCTAGCAAAAATTCATGTTGATGTGAAATCCAAGATGGCCGCCAAAGCTAAAAATAGAGTTTTAAAATACAAGTTTGTAGCGACTTCTTCTTGAAAACTATAAGTGATATTGATATGGGACTTTTTCTAAAATGATCAGCATGACATGATGTTGGTCCTTGTCAAAAATCGTTTTGATTCGACGTTAAACATGGCTGCCAGTGGCCATCTTTGTTTACATAGAGTTATATAGTAAAAACTTGTAACGACTACTCCTCTGAAACTACTTGACGGATTTTCATGAAACTTTACAGGAATGTTGCTCTTGATGTCTTATTGATCCTCATAACATTTTAGGTCGGCCCGAAATTCAAGATGGCCGCCACAGCTAAAAATAGATTTTTAAAAGATAAGTTTATAGCGCCTACTCCTTGAAAACTATAAGTGATATTCATATGGGACTTTTTCTAAAATGATCAGCATGACATGATGTTGATCCTATTCGAACATTATTTTGATTTGACGTTAAACATGGCTGCCAGTGGCCATTTTTGTTTACATAGAGTTATATAGTAAAACTTGTAGCGACTACTCCTCTGAAACTACTAGACGGATGTTCATGAAACTTCACAGTAAGGCCACACCAAATTGATTTCATGGTCGTCGGATTTCCCGCATGTAAAATCAATGAAAAAAAAAGAAAAAAAAAAGTTTCCGTTCGTGACCACGACGACAACAATATTAAAATAGATGTCGTACGCAAATTATACAAGACCATTTTTCTTGTTTTACTTGCAATAAGCGTTTAGATAACTTTGATCAATCGTAGTTTATTTGTAATAAGCATCTAGATTTGCAAACCTTGTTAACTCGAGTATACACTCAAACTCAATCGGGTAAATTAGAAAAAAATAACGAAGCAGAACACTACTTCGAAATGATAATACCAACTTTTTTTTAATACTTCAATCTAATAAAACATCTAGTTTTGACCATGTTTCATAAAGTAAGTCACAAAAGTTCAGAAAGTGTTTAATTTTTAGCTCTACTGGCCGAAGGCCAGCAGAGCTTATGGGATGACGAGTTGTCCGTCGGCCGTCCGTCCGTCCGGCCGTCCGTCGTCCGTCGTTAACTTTTGTCTTGTTACCACCATAGGGCCTTCATTTTTCATCCGATCCTTATTAAACTTTAACAAGTTGTTAATATCAATGAAAGCTCGGACAAGTTCGAAAACCAGCCAGATCGGAATCATTTCATCGGAGTTATGGCCCTTGTTTTGCTGAAAAATGCCATATTAAGCCTTGTGAACACTCTAGCACCTTCATTTATTATTTGATCTTTACCAAACTTGCACAGATTGTGAATATCAATGAAGGCTCGAACAAGTTTGAAAACCAGCCAAATCTGATCAGTAACACCGGAGTTATGGCCCTTGATTTTTCTGAAAATTGCTGTTTTCTGCCTTGTGAACGCTCTAGCACCTTCATTTATTATTTGATCATTACCAAACTTGCACAGATTGTTAATACCGATTATAGCTTGGACAAGTTCGAAAATCGGCTGAATTGGGTCAGTAACACTGAGTTATGGCCCTTGTTAGCTCTACTGGCCGAAGGCCAGCAGAGCTTATGGGATGGCGAGTTGTCCGTCGTCCGTCCGTCGTCCGTCGTTAACTTTTGTCTTGTTACCACAATAGGGCCTTCATTTTTCATCCGATCTTTACCAAACTTTAACAGGTTGTTAATATCAATGAAAGCTCGGACAAGTTCGAAAACCAGCCAGATCGGAATAATTTCAACGGAGTTATGGCCCTTGTTTTGCTGAAAAATGCCATATTAAGCCTTGTGACCACTCTAGCACCTTCATTTTTTATTTGATCTTTACCAAACTTGCACAGATTGTTAATATCAATGAAAGCTCGGACAAGTTCGAAAACCAGCCAGATCGGAAAAATTTCAACGGAGTTGTGGCCCTTGTTTTGCTGAAAAATGCCATATTAAGCCTTGTGACCACTCTAGCACCTTCATTTATTATTTGATCTTTACCAAACTTGCACAGATTGTTAATATTAATGAAAGCTCGGACAAGTTCGAAAACCAGCCAGATCGGAATAATTTCACCGGAGTTATGGCCCTTGTTTTTTCTGAAAATTTCCATTTTCTGCCTTGTGAACGCTCTAGCACCTTCATTTATTATTTGATCGTTACCAAACTTGCAGAGATTGTAAATACCAATTACACACTGGTAAACCGGCGACCGAAAGATCAGCTGGCTACCGAAAGATCAGCTCAAAGCAAAAAGGTACCCATCAACACTGGGGTAAGTATTTATACTCGTTGGATACGTTATTCTCAACATATTTACAAAGGAAATGGTTCTCCGTGTTCCTGAATGAACGATACATGAATGTGTGTTAATCTCTTTGCATTATGTCAAATATTTTGTGAGATATGGCGAGTTAAACGTGAATGTTTCCCAAAAAGATGTCAATTCTGAAGTTTATACCCTAAATACTCATAAAATATTCAATACTGAGGTAAAACAGGTATACGATTAAAACAATTTATATTTAATGTAAAACGTGTATAATTCTTAGTGCAAGAATCCACGTATTAAAAAAGTTATGACTATTTAAACTACACCGGTCGGTCAGAAAATGCGCCCGAATGGCACAGCTCCGAAAATTATTGGCGCCCCGAAAGATCAGCCCCGAAATCAACTTGAGAAAATCGCATTTTTGTGACCAGACGGGTGTTTTATTAGTATTTCATGAAATCACAAGAAATACTGGTTGCATTTAAATACATTGCATCAGATAATTTACTGAAATTGATAAAACCTATTTCTTTAATCAAATAGTATTTATGCTAAAAACGACACGAATAAAAAAGTTCACGGTTATCGTCTCATGCGTTTGGGCAATGAGCAATTTTATAAGGAATCTTGAGACCAGTCGTAAACCAGTGAAATTACTTAAAAAATATTATTCAATTATCGCCTGCTAATTAGGTCAATACGTAGATTTATCGACCAGAACAATTCATTTGACCAAGAACGAAGTTCGAGGTCGATATGATTTTTTTTCTGTTTGATAAATCTGCGTATTGACCGATATATCAAATAGGCAATAGTTTTGTTATTATTAAAATTATATTATTTCGTACTGTAATATCCAACATACTTTATAGTTCATAAGCGCGGGAAACGTCTTAATATTATAGATTATTCAGAATGTACTGATGTGCGTTTTGGAATGTTATTAAAGGTGCCGTTTTTCTACTTCTACTTCATCATAAATGCATTTAATTTGATCAAATTTTAAATATTTCCAAAACTTGTACCATGAACTTAAGTAGATTTAGTGTAGGTCCGTCATTTTACGCACTAACTTATTTTATGATATGAAACAAGAATAGCTCCACTGCCAAGGATGAGAACACGCATTATTAACGAAAGAATGTGAAATTATTTGAAGTCTTCTACACGTGCATGCAAGAATAACACGATATCTCCGAAATGTGGATAAGATCAGTGATCACGAAATTTTCATGACGCTGCGTGCGGACGGGCATCGGGCATGGCAATGCAACTTTAGAAGTGTCAAATATCGAAGCGTTTTGCAAGGGCCAGACGATTTCGAGATAACGAGTTTAAACTGTATTTTGAATGCAAATGCCGTTAGTTTCCGTGTGGAGGCCGTATAAAGTCGCCCCGTACTTCACGCATAGTGTAGTTATTATTTTTGGTCCTTTTGTCATTTTGTATGTTCTTGTTAATTCTGAAAATACCGCTTAAGCCGATGCTAGGGGGCGTTGCCAGTGTTACAGTGTTGCAATTATCATTACTGTCAATGAACAGCTTCAATTAAACCGATGCTGCTATTTTCCTACTTTGGGTGTAATTTATGCTTCCAGGGGATCTACATTTCCAAAATATATTCATATACAAAGTTTTTTTGGACAAATATCTACTTTACCTACACCAAGTACGTTCTGACACCGAAATATTCGATAAACTATTTCATATGGTATATCTTATTATTTGTATGCTTGAGTAAAATATTTATGCACAATAAACGCATACTTATGTGCACAACAATAGCATTTGTATTGTAAACCAACTGTTTATGTCCATTGAAATGTATTTGGTATGTAGATTTGAAATGTTTGAACATAATTGGCTGCTTGCATTCCATATACAATATGTTGACGATTGTGTGAATAAATTTTACGCAACCGTATTGTATGCATATTTTGACTCGTCATTATGTTAAAATGTTTGTCCACAATAATTTCAAAACTCGTATGTTACCAGCTTTCTGATTGGATAATATTTCTAGCCCTACATGGCGTTTCGATTATTCGATTAACTGGCTCGTTTCCAAGGGTGATATTGTGCAAACATTTTACGACATTACATATGTAACAAAATTATTTAATATTTATGTTGGATAATTTTATCGAATATACTGCCAATTGGTAACAGACATTTATATTTTTGACATAGTTTAACATTGAATACAAATAGTACATTATAGCATAAGAATATATTATTTTGTATGCAAATTTTATTTTTATTGCATACAAATAGTTCTGTTTATTGTGCAAACATATTTTAAAGAATAATGTTACGAATTGCACGCCATACACCGACGCGATAATCGCCCAGAGTCATGAAAATAGAAAAACTTTCCTAATGACACTGTTAATCTAACATTTAACTGCATAAATAAAGTCAATAATGCCGTATTTGTCATTGATTTATTGTTCTTTTTCACAACCCTTTCTTGAATACTTTAAATGATGGTGCGATACTAATAAAACACCCGTCTGGTCACAAAAATGCGATTTTCTCAAGTTGATTTCAGGGCTGATCTTTCGGGGCGCCAATAATTTTCGGAGCTGTGCCATTCGGGCGCATTTTCTGACCGACCGGTGTAGTTTAAATAGTCATAACTTTTTTAATACGTGGATTCTTGCACTAAGAATTATACACGTTTTACATTAAATATAAATTGTTTTAATCGTATACCTGTTTTACCTCAATATTGAATATTTTATGAGTATTTAGGGTATAAACTTCAGAATTGACATCTTTTTGGGAAACATTCAAGTTAAACTCGCCATATCGCACAAAATATTTGACATAATGCAAAGACATTAACACACATTCGTGTATCGTTCATTCAGGAACACGGAGAACCATTTCTTTTGTAAATACGTTGAGAATAACGTATCCAACGAGTATAAATACTTACCCCAGTGTTGATGGGTACCTTTTTGCTTTGAGCTGATCTTTCGGTAGCCGGCTGATCTTTCGGTCGCCGGTTTACCAGTGTGAATTATAGCTTGAACAAGTTTGAAAATCAGCTGAATTGGGTCATTAACACCAGAGTTATGGCCCTTGTTTTTTCTGAAAAATGGCATTTTCTGCCTTGTGAACACTCTAGCACCTTCATTTATTATTTGATCTTTACCAAACTTGCACAGATTGTTAATTTCAATGAAAGCTCGAACAAGTTTGAAAACCAGCTAAATCGGATCATTAACACCGGAGTTATGGCCCTTGTTTTTTCTGAAAATGCTATTTCCTACCTTGTGAACACTCTAGGGCCTTCAATATTAATCGAATCTTTACTTAACTTTGCCAGTGTCTTTATATCAATGAAAGCTTGAACAAGTTCAAAAACCGGCAAGATCGAAATAATTTCAACGGAGTTATGGCCCTTGTTTTGCTGGAAAATGCCATATTAAGCCTTGTGAACACTCTAGGACCTTCATTTATTATTTGATCTTTACCAAACTTGCACAGATTGTTAATATCAATGAAAGCTCGGACAAGTTCGAAAACCAGTCACAGAGGAGTTATGGCTCTTGATTTAGTTAAATATAATATATTTTGCCTCGTTAATACGGTAGGGCCTTCATTTTTCATCTGATCATTACCAAACTTTACCAGATTCTTTAGTTATGGCCTTTGATTTAGTTAAAAAGCTGTTTTTTGCTCGAAACTTTTAAGAAAACATAAATAGCAGTCACTCGCTTCATTGATATTATAAGAGCCATGTTAGCCAGTAGAGCGTCCACAGGCCCTCTTGGGCCTCTTGTTTAATTTTACGATAAAAACTGGTGGTGTTTTCCCATTTGCTCGATTAATTTATTTGGTTCCAACATGTTGTAAATCGAGTCGATCCATGACGGAAGATGGCGGGTGTTTTCATGCTGTCTGCCAGAAATTTCTTGCAGCAAACTGTCGTCCTTTTGGACGATAATGAAACGTTTGAGGACGCTTTTTTAAAGGCGACAGCCAACAAAAATATATCGCCTGCATCTATAGTAAGTGTTAAGGTGCGCGAGAAGCAGGACAGCCCATCAATAAATGTATCGCCGGAAATGCGTAAGTGTTGCTAAAGAACTTTCTTGCAAGTATATCGAGATCGAATTAAAAGAAAATCGCAGTTCGTCAATATGCAACAATGGTGCTTCTGCCTTTGATCTAATGATGTCAGTCCAAAAAAAGTTAATGCTTCCGTCCAAAACAACCACTAACAATAATGGGAAACTGCATCTTTATAGTGACTCACTGACTGTGTTGATTTGTGTATGGAGTTGCATTGTGGTTGGTCTGCAGACTATAGAATTTGGTGAGAAAGCTATCAAAACGCTGTCAAATGCACTTTGGATCATTGATTGTTGTCACACAAAGCTAACAGATAATTCATGCCATGTCCCTAAAATCTTTTAAAATTTTCAAGGATATAACAACTTTTAAATCAGTGTTTACAAGTGCATTTCAAAATTATAATTATATTATAACTTCAGTCTTGTCATATATTTTCTAGCTTTAATAGTTTAAGACTAGAAGAGCTTTGCGATCACCTTGTGTCTGTCATTAACATTCAGTTTAGTTTCTCTTCTTTTCATCAGATTATCATATTCAAACTTGGATACATGTTATAAGTAACGAAGGTCTAGGACAAGTTGGAAATCTAGTCCGACTCAGGTGTTGCTAGCAGAATTACTTACTCTTGAAGTGTAGAAAAGGCCATAAAATGGTCATGATACCTATTTATAACTTTTCTTTCCATATATAAAAACTGTATACAATAAGTGTATAGAATCTTGAATTAGTTAGCAAGTATGTCATTGAAAGAGCTGTGTGCATTTGTATTGTATAAAAATATGCTATAACATGCTTAAATAGGAAAACTATAGATGGTATTATTCTAGTTGCGCATGCGCAAACTGTTTTTTTTTTTTTTTTAGATACTGAAATGATTTTTTAGGGGAAAGTTAAAAAAAAAAGATTCCGTATGGTTAAAAAATATGGCCCGTATGAAAAAATCTGAAACCGAGGAAAAAAAACTAAAAAAACAACTTTCGTACTGTCGTATGCATTTTTGAAGTTAAGAATCCGAGGACCTATTTTTAGCTCTACTGATCAGAGATCAGCAGAGCTTATGCCGTGGTGCGGCGTCCGTCGTCCGTCTGTCCGTCCGTCCGTTAACTTTTATTTGTAGCGACTACTCCTCTGAAACTACTGGATGGATATTCATAAAACTTTACAAAAATGTTGCCCATGAAGTCTAGTTGATCCTAGCAAAAATTCATGTTGATGTGAAATCCAAGATGGCCGCCAAAGCTAAAAATAGATTTTTTAAATACAAGTTTGTAGCTACTACTTCTTGAAAACTATAAGAGATATTGATATGGGACTTTTTCTAAAATGATCAGCATGACATGATGTTGGTCCTTGTCGAAAATCGTTTTGATTTGACGATAAACATGGCTGCCAGCGGCCATCTTTGTTTACATAGCGTTATATAATGAAAACTTGTAGCGACTACTCCTCTGAAACTACTTGACGGATTTTCATGAAACTTCACAGGAATGTTGCTCTTGATGTCTAATTGATCCTAGCAAAATTTCAGGTCGGCCGGAAATTCAAGATGGCCGCCACGGCTAAAAATAAATTTTCAAAATACAAGTTTGTAGCGACTACTTCTTGAAAACTATAAGTGATATTGATATGGGACTTTTTCTAAAATGATCAGCATGACATGATGTTGGTCCTTATCAAAAAATGTTTTGATTCAACGTTAAACGTGGCTGCCAGCGGCCATCTTTGTTTACATAGAGTTATATAATGAAAACTTGTAGCGACTACTCCTCTAAAATTACTTGGCGGATTTTCATGAAACTTTACAGGAATGTTGCTCTTAATGTCTGATTGATCCTAACAAAATTTCAGATCGGCCAGAAATTCAAGATGGCTGCCACAGTTAAAAATAGATTTTTAAAAAATAAGTTTGTAGCGACTACTTTTTGAAAACTATAAGTGATATTGATATGGGACTTTTTCTTAAATGATCAGCATGTCATGATGTTGGTCCTTGTTGAAAATCGTTTTGATTCGATGTTAAACATTGCTGTCAGCGGCCATCTTTGTTTACATAGTTATATAGTAAAAACTTGTAACAACTACTTGTCTGTAACTACTTGACAGATTTTCATGAAACTTTACAGGAATGTTGCTCTTGATGTCTAATTGATCCTAGCAAAATTTCAGGTTGGCCGGAAATTCAAGATGGCCGCCATGGCTAAAAATAGATTTTCAAAATACAAGTTTGTAGCGACTACTTCTTGAAAACTATAAGTGATATTGATATGGGACTTTTTCTAAAATGATCAGTATGACATGATGTTGATCCTTGTCAAAAATTATTTTGATTTGACATTTAACATGGTCGCCAGCGGCCATCTTTGTTTACATAGAGTTATATAATGAAAACTTGTAGCGACTACTCCTATGAAACTACGCGATGGATTTTCATGAAACTTCACAGGAATGTTGACCTAGCTATCAAAAATCTATCAGTAGAGCTTCAAGGTCATTGACCTCTTGTTATTTCTTATTTTTAGTATTTATAACCGCAAGAGTTAATTTTCTTTGTTTTCTTGCAACATTTATAACGCAAATGATAAGAATATTGTTTAAAATGAAAGATACAATTTGTAGTTATAAATTCGAAAATTCGATTCGGATTTCCCTAGTATGCATCGTTAAAAAATGATAGGCATAGGAATCATAATCGGTTAATTGGTCATATTTTGTTCAGCGAGGTGAAGCATTGAAAATACAACAAGAAAACATAAAATCTTTAACTCGACATCCATGATTACCTGACAGGTGATTTGAATTGTCTTCAATGTTTTAACAATCTGCTTAGGGTAATAATCAAGATTCACATATATCTTCTTTAGCTGCATAGATGACTCTCACATCAATTTAGGCAATAATCCATGTTCCACTTTTGTTTACATATTTTTATGAATGAAAAATATGGCCGAAGAAAACTTCAACGTGTAAACGAAGTTATTTACTTTTTTCTGCAACACTGGTTTGAATTTCGACTTAATACTCTAACATTTTGTTAATCATTGTCTATACATTTAATCTAAGCCAAAAAATAATTATTGTGTTCAGTAATTATATTGTTTGCAGGGAAGTCCTTTACCCTATTGTTTTTGTTCACGCTTATTAAGTACCCACATATTGACATTTTTCCTTATGACTAAAGTGAACTATTCTCAAAGTTTAATATGAGAGGTGTGTTACATATTTTCAAGACTGTCTAGTTATTCAGGTTTCAACACCTAATACCCCACCCACTGGAAAGTAATTTCAGAACATTGGCGAACCCTTAAACTCTTACTTTCTCAATATTGTTATAAATGTTTTTTAAGTACGAAAATATAACAACAAACTTTAAAGTGACACTGTCTGTAAGTATTAAAGCAGATTATTGAGCATAACCAAATAACAGCGAAATGAACAATGAAAACATGAGGATAGACCAGGAGTCACGCGATTAGGCGAATTCGCTAAAAAATTCGCTTTAGTTTGGCCGACTTCGCTTTTTAGCTCTACTGATCAGAGATCAGCAGAGCTTATGCCGTGGTGCGGCGTCCGTCGTCTGTCCGTCCGTCTGTCCGTCCGTTAACTTTTATTTGTAGCGACTACTCCTCTGAAACTACTGGATGGATATTCATAAAACTTTACAGAAATGTTGCCCATGAAGTCTAGTTGATCCTAGCAAAAATTCATGTTGATGTGAAATCCAAGATGGCCGCCAAAGCTAAAAATAGATTTTTTAAATTCAAGTTTGTAGCGACTACTTCTTGAAAACTATAAGTGATATTGATATGGGACTTTTTCTAAAATGATCAGCATGACATGATGTTGATCCTTGTCGAAAATCGTTTTGATTTGACGTTAAACATGGCTGCCAGCGGCCATCTTTGTTTACATAGAGTTATATAATGAAAACTTGTAGCGACTACTCCTCTGAAACTACTTGACGGATTTTCATGAAACTTCACAGGAATGTTGCTCTTGATGTCTAAATGATCCTAGCAAAATTTCAGGTCGGCCGGAAATTCAAGATGGCCGCCACGGCTAAAAATAAATTTTCAAAATACAAGTTTGTAGCGACTACTTCTTGAAAACTATAAGTGATATTGATATGGGACTTTTTCTAAAATGATCAGCATGACATGATGTTGGTCCTTATCAAAAATCGTTTTGATTCGACGTTAAACGTGGCTGCCAGCGGCCATCTTTGTTCACATAGAGTTATATAGTAAAAACTTGTAGCAACTACTCCTCTGAAACTACTTGACGGATTATCATGAAACTTTTCAGGAATGTTGCTCTTGATGTCTAATTGATCCTAGAAAAATTTCAGGTCGGCCGGAAATTCAAGATGGCCGTCACAGCTAAAAATAGATTTTTAAAAAATAAGTTTGTAGCGACTACTTCTTGAAAACTATAAGTGATATTGATATGGGACTTTTTCTAAAATGATTAGCATGACATGATGTAGATCCTTGTTGTAAATTATTTTGATTCGACGTTAAACATGGCTGCCAGTGGCCATCTTTGGTTACATAGAGTTATATAGTAAAAACTTGTAGCGACTACTCCTCTGAAACTACTTGGCGGATTGTCATGAAACCTCACAGGAATGTTGCTCTTGATGTCTAATTGATTCTAGAAAAATTTCAGGTCGGCCGGAAATTCAAGATGGCCGTCACAGCTAAAAATAGATTTGTAAAAAATAAGTTTGTCGAGACTACTTCTTGAAAACTATAAGTGATATTGATATGGGACTTTTTCTAAAATGATCAGCATGACATGATGTAGATCCTTGTGGAAAATTATTTTGAATCGACGTTAAACATGGCTGCCAGTGGCCATCTTTGGTTACATAGAGTTATATAGTAAAAACTTGTAGCGACTACTTCTCTGAAACTACTTGACGGATGTTCATGAAACTTCACAGGAATGTTGCTCTTGATGTCTAGTTGATCCTAGAAAAATTTCAGGTCAGCCGGAAATTCAAGATGGCCGCCACAGCTAAAAATAGATTAAAAATAAATAAGTTTGTAGCGACTACTTCTTCAAAACAATAAGAGATATTGATATGGGACTTTTTCTAAAATGATCAGTATGACATGATGTTGGTCCTTGTCGAAAATCGTTTTGATTTGACGTTAAACATGGCTGCCAGCGGCCATTTTTGTTTACATAGAGTTATATAATGAAAACATGTAGCGACTACTCTGAAACTACTTGACGGACTTTCATGAAACTTCACAGGAATGTTGCTCTTAATGTCTTATTGATCTTAGCAAAATTTCAGGTCGGCCGGAAATTCAAGATGGCCGCCACGGTTAAAAATAGATTTTCAAAAAACAAGTCTGTAGCGACTACTTCCTGAAATCAAAATCAATCAGTAGAGCTTCAAGGTCATTGACCTCTTGTTTATTCATGCGGGGCGAAATTTGAGTCGCCGTCATTTTCGGCAAATTCGGGTCAATTTCGACAATTTCAAATGTGATTAACCTCATAATAAACAAAAGCCTCTAAAATACACAATCAGCGCATGTATCACACGTACCTTATTTAATCCCATTACCATTAAATAACAACGCGACTCTTATCTAATCAGGGCAATAGCCTAATTATCGATCTTTATCGGCTTGCCTTAGGCGAGATGAGAATATCAACCGCCATGTTTGCTCGTTAGGCGATCACGTGATTAGATCATGTGGGGAATCATGTGCGCATTCTATTTAAATAAACCAATCAAAGCTGTCGTATTTTTTCGTTTGATGAATAATTAAAAATCGTACTACAAAACACTGCGCAAGGGCGGGGTTATGATTATGATTGACAACGAGATACCTTGAAAAGTATCCCACGATAAATAAATTTAAAAGACAGTGTATATAAATTATATGATTGACATCGGCACAGTTGTAAAGAATCTTTAATAAGCAAAACTTTGATTGTGTGTTTTATTGAGGCTAATTATGAAATAAAGAAATGTGTTTGGTATAAAGAGAGTTTGTTTGTGATTGTTTTATTGACGAGAGAAATCAGCGGAAATGTATTGTATTCTAAGATTAGACATAGATATCAATAACGTATGTTACTCAATGCGGGTATGAATGAAAACTAAGTTTGGGGTAATTATCGAATAATTAGTATTTTTCAATAAAAATGAAACGAATGTGGGGGTGGGGAGGTGGGGTTTGGTGGGGGGAGGGGTGGGGGGGTGAATAAAGTTATACGATTTCAGTTGGTATGTTCAAGACAGATAGGATTTTTGGCACTGTTCACTTTGAAGTTTGTAAGGCCGTGGGAAAATAATAATAATAATAACAAAATGATAATAATAATACATGCTTGATTAGTATTATGCATTATTTTAGTTATTATAACAGTAATAATCACAATACAAATAATTAATAAAATAACATGCAATTGGTTAAGAATCGGTTAACTCGATATTTAATCGTCCGTCTCATGTCGACCGACCTCAAGTCTCCCTGTTTTGAAAAACTTCTCCCTGTTTTGACTGGAGGGAGAAGTCACTTCTCCCTATTTTTGGAGTCCGGCTTGACCCCTGTAGACCCAAATAATTCTAACATTTATGACCAGCTGTTTGTGGCAAGCACAAAGTGTTTGAAAAAATAAACAAATAGTGAATTTGATTATTTATTTAGAAGTTTTGTTGTGAATCAGTTCTGTTTTTGTTGTATTAAAGCAACACTAAATGTCAATTAAACTGGCTCTCCGTTGATAAACACCACCCCTAACATAAAAAAATCAAACCTTCGGAAGGTGGTTACCCCCACTCCCCAAACCCTCCCCCACGCGCTCCATGTACTTCCACAAAATAACATGCCTTCCCAAATTCCTGGGGGAAACCCTGTATAGTATGCATTTGTGAAACTAAACACATTATAAATAGATTACGTTGTGTCAGATTTGTCACAAAAAAAAATCATAAGATGTTAAATGTTTGTTTGTTATTTAAATTCAATTCGAAATTATGTATTTCATGTCACATTTTACACACTGTCTTTCAGATAAACAAAGCTTTAAATCAATTTACGAAACACAATAATTATGATCTTCGAGTAACGTCAGGAACATCAACAATGTCTTGGGTAACGTACAGGTTACCTACTTTCGGTTTCAAAATATCATCATAATTACAAATAAACACCACATTTAACACCGGCAAATTCAATAATCTGTTAACACAACTACAAACAGCTTTCCCACGTTATACCTAATGCATGTATACATAAAATTGAAAATTAAAATATTACACAATTATTGCACTGATGTTAACACACCTCGGGTAGCCAGTGTTTGTGAGTTATGGCCTCTTTGATCTAAACAAACATCCTGCCTACCGCATTTTTTCGATTGGAGAAACCTTTTATTTCTTTTGATTGCAATAAACAACCTGTCATAAACCCAACATTAGCAACTGTTCAATTAATTGTTTTGGCATGGCTTTATATATATATATGATCTATGTAGGTCCTATGATTTATGAAATGGTAAAGTAGGAATAATATATTGCATTGCAGAGTTCCGTTAATTATTTTACATAATAATTGCCGTACCAATTATCAACATTAAATGACATTTTGCGATACATATTCGTTTGTGGAATATTCCTTTATGAAGATTATTTAAAGGAGAATTTATATAATTATATTGATTTAGTGGTGAATTTAAAACTCAGCATGTACATTATTGGACTCTCAAACTACTGATTCTTTTATTTTTATTTTATAACTAATAGAAATATGAACCTTACTGTTTACAAGAAAGCTATATATATAACTCTGGTTAAATATGATAACAATGCAGAGACTTACTTATTTAAGTAGGAGTATGATATTTTAATAACGCACATCTATCTACTTTCAGTTTCAAGGTATCATTATAATGGCAATAAAAAAGCCATTTAACCCGGAAAAGGTCAATAGCCTGACAGCTTATATTACTAAAACAACAAGAAACAGCACTCGCACGATATTTTTGCATGATACGTTCTAAAATGTGTCTAAAACAAATAAACACTGTATACCGGTACTCACTATACAGAGTTGGTGTTGAGACCCCCGAACTCGAAATCCCGTGAAAAACGAGAGCGCGATTTGATAATGGCAAAAGGGTGAATAAGCCAACTCTCGATAGATACAATAATCATATTTGGGAATACAGCATTATTTACGTCGGCATTTCATACACTATACCTATAAAGAAATGTAACATGTACATAGGCAATACATACCAAATTTTCCAGCATCACATCAGGGAGATTGGACTTCCAAATCAGGGAGAAGGGAGATTTACGAAACGCCATGAAACCATCACATTTTTTCAAATAATGAATAGAAATGTTGACGACTGTTAATTTATTTCTGATTTTGTTTTGTATTTCATTATCTATATATATATATATATAATATACAGTAGAGAAAATCATACATTGAACAGAACACCTTTCACAAACACTGGATCCAGAAAGGATACTAAATGATAGACTAATTTGTTAAAATACAATGTGGAAAATTATCATTTACAGTGCTATAAAGAAAATAAAATAAAAAATCTTAGCTAGCGTGTATACTAGCTAAAATATAGACTCGAGCGCTTTCAGCTTTATGCCTTCTTCAGGAGTACATAGACATGTAACATTTTCAAGAAAATCATCTAAACAACGATTGCAATGAAAACAAATCTAGAAAAAAATGTACAAATGATCATAAAGATATGATTAATATGTTCTGATATTGGAAGAGAATGCCCGCAAAAGGGGCCCATTTAGATTTACAATAAATAAATAATAATAGCGTGATTATATAACGCTATAAACTCCAAGAAAGCAACAAATATCCAGACCGTTAGTAAACGTTGTGAACGTCAAAGTTGTTTACTTTCAAAAAACCTATATACAATAGATGAAAACAACTAACAGTATATGCATTATGCCATAATAAATTAATTGCTAGATTATTGCTAGATTATCAACCCCATCCGCCCCCGTTTTTGTTTATGCCGACCCGGCTATTACACCGATTTTCAGTATTTTGAAAGCCTGGTTTTGAACCTGTCCTCTGAAACACGGAAACGTAATAACCGGTGTTGAGGTACACAATTTTTTCATATTGGCAAATTCAATTGGGGAAAAACTGGTGTTTGTTATCATTACAGCGGTAAAGGGTGTTGCAATTAGGAAAGACTGGTTTAGTTGTAATATTGTGGAGGATACAACATTGTTACCTGACGTTCGTTTTTACCGAATGCACTGATCAGAAAGTGCCGATTTTGGCAAAATCCTTCTCAGTTTACCCGGCCATATTTCAACAAATCTCGTTGTCTGCTGCGAGACGCTAGATGCAATTTGACATGCTGTGTATTGCAAATCACAGGCAATTAACCATCCTCAGCAAATAATTGATTTCAGGGAGGTTTTGAACGGCTTCCGTGTGATCGGCAGATCAAAGGCAAATCCGGTAGTCTATCGGAGAATGCGGGAGATTTGGCATGTATGATAGGCGGTAAGGGTATGTGTACAATATATAGTCACTGTTTCAGTATTTTAAATTTATATGTTTCCAAACTTCAGTCGAGTCTGTTTTAGTGCTTTATGTATTGTAACAGGATGAACAGTGTTTTTGAAATTAAACAGTCCTTCTGTAATTACCTTCAAATACTGTTTCAGACAAGAATTCACACATTAATTTTGTGTTGTAGGTAAACAGGAACAAAATAGACTTAAGTCTGAAATAAAGTCTGAAATAAAAATATATGTAACCTTACCCCTGTCTTCCTGCACTTGCCCTGGCCTTTTTTGCTGCAGGTTTAAACTGATTTTTTTTGCGTTAAAGACTGTCTAATGAGTCAGAGATGTTAGTCTGCCACTATGCGGGTGATCTTTTACACTTCCGCTCAGTGTGTTTCGCACACACAACCTGTGTATTGTCATTCTAGAGCAATGCGCATCTCACCCTATTCAACGGCAAAACGGCGTGAAGCATACCAATGGCTTCGTTCATTTAGAGCAATTCTCGCCATTTACACAATCTATTTTTTTTATGAAACCAAAATGTTTTTTACCTAAGAAAAACTTGTGTTAACTTTTGAAAACCTCAGTCATACAGATACTGTGAAGTGACCGACTTGCGAACACCGAGTGCGACACATTTTAACCGCACACGTGGTGAATAATTCTAGTATAAACGTGTTTCAATAGATAAATATCAATAATGAAAAACAAATCACTAAATGTGTCAAAATATTATAGGTTATTTAGAGTCATCCCAGAGAGAGGTCAAGGATAATAAGAATCTGGGAACCTCTCTATTCTTACTAGCGAATAGATTCCAGTTGTTATTTAACATGCTTGGAGCCTAGGTAAGAGGCCGGTTTCCTTCGTCATCCTACAGACGAGACTGAGGAATAACATCTTGCCAAAGAACACACAAACAAAACTAAGTGGCGCTGGTGAGACTTGAACCCTGGTCCTCCAGATTACAAGTTCAACACGCTATCCACTCAGGGCCACTTATGTCTGTTTACTGCTGTATAATCTATCCACTCAGGGCCACGCGTCTGTTTACTGCTGTATAATCTATCCACTCAGGGCCACTCCAGTCTGTTAACTGATGTATAATAAATGCACTGGGCCACTCCAGTCTGTTTACTGCTGTATAATCTATCCACTGGGCCACTCCAGTCTGTTTACTGCTGTATAATCTATCCACTGGGCCACTCCAGTCTGTTTACTGCTGTATAATCTATCCACTCAGGGCCACTCCAGTCTGTTTACGGCTGTATAATCTATCCACTCAGGGCCACTCCAGTCTGTTTACTGATATATAATATATGCACTGGGCCACTCCAGTCTGTATACTGCTGTATAATCTATCCACTGGGCCATTCCAGTCTGTTTACTGCTGTATAATCTATCCTCTCAGGGACATTCCAGTCTGTTTACTGCTGTATAATCTATCCACTAAGGGCCACTCCAGTCTGTTTACTGCTGTATAATCTATCCACTGGGCCACTCCAGTCTGTTTACTGCTGTATAATTTATCCACTGGACCACTCCAGTCTGTTTACGGCTGTATAATCTATCCACTCAGGGCCACTCCAGTCTGTTTACTGCTGTATATTCTATCCACTCAGGGCCACTCCAGTCTGTTTACTGCTGTATAATCTATCCACTGGGCCACTCCAGTCTGTTTACTGCTGTATAGTCTATCCACTGGGCCACTCCAGTCTGTTTACTCCTGTATAATCTATCCACTCAGGGCCACTCCAGTCTGTTTAGTGCTGTATAATCTATCCACTGGGCCACTCCAGTCCAGTGTTTTTTTTATGTGTTTTGTGAATGCAGCCTGTGCCTGTGCCATTGTGAAAAATAGCGGCATTTTTCTAGAAATTGTGAAAATTGTGAAATATTATAACAAAAGAAAAAGAAACTTTTTTCACTTTTAATTTCACAGTTTAATATTCCTTGGTTTTAAGTTTTGTTTCTGGTAAATACAGACTAGTTTTAACACCAGCGTATATTAAGACTAGTATCCTTACTGGTCTGTATTTACCCCATTTTTTTTTTATTTATTATTTTTTTTTATTTTTTTTTATTTTTTTCAGATTGAATTTTTTTTTGATATAATTGTGAAAAAAGTATACTTTTTGGCATTGTGAATGAGGCCGAATAACGGCCCCAAATTAGGCATAAAAAAAACACTGCAGTCTGTTTACTGTTGTATAATCTATCCACTCAGGGCCACTCCAGTCTGTTTACTGCTGTATAATCTATCCACACAGGGCCACTCCAGTCTGTTTACTGCCATATAATCTGTCCACTCAGGGCCACTCCAGTCTGTTTACTGCTGTATAATCTATCCACTCAGGGCCACTCCAGTCTGTTTACTGCTGTATAATCTATCCACTCAGGGCCACTCCAGTCTGTTTACTGCCATATAAGCTATCCACTCAGGGCCACTCCAGTCTGTTTACTGCTGTATAATCTATCCACTCAGGGCCACTCCAGTCTGTTGACTGCTGTATAATCTATCCACTGGACCACTCCAGTCTGTTTACTGCTGTATAATCTATCCATTGGGCCACTCCAGTCTGTTTACTGCTGTATAATCTATCCACTGGGCCACTCCAGTCTGTTTACTCCTGTATAATCTATCCACTCAGGGCCACTGCAGTCTGTTTACTGCTGTAGAATATATCCACTCAGGGCCACTCCAGTCTGTTTACTGCTGTATAATCTATCCACTGGGCCACTCCAGTCTGTATACTGCTGTATAATCTATCCACTGGGCCACTCCAGTCTGTGTACTGCTGTATAATTACATGTTTTTTGTTTAATTTGCAGAGTTGAGTAAATTCATTTACAAACTGACTTTAATGTGGATGTACCATATTTTATTTCAGTTGCGAGAAGTGGTCTTCCAGTTTGCCCAGAAAGAACTAGCACCAAAAGCTGATGAGATAGACAAGACAAATTCATTTTCAGGGATGAGAGTATGCTTCAGTTTTGTTATCTACATTATACCATACATATGCACATTTCTATATAGGGTAGGACACTGGTACCCGGTGCTGGTATCGTACCGTTACCTGTTTCAGTGGGAACCGGTATTTACTCATTTAAAAAAAAACATGATACCCTAATCAGTATTTGGAAAAATTAGTCTGCCTTATTTTGAAGCTGTTTTGGCATAAGCTCCAAACTGCCGTGATCGCGATGAACTATCAGCGTGTCGTCATTTTGTTTAAATATTTACACCTAGACTCACACAGCATTCGATTCACTGGCATTGTTTTGCTGTGTAGTACCTAGCAATTTAATCGAGAAACCACGTCTATTTATAGAACGTAATTTACACGCTTTTTGGAACCAATGGTCATAGTCTATGGCGCGCTTTATAAAGTGGAACCAGTCTAGTAGTGAGGCACGCATTTGGATACGTATTTTTGTATTCACCTTTTCCAACAATTAAATCGAATTAAAACACAAGAAACTCACAATAAATATAATATATGTAACTGAACATGAAACAAAAAAACATGTAACTTTAAAGCGGAAAATAACTGAAAATGAAATAAATCGAGTACGAAAATAAGACCGATTTTGTCAAGCAAACTGATCGGACAAGTTCACTGTCATTGTTGATTCATGCGGTATCGTTAACAGTAACGTTAAAATACCATACCGTTTCGTTGGTACCGATACCAGTACCGTACCTTTTTATTTTAACGGTATCCAACCCTATTTCTATACCTGCCATTGACAGTTTCTGTATGCCATACACATGTACAT
Source organism: Cyrtodaria siliqua (assembly GCA_037043455.1). NCBI lineage: Eukaryota > Metazoa > Mollusca > Bivalvia > Adapedonta > Hiatellidae > Cyrtodaria > Cyrtodaria siliqua. The sequence continues at coordinate 137,815 of JAWPHD010004513.1, read as the reverse complement.
TTCTATACCTGCCATTGACAGTTTCTGTATGTCATACACATGTACATTTCTATAACTGCCATTCGCAGTTTTTGTATGCCATACACATGTACATTTCTATAACTGCCATTCGCAGTTTCTGAATGCCATACACATGTACATTTCTATACCTGACATTCACAGTTTCTGAATGCCATACACATGTACATTTCTATACCTGACATTCACAGTTTCTGTATGCCATACACTTGTAGCGTACATTTCTATACCTGCCATTGACAGTTTCTGTTTATTGTAAAAGATTGTGTGAGCAGTACATTTATTAATATTGAAATAATAAAAAAGTGACTTTTTTATACCCTTATTTCATTTTAATTTAAAAGGAATGTAGCGACACAGCCAAACATGCTCTGTTATTGAGAGTTCTGAAAAACTTGCAAAAAGGTGAAAGAATTATCAAAATCGGATGATATGACCATTTGAAGGTTGTTCTAAAATGGATATGGGAGCCGCCATTTTGAAAACTATGATGTCATAGTTCCATATGACCATATATGGTATATTGATAAATATCATTTAAAGCAAAGCAAATCACTGCAAATGAATGCAAACTCCTTAACTGGCCATATAAAGCATTATTGCCATTAATTATACATATTCTTCATACAGTTACTTTAATTTTTCCCCTATAAATTAGCAAATTTCCATATTTATCAATATTCCATATATATTCTAAATATGGTCATTTATAACTGTGATGTCATAGCTCTAAAAATGGCGGCTTCCATATCTGTTACAACAGAACCTTCAAATGATCATATCTTCTTTGTTTATTATCCGATTTTGATAATTCTTTCACCATTTTCCAAGTTTCTCAGAACTCTCAATAATAACGATTGTTTGGCTGTGTCGCAATATTCCCTTTAATAACATGCAGCTTATTAATATCTCATGCCTACATTATAACAATATCAATATTCAGAAGTTCAGAGAGCTCAACTTAAATTCTTTGTTTAGCGAGCTTTAAACTCAAACATTTCCTATATCTTCACAAATAGTGCAGGTTCAAAAGTTAAATGTGAATCTTTATATGTATGACTTATTAATAACACCAAAAAAGTAGTAGTTTTCTGTACACTACAGATTAATGATCATTTTTCTATCGTAGGATTTCTGGAAAAAATGTGGAGAGCTTGGTTTACACGGGATCACTGCTCCAGGTAAGCTTCATGGATGGAGGGAGATACAGAGGGTCTTACATGGAGGGAGATACAGAGGGTCTTACATGAGTGCCTGCTTAACCCTTAACTCGCTATATGTATATAACAATTTCTTGCATACCGGACAAGGATATCCGTCATTTTACCGGGGCTAGATATTTCCATCTCACCCTAGGGTCGAGATAAAATTCACGCGCGCCAACATCCGGTATGCAGGAAAACATGCAAAACGTAAATAGCTGGCGGCGTAAACGTAAAACATGTCTCTGATATGCAAGAAAAAGAATCTATCATGGGTATTCGGTTCAGATAGGGAATTCCAACCCTCGGTATAAGTGTTTTAATCGGAACCTCGGCAGAGCCTCGGTTCCGATAAAAACACTTATACCTCGGGTTGGAATTCCCTATCTTCACCGGATACCCATGAAAGATTCTTATAATCATTAATATCGGACCCTTTATCGCGCTACGATACCTTACGCTAATAAGGATCTGAAAAACACTGCATTGGAGGTCACGTCAGATTGACCTTACGATTAGCCAGTCAGATTTCAGCCTACAGAATTGCTCAGTATAGACTGCTTCACTGCGCATGCCCCGTTTCAGTAAAATGCTGTTTACCGGTAGCAGTCTGTGCTCGGTATTGAAAGAGACAATGTCCGTAAAAAAAAGAAAACAGTGAGTGAAATCTTTTAGTGTAAAACATTTCACTCGCGGGTCAATAGTCGACGTCGTTATCGACTGAGCTAAGCAGTGTATTAGGCAGAAATTCAAGAACTGGGTGTGCAAATATGCAAACAGGGTGTGCAAATAATTTGCTAACACGCGACAAGTGGGTGTCTCTGGGGTAATTTATTTTCACAGATAAAGGTGAAAAAGGTGCATTTTAGATAATCTTTCTTCTATAAATGTAATACAAAACATAACAATATTGAGACAGTAATAGTTTGGAAGTGTTGTTTTAGAAAGAAAAAAAGTTTTTTGATAAATATTTTACCCCACCCACTGCTCCAAATATTACCCGCGATTTTTTGCAAAAGACAGCTGAACGATTGGCTGGCTAATACACTGGAGCTAAGCGAGCCAGATGTACAGTGACTTACTATTTAGAATATGTAATGTAGTTATAATTTTGGTGGAATATATATTTTCAAAACACAGTGCCCATGATTTTCTTCGTATTATTGATGTAAAACATGCCATTTAGTGCATATCTTTGAATTTATCGTGCAATCCACAACAATAAAATACAAAGACTTTATCTTTATTCGGATATAGATCTATGTGTTTTATGTGGATTTTCGTTTGTTCAATTAACTCGAACGTCATCTGAAGTGCATATGAAACACGCGATTTCAATGGTTGAATTTAGTTGATCTTTTAATGAATATTGATTAGATGAAAGGTTGATCTGACGTGACCTCCAAGGAAGTGTTGTCAGATCCTATAGCGGAGAGTATCAAAGCGTAATTAGGATGTGATTTCACCAACACCTGTATCTTTATAATGCTATTTATACCCTTGCAAACGAAGTTTGAGGGGGTATATAGGAGTTGCTGTGTTGGCCGGTCGGTCTGTTCAAAATATTGTCTGCTATTTCCCCATAACCCCTTGATGGATTTTCACCTTGAACTTCTGAGAAGCATCAGGATGAGATGGTGATACCCAATACATTGCATTACCGGTATATCGTCTCATTCCGGTTCAGTGACTTTTGACAAGGTTATGGCCCTTTTAATATTGTCACTCAAAAATCTTGTCCGTGCTATTTCTCCATATTTCTTCATGACTTTCAAAATTGTTTGTTGATTTTCACCAAACTTTGTGAGAAGCATCAGTATGAAGTGGAGATGCGCATATTGTTGTGGGTACTCATTTGCAGGGGTATTATTCAGTGATAGTTCTAGTTTTGAGTTTAAAAATATTTAATTTTGTGAACATTAAAGATTGAGTACCGGGTGTACATCTGACTGTTTCTATCATTTCAGCAAAATATGGTGGTTCAGAACTGGGTTATCTGGAGCACTGTATAATAATGGAGGAGTTGTCGCGGGCTTCAGGTAGTATTGCCCTCAGTTACGGGGCTCACTCGAATCTATGTATCAATCAGATAGTCAGGAATGGCAACGAGGAGCAGAAAGATAAATATTTACCCAGTGTAAGTGGTGTTAAGATCTTCCTTGTTTATAGTTATGTTATCAATACCACAGTGGTGGCTTATTATTAGTGGTAGAGTGTCCACATCACATGCGGGAGGTGATGGGTTCATTTTCCTGCCGAGTCAGTTTAAACTTATTTATTTTACATCAGTCGTTTTTTACATCAGTCGTTTTGTTGTTTTCATGACGTCAGCGCTGTAGCGCGTTTTCTCTACAAATAATGCGACACCTTAAACCAAATTTACATTACTAACCTGCATTTTATAAAGTAAGATATCAAATAATGATAAATATTTTAAAAGGTGTCTGAACGTATCGTATGATATACCATGCAAACAATTGGGATTAAATGTTTTACTGTATACAAACAGTGATTCGGTCCTCATTTGCATCTGTAATACACTAGTGTATTACGAGAAACAAGTCATGGCTTTATTACACTCCCAGAAGCAATGTTATGTGATAAATATTGGTTACATTAAAGTGATTATAACTAGTAAGGCCAAACAAAAAAATAGGTGTGTTTCCTATTGCATGCTCTAAAAAAATAGGGTCGGTAGGTAGGCATTTTCTTTTCTTTTCTTTGTCATGTTCACAAGATATTGTGAGATTCTACATGTATTTATCTCATAAACCCCATAAAAGTTGATGATACAGCTGAAAGTTGCTCTGTGATGTCAGTTTACCTCGATATATTGTGATAAATCATTGTTCAGAACAAATAAAAACATTTTTTTTTGTTCATTTTTATTTTTTTTTATTTTTTTTGTTCATAAAAAGTTTTAGGGTCGGCCCCTTAAAAATAGGGTCGGTCGGGCCACCGGAAACACAGGTATTTTTTTGTTTGGCCTTATTGATTGTGTTTAACTGATTGCCCATCACTAAAGAAATAAATACTTCGATTTGAGTCTTGATGTGAACCTTTTGTTCCCCCTGTGTTTGAATAGTTTCACTCTGCTTGAAAATGAGTTATGGGCAAAGTTCATGGGCGGATGTTTATTGGATTTTAAATCTGATAAATAAATCTGTTCAGATAGTTGCTTTTATGATTCGGCTGAATGTAAAATTAAGATTTTCGTTATGTTAAACATTTCTATTTATTTGTTTGTTTGAAAAATTATTATTTTAAGAAAACGTATTAAGACAGTTTTGGAAAATATCTTCATGGAAAACCCTGTCTGTTTGCATCAGTCTAGTTTAATATCAGGTGATCTTTTGTGTACTGTATTTGTATCAGCCAAGCCCATTGGCAGGTATTAAGTTTAAAGCTAAAGAAATAACATAACTAGGACATACAATTCATGTATAATCTGAGCCTATATTTGCCCTAGGACATAGTACATGAATAATCTGAGCCTATTTGTATTTGCCCTAGGACATAGTCCATTAATATGTATATTTGTCCCATTTCAGTTGATCGCCGGTGATACAGTGGGTGCACTAGCGATGAGTGAACACAATGCAGGCTCAGATGTTGTCTCCATGAAACTTAGGGCAGATAAAAAAGGTATAATAAATGTATAAAATTCTATAACTGTGCAAGCATACTTTGTATCCAGAAACACTGAATGATAAGTGGTTTTATTCAGATTCAGTGAAAGTCATGAACAATAAAAAAATAATAAAAATGAGTGGCCTCGGTAGCTCAGCTACAGAGCTCTGTCCCCTGTGGGTTCACTCACTTGCTACAGAGATCTGCCCCTGTGGGTTCACTCACTTGCTACAGAGATCTGCCCCTGTGGGTTCACTCACTTGCTACAGAGATCTGCCCCTGTGGGTTCACTCACTTGCTACAGAGATCTGCCCCATGTGGATTCACTCACTTGCTACAGAGCTCTGCCCCATGTGGATTCACTCACTCACTACAGAGTTCTGCCCCCTGTGGATTCACTCACTAGCTACAGAGTTCTGCCCCCTGTGGGTTCACTCACTCACTATAGAGCTCTGCCCCATGTGGATTCACTTACTCACTACAGAGCTCTGCCCCGTGTGGGTTCACTCACTCACTACAGAGCTCTGCCCCATGTGGATTCACTCACTCTCTACAGAGCTCTGCCCCATGTGGATTCACTCATTCTCTACATAGCTATGACCCCTTGTGGGTTCACTCACTCACTACAGAGCTCTGCCCCATGTGGATTCACTCACTCGCTACAGAGCTCTTCCCCCTGTGGATTCACTCACTCCCTACAGAGTTCTGCCCCATGTGGATTCACTCATTACAGAGCTCTGCCCCCTGTGGTTTCACTCACTCTCTACAGAGCTCTGCCCCATGTGGGTTCACTCACTCACTCACTACAGAGCTCTGCTTCATGTGGATTCACTCACTCACTACAGAGCTCTAGCCCATATGGATTCACTCACTCACTACAGAGCTCTGCCCCCTGTGGGTTCACTCACTCACTATAGAGCTCTGCCCCATGTGGGTTCACTCACTCACTACAGAGCTCTGCCCCATTTGGATTCACTCGCTCACTTCAGAGCTCTGCCCCCTGTGGGTTCACTCACTCGCTACAGAGCCCGCCCCATGTGGGTTCACTCACTCTCTACAGAGCCCGCCCCATGTGGATTCGCTCACTGAGGAAAGCAAACCTGATGGAAAAAACGTCATCCTTTATCTCATCTTCCTCTGTCAGATCTTGCTGTCCCAATCTGACCTAAAATATTATGTTAGTGGGGATGTAAAACCCAAGATTATGTCATTTATTTTTTGTGTGAGAAGAGCTATTGTCACCGCCTGAGTGTACTCAGTGGTATCCATTTCTGTTTAGCTCAGATTTCTAAAAGACTTTTTGTATATTAAATACAGATCTTTTCTCTGTGTGTCTGAAAAGCTTGACATTAGTATCCCAATGCTTTTTAAATACCATTTTTTAAAAAAAAGGGTGTTGAGGAGATATTGTATAATCTAACGGCTTTCCAGCCCCGTTCTTTCATCCTGCACGTCCGTGGCCAGGATAGTAAAGATGCCACGTCTAAAACTTTCTCGCCTCGAACCGCTACGGGGTTGAATCCCACTTTGAGCTCGACTTGTGAGAAAGTGTTGATTCTTACGGATGGCTGGAGGTATACAGTACTGGTTCTACCCTGGAAAAATGGGAACTGCCTCTATGACAGAAAAATCAACCGTTACATATAACATGTGCTGAAATGACGTAAAGCATCATTAAAACAAGCAGTCATCCTGCCAATGTAAGTTTAATAGATAAGCATTATCAGCCATTCTGTCATAATGTATACTTTCAGGGGATCATTATGTTTTAAATGGAACTAAGTTTTGGATCACCAATGGACCAGATGCAGATGTTCTTGTTGTTTATGCCAAGACTGACTTCAACACGGACAAACCACAACATGGGATCACAGCTTTCATGATTGAGAAGGTAAACCATGCAGCCAACAAAGTATTTGGCCAAAATTAATCAGTTTCTACTGAACCCACCCGAGCCTTTTTTTTTTTATTCGAAAAAGAAGAGAAAAAACAAGGGGTGGTGATGTGGTGGGTCAGGTGGGAGTGGGGGTAGGTGGGTGGGAGGGGGGTGAGGGGGTGGTGATATTGCAAGTTAAATACTTATATGCAGATATATATTATAGCATGAAGGGGGAATTAGACGTGCGTGTTACAATGTTTGAGTTCTGTATTTCAGGGTATGGAAGCATTCAGCACGATTTCAAAGTGACATACTTGAGTTATGATGTTTTAATTGTGTATTTCAAGGTATGGAAGGTTTCAGCACAATTGTTAAAAAAGTGACATATTTGTGGTGCAATGTTTAGTTCTGTATTAAAGGTACAATGTTTTAGTTCTGTATTTCAGGCATACTTGTGGTACAATGTTTTAGTTCTATATTTAATTTAAAGGGACACTGTCCATAAGTAAGCTAATATTGAGCATAATCAAATAACTGTCTGACTTTTATTCAGTGAAATCTATATATGAAAACATGAGCAGAGACCCAAATAAGTATGTAGTAATACATTCGTGAGTTTGAATTTTTTTTTTTTAATTATTATTTGTAATATTTATTTCCTTTCTATCTGATCACGTGACTTCCATTAGAGCATTTTGTTTTCTACATAGTATGTATTGCGTAATATGTATGGCCCACATAGCTCAGGTTGGAGCGACGTCGTCTATTAAGAGCACAGTCTTATTACCCGTGAGTGTAATTTTAGTTTGGGCTGGTTCAAACTCGCAAAGCGGTAGTTCTTTTTTTTGTACCACGATTGAATTCCGTCAAACAATCTTGCTTTTAATTAGTAAATATTCAATACTGTTAGTGTGTAATGTTTGTGAACGTAGTTAGTGTGTGTGTTATAAGCTAAAAGTTACGGACATTGTCCCTTTGAGGTACAATTTTTAGTTCTGTATTTCAGGCATACTTGTGGTACAATGTTTTAGTTCTGTATTTCAGGGTATGGAAGGTTTCAGCACAGGTATCAAGCTGGACAAACTAGGAATGAGGGGGTCAAACACGTCAGAACTTATATTCAATGATTGTAAAGTCCCAGGTACTCCTTTTTCACATTCTTTTTATAGGCATATGAGAGGAAAATATTCTGTATTTTGACATTTATTTGGATAAATTATTTATTTGGCATTTTGTTTTGAAATCAAAATGTTTAAATCTCAGGTAATAGATATGACTCTTTAGTTATTTCATTTCAAGAAAAGAATAGAATAAATCAGATTTTTTATTCAGAAAAATCACAAAAGTTGTTTTCCATACATGAACAAGACTATTTAATCTACTAAAGGTAAACATAAAACAAATGATATTGTATTGATCTATTTGTTGTTCAAATATGGTTTGTTGTCTACGGTCAAACAGTCCTAAATAACATATTAATGGAAACATGTTTTTCCGAAAATATTGTAAATGATGTCATTATTTCATGAGAGTTTCGAATTCGCAAGTTTCACCAGTCTTATCTTGAAAACAAAACATCTTGTGGATAAAATAGGTTGCTAACGCACTTGACAAAAATCCAGCAAAAATTTGACTTTTAAAAATTTGCAACTATTAAATATTGCATAACCCATCGCAAATCCAGTCCTTTGACGTAAACCGTCAAAAAAGTGATGCAATTTAGTTTTTATTTCAAAGTATTTGTGAATAAAACTGTCAAAAACACTAAAATGCGTTAGAAACGGGTAAGGGCTGTTCCAGAAAAAAAGACATGGGGGTGTGTGGATGGGGAGCGGGTGGGGGAGTTTGGAGGCACTTTTTGTTTTACCCGGACCGCCTACATGTTTAAATTTATGTTTTACCACACCGCCTATATATATTCATTTCCTTTATACCCCACCGTCTATATATTTTCTTTTTTTTTTATAACCCACCACCAGGGCTCGCACTGGGATGCCCAAATGGCGCCAAATGCGCATAAGAATGAAATGTGGCACAAGAAAAAACAAATTTGCGAAAGTGATTTGCGCAAAAGAATCAAAATCCTTTTTTTTTTCAATTACACAAGCATTTTCGACCCAGATAAAGACAGGTACAGCGTTAATTATTTCTACAGAGGACACTCGAAGCGAGTAAAAAAAATGATACCCAGTCAAACTCATCTTACGCATGACCAATTACTGTAAAATGGACTATTGGACCACAGTGACTCAATAAACATCCTGTAATCCTGTCTCAAGCCCCCAGCTGTGAAATACCTACATGTTTGCTAATTAGTGTTTGTTAGTTCGATAATTGGCATGACCATTGTCCAATAATCACACCTCGAGTACACAGCTAAGATTGCAAGATCTAATTACAAATGCAGCCAATTAGAAACGGTGTTATTTATCCACATATGCGGTAAGCCAATCAGAGAATCTGTTGGATTTAATATACAGAATTCTACTTTCACTTTTTAAACACCTAATTAATCGACCAAGTTTACGTACTGATCAGTTGACCATTGTCAGTATATTTGTTTTATAACTGTTTCAATTAAAAGTATAACTAACTGAATTATTGTTATTTTTTTTTTTTTATTTACAATATAATCTGTTCTTTCTTGATCACATGCGAATCACATGACCAACACAGAAATTAAAAATGGCGGCCGACAGAGTAAACAAGATCGTTTTTCATAGTTGTAAGTTTATAAAAACGGATTAAAACATCGCACATGTGTTGTCTTATATTTTTATAATAATATGACAATGTATACACACTTTGCTGGATGATTTTCTTCCTATAATTACTAGGTTTTGTAAGAATAATTTGTCCTATAACAGTTCAACCCCACAGACCAAAATTTAAATGATTTGTTTTTGATTTGCTATTTCTCTTTTTGTTATTACATAATACCTCAGTCACACATAACACCTCTGCTATCTATCTATGACTCAATCATACACTAGATGCTTGGTTTACCTGATTATAAACTTCCTTACAGTGTACTGAACATGTAATTTGCATGGGAAATAAAACAATATTGTTAAAATCAAAGAAGTAAAACTTTCGTATTGTTTTATGTCTATTTTCGAAGTGTAATCATTTATTTATCTAGAAAAAGGGTTACCTAAAGAGATCTTAAAAATCAAAAATTTGAGAGGGCACTCACTTATTTGTAATTGAAACTGGCCAGTGCTCAAAGTTTGTGCCAATATGAAAATATTTGGCTCCAATGTTTTCAATTTGGCTCTAATATTTTTCATTTGGCGAAAGTAGTTGCGCAAAGAACAAAATAGCCAGTGCAAGCCCTGCACCACCTATAGATTTTGATTTTCAATGTACCCCACCACCTATAGATTAATGATTGTTTTAAATATATAAAACAAATCAACTCATTTTTGATTAATAGTATAATCACAATAACAAATTGAAATAAACTGTAGTTTGTATTTCATAATGCTGCATAGTTCCTATTACGTACCAATTAATTGTGATTTATTGTTAATTGTAATAAATATTGCATTTAAAAAAAGTAGTTTTATGTTTATATTTATATTCACAATAAATTTAACATCCAAGAGCTGACAACTGTACTGCACTATTTGTTTATTTGTCTTCAAACTGCATTTCATTATGATTGTTCATGATTAAACAAAGTGCATCCGTGGTCGAGAGGGTAAAATGCAGCGTTTGAAATATTTTCGCCTTTAACCACTGCGGGTTAGAATCCCACAGAGAGCTCGACTTATGACATACTTTTTAAATTGCTATTGGTTCTTTTTTCTGTGAAGGCTTCTCCTGTTAGACTTACTACATTTGCTTTGTGAGAAAGTGTTGATTCTTACGGATGGCGGGAGGTATACAGTACTGGTTCTACCCAGGAATAAGTGGGTGGTCTGCCTCAGCCACTGAAATCGACATTCATACATATTATGCTAAACACCAACCAAACAAAACAAGTTCATGATTAATGCACACCTACCGGTAATTTGAGATTATAAGAATCCATCATGAGTATCCATGTGAGATAGAGAAATCTCACCCGAGGGGTAAGAATTGCAACCAGGGACGAGGCTCTGCCGAGTGCCTGGTTGCAATTCTTATCCCGAGGGTGAGATTTCCCTATCTCACATGGATCACTCATGATAATATTTAGGTTTGATTGATTTATTGAATGGGATTTTTACAACCCTTTTACAGCTATTGGGTCAATAAGGTTGGAATGGGAAATGATGATGTCAGAGAGCAAACAATGACAATAATGAACAAACGATTATTGTTAAATAAATGCGTTTTGTCTGTCATTTCTTGCTACTTGTAATTTTTATGATGAAATTATCAGCTTTTTTTAAAATATCACATATTCTATTAGGAGAAGAATTATCTATTAAGAAGCAATTTGCTTTTGTTTTAATCCTGTATTAAATATGTTTTGTACAATGTATAGCGTGTGAAATGTAAACTATTGAAGAAAAAAATATTTTAAAACCAAACAATCATCATGTTCTTGATCTCCATTCAATTAAATTCTAAATCCCGGTATACAGCTTCCTGTTCCCTTCTCCCATGGGAGGTTATTCTACCTCCTGTAGGAATAACAGTTTATTTCTTATGGCCTGCCAACTTGGACACTTTATAAAAAGTATGTCTTGTATGATTTAAATCTCTCTTGGGCCAATTTTCTGAAACCATATTCGAGATGTTTTATTTATCACATAACTTATGGTGTGGGAGTTTAATAACACCATTCTATATTTTCATTATACCACTAGTTATATAAGTATGCAAATGAGCCTAGTACGCTCTGTCAAAAAAAATTGATAATGACTATGATCCAATTCCCCGGTATAATGTCAGTTTCGCGTGTTAAAGCGACAGGCAAAATGCAATAAAAGTCGATATGTGAGTTATGTGATACATATAATCTAACATTTGTTCTCATTCATTATTGAATTTATTAAACTCGTTTAATAAATTCAATAATGAATGAGTACTCATGTAAGATCCTCTGGTTATATTTAAAGTGGTTAACATTTATTTCTTAAAATGCGTATGATAAATTTTCTGGGAGCAGCATTAGAATAAACGTAAATAATGTCAGAGCAGATAACAAAATTTATTCAAATTTTTATGCCCCCTGAACGGAGGCATTAGTAATCGTAGCTTCTGTCCGTCCGTCATTCTGTCCGAAACAATCATGTTCCTGCTATAACTTTTGAAGTACTGTCCCGGAATTACATGAACTTCACAACTAGAAATGTATCCATATAAATTCAGTCTGAAAAGTAGGATGCCATAGTTGAAAACCTCCACTGTGAAGAGTGACAAAAAGGTGTGATGTCACACCCGGAACTCGCGTCAGCGTTACTTCCCTTTAGCGAAATGCCGATAAAAAAACAAAAACGAGCCAAAAAAACAACATTGTGCCGATTTTCGAATACACTGGTATCGCATACTGTCGCTGATAGATTTCACCCAACCATTCATAGAAATAAAAAAAAATCTCTGGAACACCCACCACCCATAGAATCATATATTATCATTTATACCCAACGACCTGTAGAAATTTATATCGATCAGCCCCCCCCCTCGTAAAAAAATATCTGCCTTACCCCACCACCCGTAGAAAAAAAATATAGTGCCGCCAAACCACCCAGGTATTTTTTTCTGGAACAGCCCTTAACCAATATTGAAATGTTGACTTTTGCGACGGTATATCAGTTGTTTAACGGTATGCAAATCAGGTTTAACGTCACCGCTAACACGTCGCCATTAAACAAAATGGTCGCCATTAAACAAAATTTGCGACCGTTAAACGACTAATATACAAACGCAAAATTAAAAATTTCAATATGTTTAACCCTGTATTCACAATAGACTTATATTATTGCAAAACAATTTTTACCATCCCATCTATGTATTTAGACAGGAGGTTGTTCATTGAATGTTGTTAAGCGGAATCAAACAAAAACTACATGAGAAAATCGTGTAACGTTTTGCTTTGGTTGACAATATTTGTGTTTACTTTGTGACAGCTAGTCATGTGTTAGGTGAGCAGAATAGAGGCGTGTATGTGTTGATGTCAGGCCTTGACATAGAGAGGGGTGTGGTATCATCCATGCCTGTGGGGTGAGGCTTTACACATGCACGAGTTGGCCATCAGTCATCATCTTCATTCTTGTATACCTAGCCAGTCCACCAATGTTGCACTGACATTTTCCATTTAATAAACAACAACTGAGGTCTGTTTTAGTAGTCAAACCTGCACAAAAAAATACCTTTGTTAAGAGACCACCTGTGTTAACAGACCAGTTTTATGCTTCCCTTAAGTGGTCTCTTGATACAAGTTTGTCTGTACTTGGAAAGTTTTAGATCTTGTTTTAATCCCATAATTAAAAAATGGCCTAGCTCACAGACCTAATAACAAATAGATTGGACACTAGGAAAATTATCTAAATTTCACGTGGCACAGTGCGATAATTTCACAAATTATTTCCCAACTTTAAACACACATTTAATAGATACAAGTTTCATTCATGCCAAATCCCATCGCAAAATTAATTATCTTTCCAATGGAAGTATTTTTCTTTCCCTTACATTAAGAGCAAAAATGGAGTTTGACGGAAACTTTGACTAGGTCAAAATCTTGATTTTTTTTAGTGGAAAACGAAAAAAGGATGACATTTTTAACTTTAAACATCTTTATTAACAATTTCTTATTTTCAAAATAAATATAAATTGTTATAATCCCATTTTGCTATTCACTATGAATCTTTTGAATCTATTCTCATCAAAATCAGTGAATAATTGAGAGAGGAGAAGGAAAAGTTAAGGTGCCACATGATATTTTGGTTACTTCATTGGTTAAGATAGGAAGTTTCCTATCTGTTCATTAATATGTCTGTGCCTAGCTGTGCTTTAATGGGTTTACAACATACCCATTCAAAGTATATTACAAACATTTAAAGTGAACGTATATCAGAAGAACTAAATATCATTTCCCATATATTAACGTTTGCCTATATGCGCTTGGTAAAAGGTGTAACCCGCACCGATAAAGGTTTGGGTTGCAGTTCCTTATAACACTCAGGCGCAGCAAACATATATGTATAGAAACTATTTTGTAGCCACTAATTAATGAACAGACTTGGTTGTTAATGCAAAATTCTGCTTAAGGATGACTGATAAAATACAATTTTTTGAATGTATCAGTATATCTCAGAATTGTCAATCTCGTCTTTCCAGAGGTTAAATCTGTTCTTGTATATATTTTAGTTAGTAAATATTTTAATAAAAGTTAACAGTGTGTTGTTTTAAACATCTGTAACAAAATATAACATTCAACAACATGTAACAACCTGTAACAACCTGTAACAACATAGCAAGTGTGTTATGATGACTGTGATGCCAACTTCTGCACAATCATACATGTGTCTTAATATGTCTGGCATTCCATGCAGCTGTTATGGCAACAACGTTAGATTACTGCATAATTCATTTACCAACACATTTTTATGTTCTAGCTTCTTTAACTTTAAGAAAGAAATTTAAAAATTGGTGAAAAACATTCAAACATGACTTCTGTATAAGATAGGTATCGGATTTATATTTGTGGGCCATTTTGTACCTTCTACTTGCAGTTGGTCACGTGTTGGGTGGTGAGGGTCGCGGGGTCTATGTTTTAATGTCTGGACTTGATATAGAGCGTGGAGCCGGGGCAGCTGGTCCACTAGGGTGAGCCTCTTTTTCTTGATGATGATGGAATATCACAAAGTTTTCAAGACATGATTCCATTTACCTATTAAGGCATTAAAATTAAATGAATACAGAGCAAGAATAAATTAATGGTGATTTTTTGAATAAAACATTAAAGTTTATAAACGGGGGATACTTTTTCATGTTTTGTCATACATGATGTAATTGTTTCATTTTCTAGAAGTTAAGTTTGGTTGGTAATGGGTTCATGTTGAAGAGAATGTAGTGACACAGCCAAACAAGCACTGTTATTGAGAGTGAAAAAAAACTTGGAAAAAAGGTGAAAGAATTATCAAAAGCAGAAGACAAACAAAAAAGATATGACCATTTAAAGGTTGTTCTAAAACGAATATAGTTCCGTATTACCATATATGGAATATTGATAAATATCATTTAAAACAAAGAAAATCACTGCAAATGAAAGCATTTTTTAACTGGTCATATAAAGCATTATTGCCATTAAGTATTACATATTTTTCATACATTGCTGTCATTTTTTCCCTATAAATCAGTAAATTTTCATATTTATAAATATTCCATATATGGTCATTTAGAACCATGATGTCATAGCTCTCAAAATAATGGCCGCTTCTATATCCTTTTCAGCTTAAACTTCAAATGATCATATCTTTGTTTAGCATCCGATTTTGATAATTCTTTCACCCTTATTCAAGTTTTTCAGAACTCTCAATAATAAAGATGGTTTGGCCGTGTCGCTACATTCCCTTTAATTACAAAGTAATCTTAAGAAGTTTCAATTTCAGCAATATATATATACATACAGATCTATAGGCACTGATTGGATGTATAGGACAGCTGGTATAAACTTGTCAACTTTGCAAAACTAAACACAGCTGCACACAGTTGTATGCTTTAATTAAAGGTTATAATACTTACTGTTGAAATATACAAGAATACTAAACAATTAATTTATAAAACTATGTTAAAAAATAATATTTTCTGCAAAAATAAATATTGAAATTTATTATGAAATAATAACACAATTTTTAAGCAGTTTGATAGAAAAAATATTTCAAAACAACTATCAATAGGTGCTTCCTTACATCTAATCGCTGTCATTGGTCATGTTTAGTTTATTTACCATATTCTCTGTAAATACGGGAATGGGTTGATGGAGGTGTGGAGGGGTGGTGTATTTAGAGGGGGTGCAGGTATAAGAGAGAATATGGTAAGTGTTTAATAATGTAGTTAGATAGTATTAGGCTGTCATACACTACCAACACCTGTACTACCTACACTATCAACATCAGTTCTTCCCAAATTAAAGTTTGATTGACATGGTACACTGTTATGAATATAAATCATTCAAGTATTATGTCAATATGTCCAACTGATGTGTTACATACATGTAGCCTCCAAACCCCACATTCTCTACACATGCACACAATAACGTCCAACAGTTGGTATCAGGATTGTATTTTTAAAACAATTTCTATTTTGATACTGAATTTCATTAAATTTGACTTTATATCGTTAAAAACACAGGAGAAAAATAAATATTTTTCAAGTTTGTTGGTATTTGAATTTAATTTTTATTTAAAAGTATGAGGATTGATGGACAGAAATTTGCAGACTTTGCTTAGAGATTATTTATTTTTCAACATATAACCCTGGAAGATTTCAGATCCTTGTATTCTATTACACAATCATAAAAATATAGTGGATGTGGTAAAAGATTATGTTTACAATATATCTATTTGTTGTCATAGTATCATGTGGTTCCCGGGGGCCCCTGTTTGGTCACGGGGCAAAGAATAGGGCCACTGCTGATCCCTTTGGAGGGGTAGGCAGAGGGGTAGGCAGAGGGGTAGAATCCCCCCAAATTCATGTTCATTTTATCATTTTTTGTTCATGTTCATTAAAGATGAAATTTGTCCTAAATCAACAAATCCGTTGTTGATATGTTTTTAATTATTAAATATCATTATAAATACGATGTTTACTATGCTATTGATGTATGTTTAGTGAAAATATGTTTTTAAAGATAAAAACCGAAAAGACGAACAGGCTTCGCTAAAAAATTGAAAAAAAATCAAAGGGGGAAAACTCTTCCTCGTAAAACCGGAAGTGACGTCATTGGGAACAAAACGAAACCATTTGTACATAGGGAAAGCACGCAAAAATAGTATAGTGTGTGCGAAAATGTCGGAATTAAGCGACTATGATGCCGAGTCAGATGAAATGCCCATGATAAGACGATTTTGAGCCAGAATTTGTGTCTGAGGATGAAAATACCTCGGATTCATCAACCGATGAGGAAGTTGAACGCGGTGCAGGTGCAAATGCAAGAGCGTGGGCGTGTTGGCATTGTTTTCATCGAAATTCTGACTGTAAGTCACCAGCAACGCTGCAATATCTCGGTACATTTACACTAAGCGCGAAATGCAGTATATTCCGAATGAATGAACATGGTCTAATACTTGTACATTAATACGAGCGTCAGATTAAGGACTTTATTTTTGCCGAAACGTAGACATTGAAAAAATATATTTAGAGTCTAGTTAGTATAATTGATAAATAAATAAATAAATGAAACAGCATATAATTTCTATAGTATTCTATATACCATAAGTCCTCGCCGCCTCCAAACACTCTATAGTGGTGTATGAGATTCGGTTTTGCAGTATGACAGTATTTCTCCACGTGCCCCCAACTAACAATATACCACACACCGACTAATCAACAATTGCGGTGCCCTATTGAAGTACAGCCTAATCAGGGTACATACGTCGGTATATGACAAAAGCACGCACCATTTAGGGAAACGTAGTTTTATGATATGCCTACATTTCCTGTATATTGCAGTGCCGTGCGCGGTGCAATACCGCCGCGGCGAGCCGCGTATTGCACAAGACGGATATATGATGCGTGAGAAACTAGTTCATCGCGCACGAAGAGCAAAAAATACTATGATCTAAATAATATAGTCAAATGTATTATGAGCACGACATTATGTATTATGTTCATGTAGAGATCGAAAAAACAGACCTAACTGATCAAATTTTTGATTTAGAATATAAAGTATATATATATGCTTGTAAAGCACTTAGTTTACTTACTGCATGAGGTAAAAGCCGTTATTGTTGTTGCTTTGCCATGCAACATTACTGAACTAATATAATAGCTAGTAACATTATCAATTTTCTGCCTTTTAATAGACATCCATGAAACATTTTGTCATTATTTTCAAATCCAGAGACCGATATATAACTCTATATAAATCTATAACACTATTGGAAGAAGAAGGTGTATAATTTAAAAAAAAAAAAAAAAAAAATACTACAAAATATATATTGAAACAACGACACAGTGTTTATTTCACCGAATTCATTTACATTTATATGCTAAACCTTTTTAGCAATCTTTTGAAAAATACGGCTACATTATATAAGCGCCGTTCACGTAAGACGCATGCATCTAATTCAACAGCTAAACAATCACGATGTACAGATCTAAGACTATATTCCTTTCTACAATTTATCGTACACATACCCGAGGAATTGCTAAGATAACTGAACAAAAACTTCTATCCTACCTCATTTAATAATTTCTTCCTCAACGCCGGTCGAATCGGCGAATAAAACTTGCTCGGAGACGGCGGGGTTAGGCACTTCTCATTTTTGTAAGAAAATATTGTTGGTATCGCTGTTGTTTTTAATATGCATCTCCGTTTGTCCTCCAAATTCAATGAAAATGAAACCAAAGGATAGACTTCCCACGAATCCAACTCAAAGTGTTTACTACAAACTCGCGCGTCTTTCGAAGGTTCCCATTTTTTTGACGCGACGGGCGATTTTCGTCGACAGCGGTCCACCCCCACTTCAAATCTTAATCTATCATTAACCTGATTAGGAAAACGAAAGAAACTGATGTTATTAGATTGTCCTTTTTTATGCACACTTTGACACCCAGCTACAGCACACGGCATTTTTAACACGTACCATAAAACGTAATCCTACATAGACAATACTATACAACTCAATGCGACACCGCTAATCGTTTGGTACCAATGACGTCACAGGATCACGTGACACTTACCTGTCTTCAAAAAGGGCGAAACTCGAAGCGTGTGCGCTATGAGATAAAATTGGCTTCTGTGAGAAAACGGGACAACCAATAAGTGTAATATTTGAACAGATTGTATATTATATACATATATTTCAGAATATATGCTCAAAAGACACGCTATATTTCACCTTTAAAGGTCTTCATCATGATCCCTGCATTGTTTCAGGTGCCATTTCGCTCACATCAAAAGAGCAGTGGCAGAAAAACAATAAACGTGGCTCCAGCGTAAATGGAGTTTCTACGATAGAATTTGTAGCAACTCTGCAGTTCAGGGTGAGAAGGTTCTAGGCCCATTCTCCATATTTTATCTTGATGTACATGGAGGATGAGCCTGGCATGTTCATGCCTGTTAGGCGCCATATAACCTATCATGTGTTGGTGCGCCTTAAAACCCCAATTCAATTCAATTCATAGTATCCCATGTGTGTTCAACGAAGCAGAGTATGATTTAAAAAAAACAACATGAATGATATATGATCTAGCAACATTATACACGTATGATCAATTTCACTTTTAATTTACAAGAGGTAGTACAGAATTAATATGGTTCGAAAATATATCAAATGTTGCATAACCTTAACATCAGATCTTGAGAATGTCAACACCATAACTTTTTTAATTAGTGGGGTGCATTACAGAAAGTGAGAACAGAATATCATTGCTTAACAAAGCCTAGAAAACATAATGTCAACAGATGTGACAAAAAGTGTAAATAGTTTCTTTATTCACATTTATGGTGGAAATACTTGCTGCACCATTGGCCATGACCATGAATTTTAACAACTGACTACGTTATATAGTATACATAAGCAAATTTAACATTTATTGTATAGTAAACATACCATTGTATAACAAGTAAACCATGTTTATTTGCTGGCAAATAAAGAATCTATAAGGAAAGTCTCCAAAAAATCTTTGCATTAACCCTCGTACAATGTTTTAAGAATACAGCCTTTACCTGAATCCCTACAGACACATATATCACTACCTCAAATTTAGATACCAGTGCTTATAATGTATTATGTTTGCCTGTGTCTTCGCTAGCTACACACATGCTGGGGAACCTTAATCGAGGTGTATATGTACTGATGAGTGGACTAGATATAGAGCGCCTCGTCCTGTCAGGGGGACCATTAGGGTAAGTGGCTGGCGAGCGTCATGTACAGTCAAACCTGAATTAAAACACTACCCTAGGGAATTGTAAAAAAGTTTTTGTGTCGCCTTTTCGAAGAAATACATAGGGATCACTTTGTCGTCCGTCCGCCCGTCAGTCAGTCCGTCACGAAAACTTAACATTGGCTATAACTTTCTCATTTCTTGATATTTCTTCATCAAACTTTTAATATATACTCATCATGACAACATCGACATGACCATACTAAAATATAAAGGTGAAGGTCATTATATGGGTTGAATTTTTCGAAAACTTAGTCAGGCCAGTTTGTCAATGTCATTTATCTGTGTCCAAAAAACCTTGTTATACTGACAAAGCGCTGACAGGCGAAATGTGTTCCACGGAACACCCATCTAGTTATGAATAGTATTTGGCTGGTTGTTCAATCTTTTCTAAAATGAGATCACATGTTATAAACGACTCTTTACTGTCAAACCTGGTTAAGAGACCACCTGTAAAATGAGGTCACTTTTTATTGGAATTCAAGTATGCTTTATCTGTCTGCTGCTTCAAAAGCCATGAGTATTGTTTTTACACAGTTTTAAGTATTTCTTTTGTCGTATAACCAGTCTACATTTAATTTGGATGACAGATTTTAATACAGGATTGACTGAAAGGAACACTGATATTTGTGGATCATTTTCATCATAGCTTATAGCTCATTTATACATGTACGTAACAATCCACAGCGAAATGGAGTAGTTTCATTCCATAACAAATGCTACTGTAACACATAAACTGCTTGTGTGTAATCATATTTTAATATCAGGTTTAGGATGTACACATAGGTGTGGGAATGTTCCATCATTGCATGTTGACAGACTTAAACATGTAGATACACAACACTAGGCCGCTCATCAGTTGTATCACAGTAGATAATAGTGACCCTTGTATCTCTTATAGAGCTACACAATACTAGGCCACTCATCAGTTGTATCACAGTAGATATTAGTGACCCTTGTATCTCTTATAGACCTACACAATACTAGGCCACTCATCAGTTGTATCACAGTAGATAATAGTGACCCTTGTATCTCTTATAGACCTACACAATACTAGGCCACTCATCAGTTGTATCACAGTATATAATAGTGACCCTTGTATCTCTTATAGACCTACACAATACTAGGCCACTCATCAGTTGTATCACAGTAGATAATAGTGACCCTTGTATCTCTTATAGACATACACAATACTAGGCCACTCATCATAGGTATCACAGTAGATAATCGTGACCCTTGTATCTCTTATAGACGTACACAACACTAGGCCACTCATCATAGGTATCACAGTAGATAATCGTGACCCTTGTACCTCTTATAGACATGTACAACACTAGGCCACTCAGCATAGGTATCACAGTAGATAATCTTGACCCTTGTATCTCTTGTAGACATACACAATACTAGGCCACTCATCAGTTGTATCACAGTAGATAATCGTGACCCTTGTATCTCTTATAGACCAACACAATAATAGGCCACTCATCAGTTGTATCACAGTAGATAATCGTGACCCTTGTATCTCCTATAGACCTACACAATAATAGGCCACTCATCAGTTGTATCACAGTAGATAATCGTGACCCTTGTATCTCTTATAGACCTACACAATAATAAGCCACTCATCAGTCGTATCACAGTAGATAATCGTGACCCTTGAATCTCTTATAGACCTACACAATACCAGGCTGCTCATCAGTCGTATCACATTAGATAATAGTGACCTTTGTATCTCTTGTAGACATACACAATACTAGGCCACTCATCAGTTGTTTCACAGTAAATAATCGTGACCGTTGTATCTCTTGTAGACATACACAATACTAGGTTGCTCATCAGTCTTATCACGGTAGATAATAGTGACCCTTGTATCTCCTGTAGACCTACACAATAATAGGCCGCTCATCAGTCGTATCACAGTAAATAATAGTGACCCTTGTATCTCTTGTAGACATACACAATACTAGGTCGCTCATGAGTCTTATCACAGTAGATAATCGTGACCCTTGTATCTCTTATAGACCTACGCAATACCAGGCTGCTCATCAGTTGTATCACAGTAGATAATCGTGACCCTTGTATCTCTTATAGACATACCCAATACTAGGCCACTCATCAGTCGTATCACAGTAGATAATAGTGACCCTTGTATCTCTTCTAGACCTACGCAATACCAGGCCACTCATCAGTTGTATCACAGTAGATAATCGTGACCCTTGTATCTCTTGTAGACATACGCAATACTAGGCCACTCATCAGTTGTATCACAGTAGTTAATCGTGACCCTTGTATCTCTTATAGACCTACGCAATACCAGGTAGCTCATCAGTCATATCGCAGTAGATAACTGGACCCTTGTATCTCTTGTAGACATACACAATACCAGGCCACTCATCAGTCGTATCACAGTAGATAATTGTGACCCTTGTATCTCTTGTAGACATACCCAATACCAGGTCTTTCATCAGTCGTATCACAGTATATATTCGTGACACTTGTATCTCTTGTAGACATACACAATACTAGGTCGCTCATCAGTCATATCACAGTAGATAATCGTGACCCTTGTATCTCTTGTAGACATACACAATACTAGGTCGCTCATCAGTTGTATCACAGTAGATAATCGTGACCCTTGTATCTCTTGTAGACATACACAATACTAGGTCGCTCATCAGTTGTATCACAGTAGATAATCGTGACCCTTGTATCTCTTATAGACCTACACAATACTAGGCCACTCATCAGTTGTATCACAGTAGATAATAGTGACCCTTGTATCTCTTATAGACATACACAATACTAGGCCACTCATCATAGGTATCACAGTAGATAATCGTGACCCTTGTATCTCTTATAGACGTACACAACACTAGGCCACTCATCATAGGTATCACAGTAGATAATCGTGACCCTTGTACCTCTTATAGACATGTACAACACTAGGCCACTCAGCATAGGTATCACAGTAGATAATCTTGACCCTTGTATCTCTTGTAGACATACACAATACTAGGCCACTCATCAGTTGTATCACAGTAGATAATCGTGACCCTTGTATCTCTTATAGACCAACACAATAATAGGCCACTCATCAGTTGTATCACAGTAGATAATCGTGACCCTTGTATCTCCTATAGACCTACACAATAATAGGCCACTCATCAGTTGTATCACAGTAGATAATCGTGACCCTTGTATCTCTTTTAGACCTACACAATAATAAGCCACTCATCAGTCGTATCACAGTAGATAATCGTGACCCTTGAATCTCTTATAGACCTACACAATACCAGGCTGCTCATCAGTCGTATCACATTAGATAATAGTGACCCTTGTATCTCTTGTAGACATACACAATACTAGGTTGCTCATCAGTCTTATCACAGTAGATAATAGTGACCCTTGTATCTCCTGTAGACCTACACAATAATAGGCCGCTCATCAGTCGTATCACAGTAAATAATAGTGACCCTTGTATCTCTTGTAGACATACACAATACTAGGTCGCTCATGAGTCTTATCACAGTAGATAATCGTGACCCTTGTATCTCTTATAGACCTACGCAATACCAGGCTGCTCATCAGTTGTATCACAGTAGATAATCGTGACCCTTGTATCTCTTATAGACATACCCAATACTAGGCCACTCATCAGTCGTATCACAGTAGATAATAGTGACCCTTGTATCTCTTCTAGACCTACGCAATACCAGGCCACTCATCAGTTGTATCACAGTAGATAATCGTGACCCTTGTATCTCTTGTAGACATACGCAATACTAGGCCACTCATCAGTGGTATCACAGTAGTTAATCGTGACCCTTGTATCTCTTATAGACCTACGCAATACCAGGTAGCTCATCAGTCATATCGCAGTAGATAACTGGACCCTTGTATCTCTTGTAGACATACACAATACCAGGCCACTCATCAGTCGTATCACAGTAGATAATTGTGACCCTTGTATCTCTTGTAGACATACCCAATACCAGGTCTTTCATCAGTCGTATCACAGTATATATTCGTGACACTTGTATCTCTTGTAGACATACACAATACTAGGTCGCTCATCAGTCATATCACAGTAGATAATCGTGACCCTTGTATCTCTTGTAGACATACACAATACAAGGTCGCTCATCAGTTGTATCACAGTAGATAATCGTGACCCTTGTATCTCTTGTAGACCTACACAATAATAGGCCACTCATCAGTCGTATCACAGTAGATAATCATGACCCTTGTATTTCTTATAGACATACACAATACTAGGCCACTCATCAGTCGTATCACAGTAGATAATAGTGACCCCTTTATCTCTTATAAACCTACACAGTACTAGGCCGCTCATCTGTTGTATCACAGTAGTTAATCGTGACCCTTGTATCTCTTATAGACCTACGCAATACCAGGTAGCTCATCAGTCATATCGCAGTAGATAACTGGACCCTTGTATCTCTTGTAGACATACACAATACCAGGCCACTCATCAGTCGTATCACAGTAGATAATTGTGACCCTTGTATCTCTTGTAGACTATCTCTTGTAGACATACACAATACTAGGCCGCTCATCAGTCGTATCACAGTAGATAATCGTGACCCTTGTATCTCTTATAGACCTACACAATAATAGGCCACTAATCAGTCGTATCACAGTAGATAATCGTGACCCTTGTATTTCTTATAGACCTACACAATACTAGGCCACTCATCAGTCGTATCACAGTAGATAATCGTGACCCTTGTATCTCTTATAGACCTACACAATACTAGGCCACTCATCAGTCGTATCACAGTAGATAATCGTGACCCTTGTATCTCTTGTAGACATACACAATACTAGGCCGCTCATCAGTCGTATCACAGTAGATAATCATGACCCTTGTATCTCTTGTAGACATACACATTACTAGGCCTCTCATCAGTCGTATCACAGTAGATAATCGTGACCCTTGTATCTCTTATAGACCTACACAATACTAGGCCACTCATCAGTCGTATCACAGTAGATAATCGTGACCCTTGTATTTCTTATAGACCTACACAATACTAGGCCACTCATCAGTCGTATCACAGTAGATAATCGTGACCCTTGTATCTCTTCTAGACCTACACAATACTAGGCCACTCATCAGTCGTATCACAGTAGATAATCGTGACCCTTGTATTTCTTATAGACATACACAATACTAGGCCACTCATCAGTCGTATCACAGTAGATAATCGTGACCCTTGTATCTCTTGTAGACATACACAATACTAGGCCGCTCATCAGTCATATCACAGTAGATAATCGTGACCCTTGTATTTCTTATAGACCTACACAATACTAGGCCGCTCATCAGTCGCATCACAGTAGATAATCCTGACCCTTGTATCTCTTATAGACCTACACAATACTAGGCCGCTCATCAGTAGCATCACAGTAGATAATCCTGACCCTTGTATCTCTTATAGACCTACACAGTACTAGGCCGCTCATCAGTCATATCACAGTAGAAAATCCTGACCCTTGTATCTCCTATAGACCTTCACAACAATAGGCCACTCATCAGTCGTATCACAGTAGATAATCCTGACTCTTGTATCTCTTATAGACCTACACAGTACTAGGCCGCTCATCAGTCGTATCACAGTAGATAATCGTGACCCCTTTATCTCTTATAAACCTACACAGTACTAGGCCACTCATCAGTCGTATCACAGTAGATAATCCTGACCCTTGTATCTCTTATAGACCTACACAATACTAGGCCGCTCATCAGTCGTATCACAGTAGATAATCGTGACCCTTGTATCTCTTGTAGACATACACAATACTAGGCCGCTCATCAGTCGTATCACAGTAGATAATAGTGACCCTTGTATCTCTTGTAGACATACACAATACTAGGCCGCTCATCAGTCGTATCACAGTAGATAATAGTGACCCTTGTATCTCTTGTAGACATACACAATACTAGGCCTCTCATGAGTCGTATCACAGTAGATAATTGTGACCCTTGTATCTCTTGTAGACCTACACCATACTAGGCCGCTCATCAGTCGTATCACAGTAGATAATCATGACCCTTGTATCTCTTGTAGACCTACACCATACTAGGCCGCTCATCAGTCGTATCACAGTAGATAATCGTGACCCTTGTATCTCTTGTAGACCTACACAATACTAGGCCACTCATCAGTCGTATCACAGTAGATAATCGTGACCCTTGTATTTCTTATAGACATACACAATACTAGGTCACTCATCAGTCGTATCACAGTAGATAATCGTGACCCTTGTATCTCTTGTAGACATACACAATACTAGGCCGCTCATCAGTCGTATCACAGTAGATAATCGTGACCCTTGTATCTCTTATAGACCTACACAATACTAGGCCGCTCATCAGTTGTATCACAGTAGATAATCCTGACCCTTGTATCTCTTATAGACCTACACAATACTAGGCCGTTCATCAGTCGCATCACAGTAGATAATCCTGACCCTTGTATCTCTTATAGACCTACACAGTACTAGGCCGCTCATCAGTCAAATCACAGTAGATAATCCTGACCCTTGTATCTCCTATAGACCTACACAATAATAGGCCACTCATCAGTCGTATCACAGTAGATAATCCTGACCCTTGTATCTCTTATAGACCTACACAGTACTAGGCCGCTCATCAGTCGTATCACAGTAGATAATCCTGACCCTTTATCTCTTATAAACCTACACAGTACTAGGCCACTCATCAGTCGTATCGTCATATCACAGTAGATAATCGTGACCCTTGTATCTCTTATAGACATACCCAATACTAGGCCACTCATCAGTTGTATCACAGTAGATAATCGTGGCCCTTGTATCTCTTATAGACATACCCAATACTAGGTTGCTCATCAGTCGTATCACAGTAGATAATCGTGACCCTTGTATCTCTTGTAGTCATACACAATACTAGGTCGCTCATCAGTCGTATCACAGTAGATAATCGTGACCCTTGTATCTCTTGTGGATACACAATACTAGGTCGCTCATCAGTCGTATCACAGTAGATAATCGTGACCCTTGTATCTCTTATAGACCAACACAATACTAGGCCGCTCATCAGTCGTATCACAGTAGATAATCGTGACCCTTGTATCTCTTGTAGACATACACAATACTAGGCCGCTTATCAGTTGTATCACAGTAGATTATCGTGACCCTTGTATCTCTTGTAGACCTACACAATACTAGGCCGCTCATCAGTCGTATCACAGTAGATAATAGTGACCCTTGTATCTCTTGTAGACCTACACAATACTAGGTCGCTCATCAGTTGTATCACAGTAGATATTAGTGACCCTTGTATCTCTTATAGACCTACACAATACTAGGCCACTCATCAGTTGTATCACAGTAGATAATAGTGACCCTTGTATCTCTTATAGACCTACACAATACTAGGCCACTCATCAGTTGTATCACAGTATATAATAGTGACCCTTGTATCTTTTATAGACCTACACAATACTAGGCCACTCATCAGTTGTATCACAGTAGATAATAGTGACCCTTGTATCTCTTATAGACATACACAATACTAGGCCACTCATCATAGGTATCACAGTAGATAATCGTGACCCTTGTATCTCTTATAGACGTACACAACACTAGGCCACTCATCATAGGTATCACAGTAGATAATCGTGACCCTTGTACCTCTTATAGACATGTACAACACTAGGCCACTCAGCATAGGTATCACAGTAGATAATCTTGACCCTTGTATCTCTTGTAGACATACACAATACTAGGCCACTCATCAGTTGTATCACAGTAGATAATCGTGACCCTTGTATCTCTTATAGACCAACACAATAATAGGCCACTCATCAGTTGTATCACAGTAGATAATCGTGACCCTTGTATCTCCTATAGACCTACACAATAATAGGCCACTCATCAGTTGTATCACAGTAGATAATCGTGACCCTTGTATCTCTTATAGACCTACACAATAATAAGCCACTCATCAGTCGTATCACAGTAGATAATCGTGACCCTTGAATCTCTTATAGACCTACACAATACCAGGCTGCTCATCAGTCGTATCACATTAGATAATAGTGACCCTTGTATCTCTTGTAGACATACACAATACTAGGCCACTCATCAGTTGTTTCACAGTAGATAATCGTGACCGTTGTATCTCTTGTAGACATACACAATACTAGGTTGCTCATCAGTCTTATCACGGTAGATAATAGTGACCCTTGTATCTCCTGTAGACCTACACAATAATAGGCCGCTCATCAGTCGTATCACAGTAAATAATAGTGACCCTTGTATCTCTTGTAGACATACACAATACTAGGTCGCTCATGAGTCTTATCACAGTAGATAATCGTGACCCTTGTATCTCTTATAGACCTACGCAATACCAGGCTGCTCATCAGTTGTATCACAGTAGATAATCGTGACCCTTGTATCTCTTATAGACATACCCAATACTAGGCCACTCATCAGTCATATCACAGTAGATAATAGTGACCCTTGTATCTCTTCTAGACCTACGCAATACCAGGCCACTCATCAGTTGTATCACAGTAGATAATCGTGACCCTTGTATCTCTTGTAGACATACGCAATACTAGGCCACTCATCAGTTGTATCACAGTAGTTAATCGTGACCCTTGTATCTCTTATAGACCTACGCAATACCAGGTAGCTCATCAGTCATATCGCAGTAGATAACTGGACCCTTGTATCTCTTGTAGACATACACAATACCAGGCCACTCATCAGTCGTATCACAGTAGATAATTGTGACCCTTGTATCTCTTGTAGACATACCCAATACCAGGTCTTTCATCAGTCGTATCACAGTATATATTCGTGACACTTGTATCTCTTGTAGACATACACAATACTAGGTCGCTCATCAGTCATATCACAGTAGATAATCGTGACCCTTGTATCTCTTGTAGACATACACAATACTAGGTCGCTCATCAGTTGTATCACAGTAGATAATCGTGACCCTTGTATCTCTTGTAGACATACACAATACTAGGTCGCTCATCAGTTGTATCACAGTAGATAATCGTGACCCTTGTATCTCTTATAGACCTACACAATACTAGGCCACTCATCAGTTGTATCACAGTAGATAATAGTGACCCTTGTATCTCTTATAGACATACACAATACTAGGCCACTCATCATAGGTATCACAGTAGATAATCGTGACCCTTGTATCTCTTATAGACGTACACAACACTAGGCCACTCATCATAGGTATCACAGTAGATAATCGTGACCCTTGTACCTCTTATAGACATGTACAACACTAGGCCACTCAGCATAGGTATCACAGTAGATAATCTTGACCCTTGTATCTCTTGTAGACATACACAATACTAGGCCACTCATCAGTTGTATCACAGTAGATAATCGTGACCCTTGTATCTCTTATAGACCAACACAATAATAGGCCACTCATCAGTTGTATCACAGTAGATAATCGTGACCCTTGTATCTCCTATAGACCTACACAATAATAGGCCACTCATCAGTTGTATCACAGTAGATAATCGTGACCCTTGTATCTCTTATAGACCTACACAATAATAAGCCACTCATCAGTCGTATCACAGTAGATAATCGTGACCCTTGAATCTCTTATAGACCTACACATTACCAGGCTGCTCATCAGTCGTATCACATTAGATAATAGTGACCCTTGTATCTCTTGTAGACATACACAATACTAGGTTGCTCATCAGTCTTATCACAGTAGATAATAGTGACCCTTGTATCTCCTGTAGACCTACACAATAATAGGCCACTCATCAGTCGTATCACAGTAAATAATAGTGACCCTTGTATCTCTTGTAGACATACACAATACTAGGTCGCTCATGAGTCTTATCACAGTAGATAATCGTGACCCTTGTATCTCTTATAGACCTACGCAATACCAGGCTGCTCATCAGTTGTATCACAGTAGATAATCGTGACCCTTGTATCTTATAGACATACCCAATACTAGGCCACTCATCAGTCGTATCACAGTAGATAATAGTGACCCTTGTATCTCTTCTAGACCTACGCAATACCAGGCCACTCATCAGTTGTATCACAGTAGATAATCGTGACCCTTGTATCTCTTGTAGACATACGCAATACTAGGCCACTCATCAGTTGTATCACAGTAGTTAATCGTGACCCTTGTATCTCTTATAGACCTACGCAATACCAGGTAGCTCATCAGTCATATCGCAGTAGATAACTGGACCCTTGTATCTCTTGTAGACATACACAATACCAGGCCACTCATCAGTCGTATCACAGTAGATAATTGTGACCCTTGTATCTCTTGTAGACATACCCAATACCAGGTCTTTCATCAGTCGTATCACAGTATATATTCGTGACACTTGTATCTCTTGTAGACATACACAATACTAGGTCGCTCATCAGTCATATCACAGTAGATAATCGTGACCCTTGTATCTCTTGTAGACATACACAATACAAGGTCGCTCATCAGTTGTATCACAGTAGATAATCGTGACCCTTGTATCTCTTGTAGACCTTCACAATAATAGGCCACTCATCAGTCGTATCACAGTAGATAATCATGACCCTTGTATTTCTTATAGACATACACAATACTAGGCCACTCATCAGTCGTATCACAGTAGATAATAGTGACCCCTTTATCTCTTATAAACCTACACAGTACTAGGCCGCTCATCTGTTGTATCACAGTAGTTAATCGTGACCCTTGTATCTCTTATAGACCTACGCAATACCAGGTAGCTCATCAGTCATATCGCAGTAGATAACTGGACCCTTGTATCTCTTGTAGACATACACAATACCAGGCCACTCATCAGTCGTATCACAGTAGATAATTGTGACCCTTGTATCTCTTGTAGACTATCTCTTGTAGACATACACAATACTAGGCCGCTCATCAGTCGTATCACAGTAGATAATCGTGACCCTTGTATCTCTTATAGACCTACACAATAATAGGCCACTAATCAGTCGTATCACAGTAGATATTCGTGACCCTTGTATTTCTTATAGACCTACACAATACTAGGCCACTCATCAGTCGTATCACAGTAGATAATCGTGACCCTTGTATCTCTTATAGACCTACACAATACTAGGCCACTCATCAGTCGTATCACAGTAGATAATCGTGACCCTTGTATCTCTTGTAGACATACACAATACTAGGCCGCTCATCAGTCGTATCACAGTAGGTAGATAATCATGACCCTTGTATCTCTTGTAGACATACACAATACTAGGCCTCTCATCAGTCGTATCACAGTAGATAATCGTGACCCTTGTATCTCTTATAGACCTACACAATACTAGGCCACTCATCAGTCGTATCACAGTAGATAATCGTGACCCTTGTATTTCTTATAGACCTACACAATACTAGGCCACTCATCAGTCGTATCACAGTAGATAATCGTGACCCTTGTATCTCTTCTAGACCTACACAATACTAGGCCACTCATCAGTCGTATCACAGTAGATAATCGTGACCCTTGTATTTCTTATAAACATACACAATACTAGGCCACTCATCAGTCGTATCACAGTAGATAATCGTGACCCTTGTATCTCTTGTAGACATACACAATACTAGGCCGCTCATCAGTCGTATCACAGTAGATAATCGTGACCCTTGTATTTCTTATAGACCTACACAATACTAGGCCGCTCATCAGTCCCATCACAGTAGAATCCTGACCCTTGTATCTCTTATAGACGTACACAATACTAGGCCGCTCATCAGTAGCATCACAGTAGATAATCCTGACCCTTGTATCTCTTATAGACCTACACAGTACTAGGCCGCTCATCAGTCATATCACAGTAGATAATCCTGACCCTTGTATCTCCTATAGACCTACACAACAATAGGCCACTCATCAGTCGTATCACAGTAGATAATCCTGACTCTTGTATCTCTTATAGACCTACACAGTACTAGGCCGCTCATCAGTCGTATCACAGTAGATAATCGTGACCCCTTTATCTCTTATAAACCTACACAGTACTAGGCCACTCATCAGTCGTATCACAGTAGATAATCCTGACCCTTGTATCTCTTATAGACCTACACAATACTAGGCCGCTCATCAGTCGTATCACAGTAGATAATCGTGACCCTTGTATCTCTTGTAGACATACACAATACTAGGCCGCTCATCAGTCGTATCACAGTAGATAATAGTGACCCTTGTATCTCTTGTAGACATACACAATACTAGGCCGCTCATCAGTCGTATCACAGTAGATAATCGTGACCCTTGTATCTCTTATAGACCTACACAATACTAGGCCTCTCATGAGTCGTATCACAGTAGATAATTGTGACCCTTGTATCTCTTGTAGACCTACACCATACTAGGCCGCTCATCAGTCGTATCACAGTAGATAATCATGACCCTTGTATCTCTTGTAGACCTACACCATACTAGGCCGCTCATCAGTCGTATCACAGTAGATAATCGTGACCCTTGTATCTCTTGTAGACCTACACAATACTAGGCCACTCATCAGTCGTATCACAGTAGATAATCGTGACCCTTGTATTTCTTATAGACATACACAATACTAGGTCACTCATCAGTCGTATCACAGTAGATAATCGTGACCCTTGTATCTCTTGTAGACATACACAATACTAGGCCGCTCATCAGTCGTATCACAGTAGATAATCGTGACCCTTGTATCTCTTATAGACCTACACAATACTAGGCCGCTCATCAGTTGTATCACAGTAGATAATCCTGACCCTTGTATCTCTTATAGACCTACACAATACTAGGCCGTTCATCAGTCGCATCACAGTAGATAATCCTGACCCTTGTATCTCTTATAGACCTACACAGTACTAGGCCGCTCATCAGTCATATCACAGTAGATAATCCTGACCCTTGTATCTCCTATAGACCTACACAATAATAGGCCACTCATCAGTCGTATCACAGTAGATAATTCTGACCCTTGTATCTCTTATAGACCTACACAGTACTAGGCCGCTCATCAGTCGTATCACAGTAGATAATCCTGACCCTTTATCTCTTATAAACCTACACAGTACTAGGCCACTCATCAGTCGTATCGTCATATCACAGTAGATAATCGTGACCCTTGTATCTCTTATAGACATACCCAATACTAGGCCACTCATCAGTTGTATCACAGTAGATAATCGTGGCCCTTGTATCTCTTATAGACATACCCAATACTAGGTTGCTCATCAGTCGTATCACAGTAGATAATCGTGACCCTTGTATCTCTTGTAGTCATACACAATACTAGGTCGCTCATCAGTCGTATCACAGTAGATAATCGTGACCCTTGTATCTCTTGTAGACATACACAATACTAGGTCGCTCATCAGTCGTATCACAGTAGATAATCGTGACCCTTGTATCTCTTATAGACCTACACAATACTAGGCCGCTCATCAGTCGTATCACAGTAGATAATCGTGACCCTTGTATCTCTTGTAGACATACACAATACTAGGCCGCTTATCAGTTGTATCACAGTAGATTATCGTGACCCTTGTATCTCTTGTAGACCTACACAATACTAGGCCGCTCATCAGTCGTATCACAGTAGATAATAGTGACCCTTGTATCTCTTGTAGACCTACACAATACTAGGTCGCTCATCAGTCGTATCACAGTAGATAATCGTGACCCTTGTATCTCTTGTAGACATACACAATACTAGGCCGCTCATCAGTCGTATCACAGTAGATAATCGTGACCCTTGTATCTCTTGTAGACCTACACAATACTAGGCCGCTCATCAGTTGTATCACAGTAGATAATCGTGACCCTTGTATCTCTTGTAGACATACACAATACTAGGCCGCTCATCAGTTGTATCACAGTAGATAATCCTGACCCTTGTATCTCTTATAGACCAACACAGTACTAGGCCACTCATCAGTCGTATCGTCATATCACAGTAGATAATCGTGACCCTTGTATCTCTTATAGACATACCCAATACAGCGTGTTTCATGTGGAATTGTTCGGTCAATCTTTCGTAGTAACTGTTATGAAATAGCAAATCATTCAATAATTACTCAATTTCAGTATGTATGACCCACTGTCACTGTGTCTGTATAAGAGACACACAATCCACTTGCTAGATACCCATATATTACATATCGTTGCCCATGAATACCCTTACCCATATAGAAAAGCTCCCCTATCAATTTGTATGAGTTCTACTATTTACATTACATACATTCGTATCTATAGAAGCTATAGAAAAGTTTTAACATTATTTTATGAATTGCACTTAAATACACGGCAGTGCTGTGATTTCTTTATAGGTGCATTTACAACTCGTTCCATAAATGACCTTTATATGATCCTAGTTTAGCATTTACATTATTAATCCTGTTACAACACTTTTTTGATAAATAAAATTGCTTTTTGTCCTATTCATCTTCATATTTAATATTCAGAATTTAAAACATAACTAGCCTGACATTTACATAATGAATTTCATATTTATTATTATTCAAATACATGACTGTTTTGGCTGTCAGGAAACCCATTTTACTTTTTGCTCTTTAATATACCACGATTAAATACAACTTTATTTTTAACAGTTTAATGCAAGCCAGCTGTGATGTTGCTTTTAAATATGCACATGAGAGAGAATGTTTTGGACAAAAGATTGGCCATTACCAAGTAAGTTGATCAGTTCATGGTTCATTGCATTTTGGTATAAACTTTGCGCTATGCTAATACTTTCAAGACAGTAGGGGGTGTTTTGTTATACTCTTTGCAGTATCTAGACAGAACCAGTCAGTGGGTGTGTGGAGTAAAAAAACCTTAAAAACACTTCCCACCTCGTACTTTCTCTATATTGTTATGCTTTCTATACATTTATAGAAGAAAGGTGATCTAAAATATAACTTTTTGTCACCTTCTACTGTTAAAAAAAATCCCCAGAGACACCTACTTGGCGCGGATTGGCTTTAGCAAAAGAAAATTGCACACTCTGTTAACATATTTGCACACCCAAGACTTGTATTTCTGCCTAATATACTGGAACCAGTGAATAGGTTCTGATGGTCAAAATTGATTTGAAGGCTAGTCTCAATAAGGTCTCGGACGAGTATGACAAGGAGAAAAACCTGCACAGGCATTACAGAGTAATTTCCCTTGATTAAGTTTAACTATGGGAATTTCAGCTTGGATACATGATTACTTCAGTAAATGGTTTCTGATTTTTACCAGTTGTTGTTGAAAAATGAGCAAATTTCTGCTTGCATATATATGCGATTACTTCGCTGAACAGTTTGCATTTTTTCACAAAACTGGAATTTTAAAGTTTGTTTAAATAAAATCTCTGACAAGTTCGACAAAGAGCAAATGCAATTAATGCACGTTTTTATAGAGTTGTGGTCCTTGAATATTGGAAATAAGACAATTTATGTGAAAGATAACTTCAGTTAACTGTTTTTGATTTTCACCAGACTTCATATGAAAGTTTGTTTCCATTAGATTATGTCATGTATCATATTTATATTTCATTTTCACGATCACTGGTCTAGGTAATGTACTTTGTGTGGCATTGTTTATAACTCATGAACTGCTGGGGATATTAGAAAGAAAATACCACATCAAATTACAGGTCGTGAAATTCGTATGACCAGTCCAACCATTAGGTTTGGATGAAAACCGAGATAAGTGTTGAACATGAAGGGTTATAAACTAAACATGATATTCTTCTCAGATAGTACTTTACAAAGGTAATTTACAAATGATATATCTGATTGATAGTCTGCATTTCTTCCTGTATTATTATAAGAGCTGTGTTAGCCAGTAGCGCATCTTAGGGAACTATTTAACCTCATGCTTGTGTTTATATCTGATATGTCATTAATTGCTAGGTTATCGTAGTTTCTGTATATATATATATATGCACACATATTCATGTATATACATGTATATGATTACTTGCAGATGATACAAGCCAAGTTGGCGGACATGTATGTTACGTTGAGTGCCAGTCGATCGTATGTTTATAATGTTGCTAGATCATTGCAAACAGGAAATATCAGCCCAAGTGTAAGTGGACATTATAACTCATCTGGAAGATATATCTGTAAACTGTAGATCCGAGTTATTTGAATTTGACAATATGGCTTTGGGTGGTAA
This sequence comes from Cyrtodaria siliqua, assembly GCA_037043455.1. Taxonomy (NCBI): domain Eukaryota; kingdom Metazoa; phylum Mollusca; class Bivalvia; order Adapedonta; family Hiatellidae; genus Cyrtodaria; species Cyrtodaria siliqua. The sequence goes on along the minus strand of JAWPHD010004513.1, from coordinate 101,825 downwards.
TGCATTTAGAATTTGATCTATGAAGGGATGTTATAAATTATTACATGGTCAGCTCCACTTGTCACAGACCACCAGAGCATATGTCGGTAGCGCCATGGTGTAATGGCTAACGTCGCGGCTTAGTAACCCAGGGATCAAACGTTCATTCCCAGCAAGGACCAAATCTAGATTCATCATCAAAATATTTAAAAAGTATTTCCTACCTTACCAGTCATTCAGATGAGATTTTAAACCGAGGTCTGCTCGCTAAAATGCCCAGTGCAATACAGCAAGGATAAATAAATGTTTATATGCACAAGCATATGTCATGGTTTGTTGTCTGTTTACCTTTTTGAGATTGCAAGGGTTCATATTAGTACTGCAGGACTTGCAGGGGTTGATGCACTATTTTCAAACGAGATTTATTTAAAAGGGCTCTGAAAATCTTGAAAAAAGCTGAAAGAATTATCAAAATGCCATTAAAAATAAAGGAGATATGACCTATTGAAAATTTGCAAAGAACATATATGGAGGTGGCCATCTTGATGTCATCGAGCCTTTTTACCATATATGGCATATTGACAAAATATATTTTAAAGCAAAGAAAATCACTGCAAATTGATTAAAAATACATATACAGATGTAAAATGTATAAATTGTATGCTTATTTTTCATTTGCAGTGATTTTTTTTAAAGTAAAGAAAATCACTGCAAATTGATTAAAAATACATATACAGATTTAAATGTATAAATTGTACGCTTATTTCTCATTTGCAGTGATTGTACGCTTATTCCTCATTTGCAGTGATTTTCTTTGCTTAAACATATAGTTTGTCAATATGCCATATATGGTAAAAAGGCGCGATGACATCGTTCCAAGATGGCCGACAGTAGTTTCTTGTCCACCCATTGACGTGTTTTGTGTTTGTATTATGACAGGACTGTGCAGGTGTGATACTATATACAGCCGAGGCAGCCACAAAGGTCGCCCTGGACGCCATACAGATACTAGGTCAGTGTGACATTTATACATGTATTATTTAACAGTGTTTGAGATGCCCTAGATGCCATACAGATACTAGGTCAGTGTGACATTTATACATGTATTATTTAACAGTGTTTGAGATGCCCTAGATGCCATACAGATACTAGGTCAGTGTGACATTTATACATGTGTCATCTATATAACAATGTTTGAGATGCCCTAGATGCCATACAGATACTAGGTCAGTGTGACATTTATACATGTATTATATAACAATGTTTGAGATGCCCTAGATGCCATACAGATACTAGGTCAGTGTGACATTTATACATGTGTTATATAACAATGTTTGAGATGCCCTAGATGCCATACAGATACTAGGTCAGTGTGACATTTATACATGTGTTATATAACAATGTTTGAGATGCCCTAGATGTCATACAGATACTAGGTCAGTGTGACATTTGTACATGTGTTATCTATGCTACTTTTACTAGTATTTTATACAAGTATGTATCAAAATATGCTGCTACTTTGCTCTGTGGGCTGCTTACCTATAAAGTTAATCACACCCCTGAATACTGATCCAGCATACTTCTTCTGTGTTTAGGATTAAACAGAGTTTTTATTGCCCTGAAGTCAGATATAATAATAGCACCGTCCTTCCATTAGTTTGTTTGTCTGTCCGCAACAATCATATCTCAGCCATTACTTTAAAAGTACTGAAGGTTTTACAGAAGGGAGCGACCATATAGTAATCGCACCCTCCGTCCATTATTAGCTCGACTGATCAGAGATCAGCACTGATCAGAGATCAGCAGAGCTTATGCCGTGGTGCAGCGTCCGTCGTCCGTCCGTCCGTCTGTCCGTCTGTCCGTAAACTTTTATTTGTAACTCCTCTGAAACTACTGGATGGATATTCATGAAACTTTACAGAAATGTTGCCCATAAAGTCTAGTTGATCCTAGCAAAAATTCATGTTGATGTGAAATCCAAGATGGCCGCCAAAGCTAAAAAAAGTTTGTAGCGACTACTTCTTGAAAACTATAAGTGATATTGATATGGGACTTTTTCTAAAATGATCAGCATGACATGATGTTGATCCTTGTCAAAAATCATTTTGATTCAACGTTAAACATGGCTGCCAGCGGCCATCTTTGTTTACATAGAGTTATATAGTAAAAACTTGTAGCGACTACTCCTCTGAAACTACTTGGCGGATTGTCATGAAACTTTACAGGAATGTTGCTCTTGATGTCTAATTGATCCTAGCAAAATTTCAGATCTGCCAGAAATTCAAGATGGCCGTCACAGCTAAAAATAGATTTTTAAAAAATAAGTTTGTAGCGACTACTTCTTGAAAACTATAAGTGATATTGATATGGGACTTTTTCTAAAATGATCAGCATGACATGATGTTGATCCTTGTGGAAAATTATTTTGATTCGACATTAAACATGGCTGCCAGTTGCCATCTTTGGTTACATAGAGTTATATAGTAAAAACTTATAGCGACTACTCCTCTGAAACTACTTGACGGATGTTCATGAAACTTCACAGGAATGTTGCTCTTGATGTCTAGTTGATCCTAGAAAAATTTCAGGTCGGCCGGAAATTCAAGATGGCCACCACAGCTAAAAATAGATTTAAAATAAATAAGTTTGTAGCGACTACTTCTTCAAAACTATAGAGATATTGATATGGGACTTTTTCTAAAATGATCAGTATGACATGATGTTGGTCCTTGTCGAAAATCGTTTTGATTTAATGTTAAACATGGCTGCCAGCGGCCATCTTTGTTTACATAGTTATATAATGAAAACTTGTAGCGATTACTCCTCTGAAACTACTTGACGGATTTTCATGAAACTTTACAGGAATGTTGCTCTTAATGTCTAATTGATCCTAGCAATATTTCAGGTCGGGGGAAATTCAAGATGGCCGCCACGGTTAAAAATAGATTTTCAAAAAACAAGTCTGTAGCGACTACTTCCTGAAATCAAAATCAATCAGTAGAGCTTCAAGGTCATTGACCTCTTGTTTTGTTCGTTTGTCCATCTGAAATAATCATGTCTTAGCCATAACTTTAAAGGTACTGAAGGGAATTTCATGAAACTTCACACAAATGGTAATCTCATTGAGAAGGTTTTTCGTGCTTAAGAATCAGGTACACACATCAAAGGTCAAGGTCACAGTTGGAGGTCAAAGGTCAAATTCGGGGGCATTTCTCACTTACTGTTTATGTTTCTTATTCTTATATATCTCATTTTACATTTCTTGTTCTTATATATCTCATTTTACATTTCTTGTTTTTATATATCTCATTATCATTATACAAATTTGAGACCGTCAAAACCGAGTCAGTTTTACCACAGGCTTTCATTTGTGCCAGATTCTCTTTGTTAATGATATGCATTGTGTTTATAAAATGTTTCTGGGAAAATGCTTTCTTGAAGTTACCACCATAGCCTATGTGAGACCAGCTGGCCCTCAAGTAACATGCCTCGTTAGACATAATTTTTGTTTTCCTATTCTACAGGAGGAAATGGCTATATTAACGACTATCCTACTGGTAGATTTTTGCGTGATGCTAAACTCTACGAGATTGGAGCGGGAACCAGTGAAGTGAGAAGACTTGTAATTGCTCGGGCCATCAATGCATTCTACAAGTAACAAAGGATGGGAACCAGTGAAATGAGAAAACTTAGAATTGCTCCGACCACAATGAATTTTTATTATAACTATAAATGACTTGATCTCAGTCATTAATAGGGCAACGAAATCATGTAATGAATTAGACTGTGACCATCAACTGATCATGGGTCGAGAAAAGTATACCTCCTTGCATTTGACAATCGGTTAAAATTCTTAGCCGTGTATCTGACAGGACAGTTCAAACATATTTCAATAAACAGTATTAAACGTGTAATAAACACATTTTTTTTGTCTCCCATGTGAATATCACTTCGCCATTCTTGCTAACGGTATTATAGTTTAAAGGGACACACGGCAGTCTTGATTTTTTAAAACTCACGGCGTCCCGTTAGTTTTCCTCTGAACTTGCATTTGTTCAATCATTAATATTAATTGTTAGAATAGTTCAAAGCATATTATTTTTACATATTACTAGTAATATATTTAAAAATTTGGTAAAATAGTGAAGAAAGTTTAAATGACACAGGATAACAAAACCGAGGAGCAAATTTTAATGTTTGAATAAAACTCAAGATTGCCATGTGTCCCTTTAAGATACTAAACTAATGAAAAAAATGGTCAAGATTGCCATGTGTCCCTCCCTTTAAGGTGACTGGAATTTTTGAAGGTATATTTGATATGTATATATTCAGTAGACAAATACTCAGAAGCAGGCTTCAATTACGAAAAAGAAATTGGTGATTAAAAAAATACAAGTGCTATTTGAACATGATTTATGTTGTGATTTTGACATCAACAACTGTGATGTGTTTTTGAAATTGTATATAAATAATAAAAAAAATAATAAAAAAATAAAGATAAAGGTGAAATATATTGTTTTACTTGCTTTCCTTCTTTGCTTCCAAGTGTCGGGATTGCTATATAGTGTTTGTGTTGTGACCATGTGACATCATTTTATATTGAGGAGGGCTGGCGTGGTGCAGTCGGTAGTGCGGCGGATTTGTAACAGGAGGCTCCGGGTTCAATCCTCTGTGGTGCCACTGAGTTCCGTCGGTGTGTTCTTGGGCAAGACACTTTCCCTTAGCATCGTCCGTCGGATGGGGACGTAAACTGGGCGGTCCCTTGTATCAGTCTATCCTCCGAGCACGTTAAAGAACCATAGGAATCTATTTGATAATAAGAGTAGGGCAGGTTCCCGGATTCCTATGTATCCTTCCCCTCTCTCTGGGGTGGCTCTAAATAACCTATACTGTGTTGATGAGCCGTTAAACAACGTTCAGTTCAGTTCATTGTATATTGACAATTACATCATTGGAAGAAAAATCATTAAAACATTCCTGCATAAATAAAAGGACTGATCAAAAAGTAAGCATAAATGTATTACCATGAAATGAAAACAAGCCCCATACTGTTTGTAATATGTGAACGAATATAATAAATTAAAGTCCCTATCCCGCCATCAAACAGGCATACACCATTTCTTAACCTACTGACAACAAGGTATATATATTGCCGACATATTTTGAAAATTAATCTAGACACAACGAAAAGGGCTTTAACCAACCGGGCCAAACACCAAAACTGGAGTGTCGAATTAAGTTACCAACTTATAATTCATTTTTCGCATATTCAGTCACGAATATTTTAAGAACCCATGAATAAACCTATACTTTTGATTGGCAAATACATTATTATATTACCTAAACACCTGGATAAATTTTTGATTAACGTTTTTTTTAGTGTAATTTTGGCATTTTCTGTTTCTTTCTATCACCCCCTGTACAAATTACAGAATTACGTTGGATAGTATTCTATGGGTAACAAATATTGATGCAGCACTACAAAGTACACACATGATGTCAACAATCTGGTAAAGTTTGAAAAAGATCGCATGAAAAATGAAGTCCCTATCATGTTAACAAGGCTAAATATAGCAATTTTAAACTAAATCGAGGGCCATAACTCTGCTGTTACTGGTCTGATCTGGCTGGTTTTCGAACTCTTCCGAGCTTTCATTGTTATCAACAATCTGGTAAAGTTTGAAAAAAAAATGAATGAAAAATGAATGTGCGTCCGTATTAGCGAGACAAAAGTTAACGGACAAACGACGGACAACTCGTCATCCCATAAACTCGGCTGTCGAGCTAAAAATGGTCAAAATCAGATGATAAACAAAGAAAATATTACCATTTGATGGTTGTTCTAAAAAGTATATGTGATCCGCCATTTTGAGAACTATGATTTCATTTTAACCTCCTTAGGCATCACTTTGTCCGCTGTCGTCGTCTGGCCGTCACACACACCTTCATCTTAACCCAAGGAATGTTGTTACACATGTCCAATAACTCTGACTTCCATTTTTAGCTCTACTGATCAGAGATCAGCAGAGCTTATGCCGTGGTGCGGCGTCCGTCGTCCGTCTGTCCGTCCGTAAACTTTTATTTGTAGCGACTACTCCTCTGAAACAACTCAATGGATATTCATGAAACTTTACAGAAATGTTGCCCATGAAGTCTAGTTGATCCTAGCAAAAATTCATGTTGATGTGAAATCCAAGATGGCCGCCAAATCTAAAAATAGGTTTTTAAAAAACAAGTTTGTAGCAACTACTTCTTGAAAACTCTAAGGGATATTGATATGGGACTTTTTCTAAAATGATCAGCATGACATGATGTTGGTCCTTGTCGAAAATCGTTTTGATTTGACGTTAAACATGGCTGCCAGCGGCCATATTTGTTTACATAGAGTTATATAATGAAAACTTGTAGCGACTACTCCTCTGAAACTACTTGACGGATTTTCATGAAACTTAACAGGAATGTTGCTCTTGATGACTTATTGATCCTAGCATAATTTCAGGTCGGCCGGAAATTCAAGATGGCCGTCATGGCTACAAATAGATTTTCATAATACAAGTTTGTAGCGACTACTTTTTGAAAACTATAAGTGATATTGATATGGGACTTTTTCTAAAATGATCAGCATGACATGATGTTGATCCTTGTCAAAAATCGTTTTGATTCGAGGTTAAACATGGCTGTTAGCGGCTATCTTTGTTTACATAGTTATATAATGAAAACTTGTAGCGACTACTCCTCTGAAACTACTTGACGGATTTTCATGAAACTTCACAGGAATGTTGCTCTTGATGTCTAATTGATCCTAGCAAAATTTCAGGTCGGCCCGAAATTCAAGATGGCCGCCACGGCTAAAAATACATTTTCAAAAAACTAGTTTGTAGCGACTACTTCCTGAAATCAAAATCAATCAGTAGAGCTTCAAGGTCATTGACCTCTTGTTTTGGGATGGCGAGTTGTCCGTCGTCCGTCAACTTTTGCCTTGTAAACACTCTAGCACCTTCATTATTAATCGGATCTTTGCCAAACTTTGCCTGGGTCTTTATATTAATGAAAGCTCCGACAAATTCGAAAACCAGCCAGATCGGATTAGTTTGACAAGAGTTATGGCCCTTGATTTGCTGAAAAATGCCATATTTTGCCTTGTGAACACTAGCACCTTCATTTATTATTTGATATTTACCAAACTTGCATAGATTGTTAATATCAATAAAAGCGTGGACAAGTTCTAAAACCAGCCAGATCCGATCAGTAACACCGAAGTTATGGCCTTGTTTTTTTACTGGAAAATGCCATATTTTACCTTGTGAACACTCTAGCACCTTTATTTATTATTTGATCTTTACCAAACGTGCGAAGATTGTAAATATCAATGAACGCGTGGACAAATCCGAGAACCAGCCAGATCCGATCAGTAACACCGGAGTTATGGCCCATGTTTTTCTGAAAAATGCCATTTTCTGCCTTGGGAACACTCTAGCACCTTCATTTATTATTTGAGCTTTACCAAACTTGCAAAGATTGTTAATATCAATGAAAGCTTGGACGAGTTCCAAAACCAGCCAGATCAGATAAGTTACACCAGAGTTATGGCCCTTGTTTTGCTGAAAAATGCTGTATTTTGCCTTGTTAAGATGATAGGGCCTTCATTTTACATCCGATCTTTACCAGATTGTCAATATCAATGAAGTCTTGGAAAAGTTTGAAAACAAGCCAAATCGGTTTAGTTACACCAGAGTTATGGCCCTTGATTTAGTTAAAAATGCTGTATTTTGTCTTTTTAAGATGATAGGGCCTTCATTTTGCCGTATTTCAACGAAACTTTGCAGGGATGATCAGTATCAAGCCTAGTTGTGCATATCGTCACCATGTTCCGGTTGAATGATTTTGGTAGATTTATGGCCATTAAAGGGTTTAATACACAACTCCAGATTAGTCTCTTCTGATCTCCTCGCCAGATTTAAAAGACGTTTTGCAGGGATGATCAGTACAAAGTCTAGTTGCTCATGTCATCGCCGTGTTCCTGCTGCTTGATTTTAACCGATTTATGGCCCTTTAAAGGTTTTAATACACTAACTTTGTACAGATTAGTTCTCCTGAACCCCTGGTCGAATTTCAACGAAATTTGGCAGGGATGATCAGTACAATGCCTAGTTGCTCATGTCATCGCCATGTTCCTGTTGCATGATTTTTGACAGAGTTATGTTTTATTATACACAAGGCATATACCAAAAAAACAACGAATCTTAGCATGGACGATCAATACCAAGCCTAGTTGCGCATATTATCGCCATGTTCCGGTTGAATGATTGTTGACAGAGTTATGGCCCCTTTTACACAAACTTTGTCCGGAGTAGTTTCCTGAACCCCTGGCTGGATTTTATTGAAACTTGGCAGGAATGATCAGTACCAAGCGTAGTTGTGCATATCATTGTCATGTTCCGGTTGAATGATTTTTGATGGAGTTGTGACTCTTTAATACACAAACTTTGTCCGGACTAGTTCTCCTCAACCACCGGTCGGCTTTCAACAAAACTTGATTGCGTATATCAATGATATGTTGCTTTAATGGTACTTTAAAGGTTTTAATATACAAACTTTGTCCCGACTAGTTCTCCTGATCCTCTGGCAGATTTCAACAAAACTTGGTAGGGATGATCAAGCCTAGTTGCTTATATCATCGTCGTGTTCCAGTTGAATGATTTGCGGCTGATTTAGGGCCCTTTCACCAGGAGGGAAACAAATGTTTTTACTAAAAACAACCTCTAGTTCCAATTTGGTATTGTTATTTAGTGACTTGAGGCTCAACATAATTATATAAAACGAGTTTTGACCGTTCGCATAAAGGGCTCCCTCTACAGGGGTGCAACTTGGGGAACTTGCAATAATTTATTATAACGGAGGTTCTGCCTTGTGATACTAACTCCCTCCATACCCTTTAAAACTTCATGTTCATGTGTGGTGTATTTCTTTGTTAAGGATTAACTTTTCACATTTTGGTTCCGTCTGCTGGAGCCCACTAGGGGCTAATCGTGCAAAAAAAACCACAAAATTTACTGGTAAACAGTAAAACTCTATACTCTGGAAGGTAGATGAGTACTTTATGCTGTAGAAGGTAGATGAGTACTCTGTACTGTTGAAGGTAGACCAGTACTCTATACTGTGGAAGGTAGACGAGTACTTTATACTGTAGATGGTAGACAAGTACTCTATGCTGTGGAAGGTAGACGAGTACTCTATGCTGTGGAAGGCAGATGGATACTCTATGCTGTGGAAGGTAGACAAGTACTCTATGATGTGGAAGGTAGACAAGTACTCTATGCTGTAGAAGGTAGACAAGTACTCTATACTGTGGAAGGTAGACAAGTACTCTATACTGTGGAAGGTAGACAAGTACTCTTTGCTGTGGAAGGTAGACAAGTACTCTATACTGTAGAAGGTAGACAAGTACTCTATACTGTGGAAGGTAGACAAGTACTCTATGCTGTGGAAGGTAGACAAGTACTCTATACTGCGGAAGGTAGACAAGTACTCTATACTGTGGAAGGTAGACAAGTACTCTATGCTGTGGAAGGTAGACGAGTACTCTATACTGTGGAAGGTAGACAAGTACTCTATACTGTGGAAGGTAGACAAGTACTCTATGCTGTGGAAGGTATACGAGTACCCTATACTGTGGAAGGCTCTTATGCTGTAAAAGGTAGACGTGTACACTATACTTTGGAAGGTAGACCAAGTACTCTATGATGTGGAAGGTAGACGAGTACTCTATGCTGTGGAAGGTGGATGAGTACTCTGTACCGTGGAAGGTAGATGAGTACTATATACTGTGGAAGGTAGACGAGTACTCTATGCTGTGGAAGGTGGATGAGTACTCTACACTGTGGAAGGTAGACAAGTACTCTATACTGTGGAAGGTAGACAAGTACTCTAGTGTAGATGGTAGACAAGTACTCTATGCTGTGGAAGGTAGATGAGTACTCTATGCTGTGGAAGGTAGATGAGTACTCTATGCTGTGGAAGGTAGATGAGTACTCTATGATGTAGAAGGTAGATGAGTACTCTAAGCTGTGAAAGGTAGATGAGTACTCTATGATGTGGAAGGTAGATGAGTACTCTATGATGTGGAAGGTAGATGAGTACTCTATGATGTGGAAGGTAGATGAGTACTATATACTGTGGAAGGTAGACAAGTACTCTATGATGTGGAAGGTAGATGAGTACTCTATGATGTGGAAGGTAGATGAGTTCTCTATGATGTGGAAGGTAGATGAGTACTATATACTGTGGAAGGTAGACAAGTACTCTATGTTGTGGAAGGTGGATGAGTACTCTATACTGTGGAAGGTAGACAAGTACTCTATACTGTGGAAGGTAGACAAGTACTCTATGCTGTGGAAGGTAGATGAGTACTCTATGATGTAGAAGGTAGATGAGTACTCTATGATGTAGAAGGTAGATGAGTACTCTAAGCTGTGAAAGGTAGATGAGTACTCTATGATGTGGAAGGTAGATGAGTACTCTATGATGTGGAAGGTAGATGAGTACTCTATGATGTGGAAGGTAGATGAGTACTCTGTGATGTGGAAGGTAGATGAGTACTATATACTGTGGAAGGTAGACAAGTACTCTATGCTGTGGAAGGTAGATGAGTACTCTATGATGTAGAAGGTAGATGAGTACTCTATGATGTGGAAGGTAGATGAGTACTATATACTGTGGAAGGTAGACAAGTACTCTATGATGTGGAAGGTAGATGAGTACTCTATACTGTAGACGGTAGATGAGTACTCTATGATGTGGGAGGTAGACGAGTACTCGATGCTGGGGAAGGTAGACAAGTACTCTATACTGTGGAAGGTAGACAAGTACTCTACTGTAGATGGTAGACAAGTACTCTATGCTGTGGAAGGTAGATGAGTACTCTATGATGTGCAAGGTAGATGAGTACTCTATGCTGTGGAAGGTAGATGAGTACTCTATGATGTGGAAGGTAGAGAAGTACTCTATACTGTGGAACGTAGACAAGTACTCTATACTGTGGAAGGTAGACAAGTACTCTACTGTGGAAGGTAGACAAGTACTCTATACTGTGGAAGGTAGACAAGTACTATATGCTGTGGAAGGTAGATGAGTACTCTATACTGTGGAAGGTAGACAAGTACCCTATACTGGGGAAGGTAGACAAGTACCCTATACTGGGGAAGGTAGACAAGTACTCTACTGTAGACGGTAGACAAGTACTCTATGCTGTGGAAGGTAGATGAGTACTCTATACTGTGGAAGGTAGATGAGTACTCTATGATGTGGAAGGTAGATGAGTACTCTATACTGGGGAAGGTAGACAAGTACACTACTGTAGACGGTAGACAAGTACTCTATGCTGTGGAAGGTAGATGAGTACTCTATACTGTGGAAGGTAGATGAGTACTCTATGATGTGGAAGGTAGATGAGTACTCTATACTGTGGAAGGTAGACAAGTACTCTGAACTGTGGAAGGTAGACAAGTACTCTATACTGTGGAAGGTAGATGAGTACTCTATACTGTGGAAGGTAGACAAGTACTCTATACTGTGGAAGGTAGACAAGTACTCTATACTGGGGAAGGTAGACAAGTACTCTATACTGGGGAAGGTAGACAAGTACTCTAAGGGGGCACTCCTCAGTTTCGCATGAATGTCCATGGTGTAAATCAGAAAGAAATCAACTAAGCATCTTTTAGGTCCATGAATGGTATTTATAATAATTATGAAGCACATGTTTGATGTTGTTTTCAGTTTTGAGTACTTCTAAGTTTATTTTGGTGTATTGGAATATGCATTCTTTGGGTTTTTTGGAGTCTATAAATAGAAAAATGTGAACCAATCCAAAACTTTCTAAAAATAGGTGAAATGGCTGATTTTCTATCACGGGGAGTTCAGCATGGAATAACTTTTTAAAACGCCGGACTCGGTATGTAAAGCTTAGCATTTCCTGATATGCAAGAGCATTATGAGTGCAGACATGACCCTGATATGTGTAGGAAAAATTTTTATTTTTATTTATTGACATTTGAAATATTGCTAAAATTGGTTTTTTAACATGTTTTGAGGGGTGGGGTAATCTTAAAGAAATGGGACTAAAGTTGTACAGAAAATGCTTTTTGATACTTTTATTTGGTATGGAAACATGGGTAATTGTATTGTCTTCTAAGAAATGTATGACACAATGATGATGTGATTTATTTTTGCTCAAGGATTCAGGCTAAGGGCTTGTCATGGGTTTGATGATTGAGAAATGTACATTAAACTGTGGAGTGCCCCCTATACTGTGGAAGGTAGACAAGTACTCTCTACTGTAGACGGTAGAAAAGTACTCTTTGCTGTGGAAGGTAGACAAGTACTCTATACTGTGGAAGGTAGACAAGTACTCTATGATGTGGAAGGTAGACAAGTACTCTATGCTGTAGAAGGTAGACAAGTACTCTATACTGTGGAAGGTAGACAAGTACTCTATACTGTGGAAGGTAGACAAGTACTCTTTGCTGTGGAAGGTAGACAAGTACTCTATACTGTAGAAGGTAGACAAGTACTCTATACTGTGGAAGGTAGACAAGTACTCTATGCTGTGGAAGGTAGACAAGTACTCTATACTGCGGAAGGTAGACAAGTACTCTATACTGTGGAAGGTAGACAAGTACTCTATGCTGTGGAAGGTAGACGAGTACTCTATACTGTGGAAGGTAGACAAGTACTCTATACTGTGGAAGGTAGACAAGTACTCTATGCTGTGGAAGGTATACGAGTACCCTATACTGTGGAAGGCTCTTATGCTGTAAAAGGTAGACGTGTACACTATACTTTGGAAGGTAGACCAAGTACTCTATGATGTGGAAGGTAGACGAGTACTCTATGCTGTGGAAGGTGGATGAGTACTCTGTACCGTGGAAGGTAGATGAGTACTATATACTGTGGAAGGTAGACGAGTACTCTATGCTGTGGAAGGTGGATGAGTACTCTACACTGTGGAAGGTAGACAAGTACTCTATACTGTGGAAGGTAGACAAGTACTCTAGTGTAGATGGTAGACAAGTACTCTATGCTGTGGAAGGTAGATGAGTACTCTATGCTGTGGAAGGTAGATGAGTACTCTATGCTGTGGAAGGTAGATGAGTACTCTATGATGTAGAAGGTAGATGAGTACTCTAAGCTGTGAAAGGTAGATGAGTACTCTATGATGTGGAAGGTAGATGAGTACTCTATGATGTGGAAGGTAGATGAGTACTCTATGATGTGGAAGGTAGATGAGTACTATATACTGTGGAAGGTAGACAAGTACTCTATGATGTGGAAGGTAGATGAGTACTCTATGATGTGGAAGGTAGATGAGTTCTCTATGATGTGGAAGGTAGATGAGTACTATATACTGTGGAAGGTAGACAAGTACTCTATGTTGTGGAAGGTGGATGAGTACTCTATACTGTGGAAGGTAGACAAGTACTCTATACTGTGGAAGGTAGACAAGTACTCTATGCTGTGGAAGGTAGATGAGTACTCTATGATGTAGAAGGTAGATGAGTACTCTATGATGTAGAAGGTAGATGAGTACTCTAAGCTGTGAAAGGTAGATGAGTACTCTATGATGTGGAAGGTAGATGAGTACTCTATGATGTGGAAGGTAGATGAGTACTCTATGATGTGGAAGGTAGATGAGTACTCTGTGATGTGGAAGGTAGATGAGTACTATATACTGTGGAAGGTAGACAAGTACTCTATGCTGTGGAAGGTAGATGAGTACTCTATGATGTAGAAGGTAGATGAGTACTCTATGATGTGGAAGGTAGATGAGTACTATATACTGTGGAAGGTAGACAAGTACTCTATGATGTGGAAGGTAGATGAGTACTCTATACTGTAGACGGTAGATGAGTACTCTATGATGTGGGAGGTAGACGAGTACTCGATGCTGGGGAAGGTAGACAAGTACTCTATACTGTGGAAGGTAGACAAGTACTCTACTGTAGATGGTAGACAAGTACTCTATGCTGTGGAAGGTAGATGAGTACTCTATGATGTGCAAGGTAGATGAGTACTCTATGCTGTGGAAGGTAGATGAGTACTCTATGATGTGGAAGGTAGAGAAGTACTCTATACTGTGGAACGTAGACAAGTACTCTATACTGTGGAAGGTAGACAAGTACTCTACTGTGGAAGGTAGACAAGTACTCTATACTGTGGAAGGTAGACAAGTACTATATGCTGTGGAAGGTAGATGAGTACTCTATACTGTGGAAGGTAGACAAGTACCCTATACTGGGGAAGGTAGACAAGTACCCTATACTGGGGAAGGTAGACAAGTACTCTACTGTAGACGGTAGACAAGTACTCTATGCTGTGGAAGGTAGATGAGTACTCTATACTGTGGAAGGTAGATGAGTACTCTATGATGTGGAAGGTAGATGAGTACTCTATACTGGGGAAGGTAGACAAGTACACTACTGTAGACGGTAGACAAGTACTCTATGCTGTGGAAGGTAGATGAGTACTCTATACTGTGGAAGGTAGATGAGTACTCTATGATGTGGAAGGTAGATGAGTACTCTATACTGTGGAAGGTAGACAAGTACTCTGAACTGTGGAAGGTAGACAAGTACTCTATACTGTGGAAGGTAGATGAGTACTCTATACTGTGGAAGGTAGACAAGTACTCTATACTGTGGAAGGTAGACAAGTACTCTATACTGGGGAAGGTAGACAAGTACTCTATACTGGGGAAGGTAGACAAGTACTCTACTGTAGACGGTAGACAAGTACTCTATGCTGTGGAAGGTAGATGAGTACTCTATACTGTGGAAGGTAGATGAGTACTCTATACTGGGGAAGGTAGACAAGTACTCTACTGTAGACGGTAGACAAGTACTCTATGCTGTGGAAGGTAGATGAGTACTCTATACTGTGGAAGGTAGATGAGTACTCTATGATGTGGAAGGTAGATGAGTACTCTATACTGTGGAAGGTAGACAAGTACTCTATACTGTGGAAGGTAGACAAGTACTCTATACTGTGGAAGGTAGATGAGTACTCTATACTGTGGAAGGTAGACAAGTACTCTATACTGTGGAAGGTAGACAAGTACTCTATACTGGGGAAGGTAGGCAAGTACTCTACTGTAGCAGTAGACAAGTACTCTATGCTGTGGAAGGTAGATGAGTACTCTATACTGTGGAAGGTAGATGAGTACTCTATGATGTGGAAGGTAGACAAGTACTCTACTGTAGCAGTAGACAACTACTGTAGCAGTAGACAAGTACTCTATGCTGTGGAAGGTAGATGAGTACTCTATACTGTGGAAGGTAGATGAGTACTCTATGATGTGGAAGGTAGACAAGTACTCTACTGTAGCAGTAGACAAGTACTCTATGCTGTGGAAGGTAGATGAGTACTCTATACTGTGGAAGGTAGATGAGTACTCTATGATGTGGAAGGTAGACAAGTACTCTATACTGTGGAAGGTAGACAAAGGCTCTATACTGTGGAAGGTAGACAAGTACTCTATACTGTGGATGGTATACAAGTACTCTATACTGGGGAAGGTAGACAAGTACTCTACTGTAGATGGTAGACAAGTACTCTACTGTAGCAGTAGACAAGTACTCTATACTGTGGAAGGTAGATGAGTACTCTATACTGTGGAAGGTAGATGAGTACTCTATGATGTGGAAGGTAGACAAGTACTCTATACTGTGGAAGGTAGACAAGTACTCTATACTGTGGAAGGTAGACAAGTACTCTATACTGGGGAAGGTAGACAAGTACTCTACTGTAGACGGTAGGCAAGTACTCTATGCTGTGGAAGGTAGACAAGTACTCTATACTGTGGAAGGTAGACAAGTACTCTATACTGTGGAAGGTAGACAAGTACTCAATACTGTGGAAGGTAGACAAGTACTCTATACTGTGGAAGGTAGACAAGTACTCTATACTGGGGAAGGTAGACAAGTACTCTACTGTAGCAGTAGACAAGTACTCTATGCTGTGGAAGGTAGATGAGTACTCAATACTGTGGAAGGTAGATGAGTACTCTATGATGTGGAAGGTAGACAAGTACTCTATACTGTGGAAGGTAGACAAGTACTCTATACTGTGGAAGGTAGACAAGTACGCTATACTGTGGAAGGTAGACAAGTACTCTACTGGGGAAGGTAGACAAGTACTCAATACTGTGGAAGGTAGACAAGTACTCTATACTGTGGAAAGTAGGCAAGTACTCTACTGTGGAAGGTAGACAAGTACTCTATACTGTGGAAAGTAGACAAGTACTCTACTGTGGAAGGTAGACAAGTACTCTATACTGTGGAAGGTAGACAAGTACTCTATACTGTGGAAGGTAGACAAGTACTCTATGCTGTGGAAGGTAGATGAGTACTCTATGATGTGCAAGGTAGATGAGTACTCTATGCTGTGGAAGGTAGATGAGTACTCTATGATGTAGAAGGTAGATGAGTACTCTATGATGTGGAAGGTAGACAAGTACTCTATACTGTGGAAGGTAGACAAGTACTCTATAATGTGGAAGGTAGACAAGTACTCTACTGTAGACAGTAGACAAGTACTCTATGCTGTGGAAGGTAGATGAGTACTCTATATTGTGGAAGGTAGATGAGTACTCTATACTGTGGAAGGTAGACAAGTACTCTATACTGTGGAAGGTAGACAAGTACTCTATGCTGTGGAAGGTAGACGAGTACTCTATGCTGTGGAAGGTAGATGAGTACTCTATACTGTGGAAGGTAGACAAGTACTCTATACTGTGGAAGGTAGACAAGTACTCTATACTGTGGAAGGTAGACAAGTACTCTATACTGTGGAAGGTAGACAAGTACTCTATACTGTGGAAGGTAGACAAGTACTCTACTGTGGAAGGTAGACAAGTACTCAATACTGTGGAAGGTAGACAAGTATTCTATACTGTGGAAGGTAGACAAGTACTCTATACTGTGGAAGGTAGATGAGTACTCTATGATGTGGAAGGTAGACAAGTACTCTATACTGTGGAAGGTAGACGAGTACTCAATACTGTGGAAGGTAGACAAGTACTCTACTGTAGACGGTAGAAAAGTACTCTATGCTGTGGAAGGTAGATGAGTACTCTATACTGAGGAAGGTAGATGAGTACTCCATACTGTGGAAGGTAGACAAGTACTCTATAATGTGGAAGGTAGACAAGTACTCTATACTGTGGAAGGTAGATGAGTACTCTATACTGTGGAAGGTAGACAAGTACTCAATACTGTGGAAGGTAGACAAGTACTCTATGCTGTGGAAGGTAGACAAGTACTCTACTGTAGACGGTAGACAAGTACTCTATGCTGTGGAAGGTAGATGAGTACTCTATGCTGTGGAAGGTAGATGAGTACTCTATACTGTGGAAGGTAGACAAGTACTCTATACTGTGGAAGGTAGACAAGTACTCTATACTGTGGAAGGTAGACGAGTACTCTATACTGTGGAAGGTAGATGAGTACTCTATACTGTGGAAGGTAGATGAGTACTCTATACTGTGGAAGGTAGACAAGTACTCTATACTGTGGAAGGTAGACAAGTACTCTGTACTGTGGAAGGTAGACAAGTACTCTCTACTGTAGACGGTAGACAAGTACTCTATGCTGTGGAAGGTAGATGAGTACTCTATACTGTGGAAGGTAGATGAGTACTCTATACTGGGTACTGTGGAAGGTAGACAAGTACTCTATACTGTGGAAGGTAGACAAGTACTCAATACTGTGGAAGGTAGACAAGTACTCTACTGTAGACGGTAGACAAGTACTCTATGCTGTGGAAGGTAGATGAGTACTCTATACTGTGGAAGGTAGATGAGTACTCAATACTGTGGAATGTAGACAAGTACTCTATACTGTGGAAGGTAGACAAGTACTCTATACTGTGGAAGGTAGACAAGTATTCTATACTGTGGAAGGTAGACAAGTACTCTATACTGTGGAAGGTAGGCAAGTACTCTATGCTGTGGAAGGTAGGCAAGTACTCTACTGTGGAAGGTAGACAAGTACTCAATACTGTGGAAGGTAGACAAGTACTCTACTGTAGACGGTAGACAAGTACTCTATGCTGTGGAAGGTAGATGAGTACTCTATGCTGTGGAAGGTAGGCAAGTACTCTACTGTGGAAGGTAGACAAGTACTCAATACTGTGGAAGGTAGACAAGTACTCTACTGTAGACGGTAGACAAGTACTCTATGCTGTGGAAGGTAGATGAGTACTCTATACTGTGGAAGGTAGATGAGTACTCTATACTGTGGAAGATAGACAAGTACTCTATACTGTGGAAGGTAGACGAGTACTCTATACTGTGGAAGGTAGGCAAGTACTCTTTGCTGTGGAAGGTAGACAAGTACTCTATACTGTGGAAGGTAGACAAGTACTCTACTGTGGAAGGTAGACAAGTACTCAATACTGTGGAAGGTAGACAAGTACTCTATACTGTGGAAGGTAGACAAGTACTCTATACTGTGGAAGGTAGACGAGTACTCTATACTGTGGAAGGTAGGCGAGTACTCTTTGCTGTGGAAGGTAGGCAAGTACTCTATACTGTGGAAGGTAGACAAGTACTCTACTGTGGAAGGTAGACAAGTACTCAATACTGTGGAAGGTAGACAAGTACTCAATACTGTGGAAGGTAGATGAGTACTCTATACTGTGGAAGGTAGACAAGTACTCTATAATGTGAAAGGTTGTCAAGTACTCTATACTGTGGAAGGTAGACGAGTTCTCTATATTGTGAAACACTGGTGTTGATAAATAAATTGCAAATTGCATATCGGGAAGCGTATTTTATACCGTGATATTGTATTCTGCATTTTGTGCAAATGTTAAATACTGTCTTGACTTTAACTGCAAGCACAAGATTTTGAAGAGACATATTGCATTCCATCTATATCTCATTATATAAATATTGCATCCCTGTGAGTGTGACAGTGGATATTGCCAACCTGAGGAAAATAATGTTGATCCTCTTTTTTTAAAAAGTTTTGATGCAAATAGCATAAAACAAAATATCTTTGTAACATTTTTAAAACAGTAGATCAACATTTTAACAATGTAAACAACACTCAAATTTTATTCACAGATACTGAAGTAATAGTTCGGTCCTTTAATAAGCGATCACCGAATTTCAGTTGCGCATAGTGTTTTGATCATTGAAAAACACAGTATCTATTTATACACTTCCTCTGATGTCACAATCATGAAACAGTACTTTAATTTTTGACCCTCCACGTCAAAATTGCGAAACAGTCGAAATTGTTTCTCGGGAATGTATGGGAATTTTACGTGGGGTATTACAGTGAGGTATAATAATGCTTACTGCGCAATACCTATTGTTATTTGCTGATACAAGTAATGAACAATAATATTGTCAGTGAGCAAATTAACACAACAATGCCTGTATTCCAGAGAAATATTTCATACTATACTGTACTGAGCAAGAAAGTCATATATTTAGTATAACAGTAATGTGTACTATCACACATTGATCTGTTTGTCTTTGGGTCAAATTCATTGCCTGGGACAAAGTCAAAAGGAAATAAAGATATGACTACAAAACTTACATTTATAATTAATTATTTTATTGCACAATGGTAACCAAGTGAAGAACTGATCCTTACTATTTATAATTTGTACATATCTTTGCGAACATTATGAAATAAATATTGTTTAAACCAAGTGAATAACACTGGTGTGTTAATTTCCTTCTAGTGTTTATACAGTATATATAACATTAAGACTTACATTTAAGGTACATGGCAACTATGTGGGTTATACTCACATCCTCCTACATTAAAGAAGCTAAAGTCTCAAAAAGGACATTCTTTTAATCTGACCCACAAATTAAAATTAATGTTTCATTTTTATTTTTTTAAACAATATGTTGGTCTGTTTTGTAAATATAAATGATTGTACACTTAGCATGATCCCTGTAATTGCGTGTAGATGTCTAGTTTTAAAATAATAGAGATTCTGATAATTGGCTAAAGGGTCAAGGTTATTTGGCCATAAAATTTAATGTAAAGTGGAAGATTTTGTTTCTCAGAGTGAGTTATGTCCCTTTCCCTTTATTCTGTGGTTTTGAAGAAAAAAAACTCTATTAAAGATATGAACGGCAGGTTAATCTTGTTTAAATAACATCGAGTAAAAAGGTACCATGCCATGTTATTTTTTAATTTATTTAACAATGAATATATTTGAAAAACAGCTGAAGACGCAATTGTTTTACTGATCCATTCCTTACAAAACACCGACTGCTGTAGATCACATTATTTCCGTGCGATCTTAAGTTCGCGAATCATTGTGTCTCTGATTTAATCGTGAGTTCATAATTCGCATCCAAGCAAAATGTAAATAATAAAATTTTCTTAAATTAATACTTTCATTTGCTGTTTTGTCGAATTTTGTTAATTTCATTCGGTTTTCCCTGATATTTAGATTTCGCTGTTAACTTGGACTACTCCCTATGTCTAAGTCCTGTTTATAGCCCGGAGGCTCATCAATTATCCTATCAATGATGCTGAGTGAAACTATGTGTGAAAATAGGGTTTTATTGATTGTATTGTTCTTGGTTTGTAACGCTTTGACATCGACTGATGTTTAATAAATATAATTACCAGTTTAGTAAACATGAAATAAAATAAATATTTTTGAACTGCAGACGTCGTTTTTGGTACAGGTGTAGTATCAATTGAACGTTTAACTGGCTCAAAGCTCTTGGACAAGCTTGATTGACAGATCGGAATTAGGTATTTCATTAATCACTGTTTTTGATAAAACATTTCTTGCTTGTACACGTATATTCCTCTGCCGATCATGTGATAATATAAATCTACTTAATTTCGGATGGTTCAGTTTTCGTATACACTTTCGAGTTTATTATCTGTGAGTTCCTGAATTTGCGAGACAGTGGATAAGCGAAAATAAAACCCTCGAGAATAATACCGAATCTACAGTAGTTCAGTTAACAGTATAGATAGAGCCCTTCTCCAGTTGATGTTATAGATTTAAACCTGATGCAATTTTCAAGAATAGTAAACACCTCACAGAATCAGGACTAGTAAACACCTCACAGAATCAGGAATAGTCAACACCTCACAGAGTCAGGAATAGTAAACACCTCACAGAATCAGGAATAGTAAACACCTCACAGAATCAGGAATAGTCAACACCTCACAGAATCAGGAATGGTAAACACCTCACAGAATCAGGAATAGTAAACACCTCACAGAATCAGGAATAGTCAACACCTCACAGAATCAGTCAACACCTCACATAATCAGGAATAGTCAACACCTCAAAGAATCAGGAATAGTCAACACCTCACAGAATCAGGAATAGTAAACACCTCACAGAATCAGGAATAGTAAACACCTCACAGAATCAGGAATAGTCAACACCTCACAGAATCAGGAATAGTAAACACCTCACAGAATCAGGAATAGTAAACACCTCACAGAATCAGGAATAGTCAACACCTCACAGAATCAGTCAACACCTCACAAAATCAGGAATGGTCAACACCTCACAGAATCAGGAATAGTCAACACCTCACAGAATCAGGAATGGTCAACACCTCACAGAATCAGGAATAGTAAACACCTCAAAGAATCAGGAATAGTAAACACCTCAAAGAATCAGGAATAGTAAACACCTCACAGAATCAGGAATGGTCAACACCTCACAGAATCAGGAATAGTCAACACCTCACAGAATCAGGAATGGTAAACACCTCAAAGAATCAGGAATAGTAAACACCTCACAGAATCAGGAATGGTAAACACCTCACAGAATCAGTAATGGTCAACACCTCACAGAATCAGGAATAGTCAACACCTCACAGAATCAGGAATAGTCAACACCTCACAGAATCAGGAATAGTAAACACCTCACAGAATCAGGAATAGTCAACACCTCACAGAATCAGTCAACACCTCACAAAATCAGGAATGGTCAACACCTCACAGAATCAGGAATAGTCAACACCTCACAGAATCAGGAATGGTCAACACCTCACAGAATCAGGAATAGTAAACACCTCAAAGAATCAGGAATAGTAAACACCTCAAAGAATCAGGAATAGTAAACACCTCACAGAATCAGGAATGGTAAACACCTCACAGAATCAGTAATGGTCAACACCTCACAGAATCAGGAATAGTCAACACCTCACAGAATCAGGAATAGTCAACACCTCACAGAATCAGGAATACCAATAATAAACATGTGACATCTCTGGATATATACCTTTTATTGCATATGCATTTACAAGCGCCGATTACTTTCAATGTAACAGGAAACATCAATATTCGCCCATATTAACGTGCTGTAAAATAATTGTACCACTATTCTGCATATTGGCTAGTGATTGGTAATTCGCAGTTCAGGTCACAGGAAGTTTGTCATAAGTTGTAAACATTCTATTATTTTTGTTTCAATAAAGGCTTAGATACACTTTTTCCATTGCGTTCCATTATTATCTGACCATGTTTAAAAATCTGTAGAAAACACAAACCTCATCTAGATATTGGGAAACTTACAGCTTCATGAAAATAAGCATGTCTGCTATTAAAAAGCAACAAGAAAAAACTGCCTATAAGAACATACATTCAACAAGTTTACAAACACTGGGACAAATGTCAACATTTGCTCAGCTCACATATTCATAACCAGTCTACTTTCACTTCTGAAATTCATATCTAAAACTGTCAAAAGCATGAGGACATGCATTCAAGATATCAATTACATGTCAAAAATAATATTACAGCTTTGAAGTTTTAAGAAATATATAGAACTCCTTTCGAATTCACCAGACCAGCACATCCAGTTGCACAATGTAGACATATCTGAGATATCAGACCCGTCATTCTTCGGGATCACGTCTCGTATGTATTTTGACAGATTACTATGTTTAATATCTTGACATTTTGTTAGCCTGAAGTCAATTGGACAGAGAAAATAGTGCACTGTTGCTGTATAAACAATATGCCATTAGCCACACGTGTTGATGTATGATCTGCGTTACATGCATGTTATTACAATACAGATGAATATTTTATCAGCGCTTACATGTAAATATACCATAGACCAATCGGCTAAATGACATTGCAAAATATTGACTTTGGCTGATAATGTCTTCTGGCACGAATCTAGGCTGTCAGCATGACGTAACCAATATGGATTCCGTCTACATACATTTGCTATATGACTCCGTGAATTCACAGAAACGTTGCGAATGACTCATCCCTTTTTAAGTGCTGAAGAACGCGTTTGTAAATCGCACTGGGAAATATTTCCTTCCCACAAGTATTTCCGCTTCAAGCGGTGTTGTGTTTCACATTTAGAACATTGGGAGACAGACTTTGCCAGCAAACAGTTCTGAGATGACTGTGAAGAAGATGGCGAGTATGAACAGCACGTAGGAGGACCCCACTTGTGTCTGGTTGGGTAACTTGTATGGATGGCCACCAATCTCATCTATGGCAAATCCTATAGGAAATATCACAGCCGCCAAACAGAACAGGGTCACTGAAAAACACAGAACAGAGTCAATATTTTGTGGACAATGCCAGAGCTCCAAGAAAATTAAAATTGGGGGAATAACCCAGGGCAAGTAGATTTCAAATGTCCACTTGCCCTGACTGAAAAGTCACCTGCCCTGATTTTTTTAACTTTCCCCCAAATTGTTAATACCAATGAATAGTTGCCGGTACATACCTTTTGTCGATATTGAATATTTTGCTTTTTTACTTTGTTTTATTTATAATTAATTAATAATACATGTGATTAGAATCAAACACGAAGGTTCTATTTTCCTTTTTTTTTATCCATTGCATAATATAACTAAAACAATATTATTTTCTTTTACAGTTTTAGGATCTCGACGCAAATCACGTCAAAAACCGTTTCGGGTCTCTTAAATTAAACCATCTAAAACAGGTGCGCGTTCCCGGTGTTATTTAGCAGGTTGCATTTGCGAATAAGCATTCGTTGTTAAGCGTTTTTATGATGCAGACTTGCTAAACATGAACTAAAAATAGCAAAAGATTATACAGCAATTCATCGAAAAATAAGAATATTAAAACGAAATCATCGTTCAAACTATTAATATTCGAGTGATCTTTCTTCTTCTGTCCAACGAGACAAATTTGCGTGAATATGAAAGCTGTAATGCAATTGGTTCAAATCATGTAATCAACCAATGAAATGCTTGCTTTCAAATTGCTGAACTTTAATGAAGGGAGATAATTTTCAACAAATACAGCTTCAAATTACATGCAATAAAACACAATTTCTGGTTGGATTTTAGTTTGAAAAGTTTGTTTATCCCCGAGATTTTTTTTTACTAGATCGACGGGCAACCATTTCTTAAGAGAGACTAGCCCGGATTCAGATTGGATTATCTCCGGGCGTCGGGCTATCCTATTCTTGGAGCCCTGAATGTACATTATTAGATACTGCCATATTTTTGACACATTTTTGAAGTTTTTTTGTTCTGTACCCTACACAAGCATCAAATAAGAGATTGCCCAAAACTATGTACTAGCAGTGGAGTGAGTGGATGCAATCCATCTGGTATATGTGTCTTCAGAAAATTTACCCTTGATACACTGGTATACCCGCATGACTGCATATTTAATGTTGAACCTAATTAAGCTATATATTTCCAAAAACAACGTACTTGCAGTAAAGGCGATCCACCTGGCGTACTTGATCGTGGATCTTCTCCAGTGTGACAAGAACTGTAATACACAGGTGACTGTCAGACATACGATACCACAAGAGATCAGGATAAACGTCAACATCCATTCCAGAGATGGACGGGGAAATGTACAGATTTCTGCTCGTCCATAGATCACCTGACAATGTTGGGTGAGGCCAAGTCTCATATTACCTGAAATTACACGTTTAGTGAAATAATAGCATTTTTAGAATGGTCATGAACATCAGCTATAATGCACCCCAACAATTATACAATGAACACTGTAATGTACTTCACTTGGTCAGATAGGACGTTTCTTAGCTGTTTGTTATTTAGGTATGTGGCCACGTGACCACAAATCCTTATAATTATATGCTATATTTTTAATTTTTTTTTATATATTTTATCTGCGCCTGGTTATCCAGCAATCCTTCCAGATATTTGCTGTGTGCCAGGTTTAATAAAATGCTTTACATACCTGGCCTTAAACATGTTAAATTCACCAACCATTCTTGAGAATATTCTTAGACTTAAGGGTAACAGGGGGTCAAATATTATTTTTAATTTTGTCTCAAACGAACATTTTGATGAAAAGATTACAGTGTATATAATATGTTTGTCTCCTATATGTATGTGCATAATATTAAATTTCAGTATTTCCACCTTAGAGGTATGCCGAGGTGTGGGGCTGGGTGTGTGTGTGTGTTGGGGGAGGGGAGACTAATTATTTTCAGAAGTTTTATTGTACAGATCAAAGTTCATTTGAGATTACCCAGGGTTCTCAATAGACGCGTACATACGTGTTTTGACGCAAGGAAATTCATTTCCGACGCAGCTAATTTACTACCTCTGCATTTTTATGACGCTCGTAGATTTGCTTCCAAGCATCAATCTAATACCTATTTCCGATAGCACAAATATCAAAACAATGAGCATGCGCTGCATAACAGTGATTGACACCCTGCCTGAAGACCTTGATAGCCTCCCGACCAAACATATTCGCTGCTGTCGCAGCTTGTGTCACAGAGGTGGAAATAACCTGTCTGTAAATGAGGTCACTATGTAATCTAATCGCTGCTATTGTGTTGATAATTTAATGATTATCTTTGAAGTTTATCATGCTTTGTGCGGACGGAGACTATTATGACTTGATTGGATTAACTGTTTAATCGATTGCTAACGGCTTCTGATTGATTACCGGTTAATTAGACCGAAATGAGATAAAACAGATGTTAGCGGTCAAACGTGAAAAGGTAAAATCGGCAAAATAAAACTGACCTGATTTGTGATTGTTGTTTGTTAATTTTGTTTTACGCACGTTTTAATTTAAAGAAAAATATAATTTTAATGAGGATAATTTAAATATTTATAAATCGGTGAAATGTACATAAACAGAGCGTATTTTAACCTGGGTTATCATTCAGTCAAAACTTACCTGACATTACGCATTGTGATGTTTTGTGCTTGCGGACTATTTTTGTGCCTATTGAGTAACGGTCTTTATTAATTCATGTAATGTGTTTATGTTCAATACACAAATGGCTCAAAGAAGTATATTTTCGTTTATGTCATCGCAATCTCCGAAACGGCCTGTTGGGGATGCACTGTCTGATGACGAAGCAGAAAATAAGCGGCCGAAAATAAGTGACAATTCAGAAAAGGAAAATAAATTGCTTAAAGTTCTGGTTATTAAAGTGGAAAAATGAATTTCCTTGGGTTGATAACATTGAGATTAAAGAGTGTATTGTACTAGAGAAATATTTTTTTAAATAAATAAAATGAGATTTCTTGAGAATTAAACATACAATAAAGATACACTGCCCCTTGTTTTCTTGTTTAATGTTCCAAACAAATATTTGGTGCAAACAGAGCTTGTGTTATAACAACAACAATAACTTATAATATTAACAAATGTGCACCCCAATTTATTAAACATCCCTATATAACTTAGAATCTTTGACATAATGACAAATTATTGTAAAATGCAATAGTAGTTTTTTAAGTTCAAATGCATATCCTTGCACATCATTCTTGGCAATAAAATATTTACAGAATAAAATTAGTTATTAAAGGATGTTTAATAAAAGGTGCTTCGATTTGTTGGATTTATATTTGTCCTTGGACATTTCAATTTTGACCCTTGGAATTTTTGAGTCAAGGGTCATATGACTCTTGTATCTTATTAAATATTTTACCGTGTCAGTTCACTGAGAAACCTGTTACCCCCAATACAGTTGATTTTATCATTTCCTGTGAAATGTAAACGTTTCCAAATATAGAAATACGCTCCTTAATTTGGAAAACGTAGTACAGAACGAGTCATATGAGATTCTCATCTGATGTCATGACCCACAATTGGAAAATGTTTGAGTGGCCAGCTGATAATTTTGATTCGTTACATCGACATCGTAACTAGGATTGTCGCCAGCTTTCAGTTATGTTGAAATTTCATTACTTACGTTGGTGTCAAAAAATAATTTATACATGATAGTCCAGATTCTGGCGAGACTATCCCAATTTTGAATTCCAAAATTCTGAAAACAACTTGATTTATTTACAGTAAGTGTTTGTGTAAGTTATATGTCATTGTGGACCCAAGAATGCAGGAAATTGCGTCTCAGAATACAAACAAAAATTTGGGTCGGGGGGCATGCCCCCGGACCCCCGACTTGTACACGGTTCGTGTATAATGCCTCGTGTACATGTTTACTGATTTTAGTAAACGTTTAGCCTTAGTTAATACCTGCATCGTCGCTGACTATCCATTCTGGGTGTGCAAGACTGGCGATGGCAAAAACATCTGCAACCAGAAAAAGGATTCCGGAGACGGCAGTCAGTTTGTCCATTGTTTATCACCGTTTTTAGATATTCTGGTTAAACAAAACGTTTTTGTTCGTTAAATCATTATAATTTTACATCTTATTAAATATTTTACCGTGTCATTTATCGATTGATTATTATGGAAAACTGAATAATTAAACTCAGAAAATATTGTTTACAAATCGGTGGCCATATTGGTGATTGTGTAAAGTTTAACGATTCTAAATTGTAATCGTTTTTTTCTGACGAATATATTTTTTTAATTAATTATGAAATGTAATTAAAATTCCGTATTTTATTAGTTTTGAACTGTTAAATAATTACAAATTATATTTCAAACATATAAAATTAATATTCAATATATATATATTTTTATAAATTCGTTTAAATTGTACGCGCCAAAATTTATTTACCATGTACACACACGGCTACCACACGGAAGTAACCGAACCGCAAACTACAGCAGGTAGGCCACACCTCCCCGGTTTAAACAGTGTTTGGTGACACAGTTAAGTGACAGTCAGATGGGACGAAGACTATTTGAAAGATATATCGGGAAATCAAATATAGCGCTTCTTCTATGCCAAGCTGAAAAAGAAGCGATGCCATCCAGCGCTTTTTCAAATGTGTTTTCCTATTCAAATTTGGTGCATGCAGTTGCAGGGGCTGTGGTAAGTGTTCAATTAAAAACCAAAACAACTTTATCTTTTTGCCTAACTGACATTTAACAAATGTACAGACAACACAATTGGAAAAAGTGTCAAAGGAGATGTGGTGTGCACATTTGCCTCCCAACCCATAGCCTAGCATAGGTTGGGTGGGGTTTCGACTCCTGATGAAGTAGCGCCTATTAGGCTCTCCAGTACATGAAAGGAGCTGTGAAATGAGGACAGCACGTTGAGCTGTCATTCGATCTTGCATACATGGAGAGCCACACCATGTGTACGTAAAAGAGTAATGCTTTTGTACAAGATTTGGATGTCATTCAAAAAATCCACATATATGTCAAAAAGTCTCCTATTAAACAATTGAAATTGTCATGTTTATTTTATTTTATTAAAGGGACACACAGCAATCTTGATTTTGTTAAAACTCTCGGTGTCCCGATATATATATCGCGGGCTAGTAGCCGTGTCAATGCCAACTTCAGCAGCCCCTACAAACGACTCGGCATAGCCGTTCCCTCTCCCTAAGGCCTAACAGATACATACAAACGTAAATTTTTACAAATATTCATTTCCACTGGCAGTTGTCCAGTGGAATAAACTGCCAGCAAACATAGTTATGGTGCCAACCTTGAAGCCAGCAAACATAATTATGGTGCCAACTTTGAATCAGTTTAAGGTGGCAATGAGTTCTGTCAATCATGTTATGCCATAGACAAACACCGTTTTTACCCTGTTTTACTATCCACTCCCCTGTAAATTAACACTATCACCCTTTCACCGATGAAAATTTCAAGATTGTCATGTGTCCCTTTAACTATATTTGTATGTGTTAAGGCTACAAGATACTCTTCTTTTTTGTATAAATAAAATTTGACTATAAAACTGTTATATTTTTTATCAAGTATGTTATGATTCTTTTACCTCCTGTTTAAAAATATTTTTTGAAATGCCTTTTTTTTTTGTACAATTATTTTTTTCATCATTAAACATCTTACTAATTTTTGTATTAATTAATGATTTAGTTGTTCATTTCTAGAATAAAAGAACAAACACAAAGTTCAATTAAGGGGATGAATACAGATTAAGTTTTTCGTCTTATTCTACCTGAGGTTTAAATATATTATTGATGCTATATAATCAACAGTTAGTAATATTCAAAATTAATTTGCTTTAAACTCTTCTTATAATTAATATAATTGAACAAATGCAAATTATGTAGACAATCTAATGAGAGGCCATTAGTTTTTAAAAAATCAAGATTGTCATGTGTCCCTTTAAAATCAGTTAGTATGAAATTGCCATTTTACTTTAAAAGTAATTAATTGCCACTATTATTAAATTACAAGTAAATGAAATATTAAATTGAACATACAGCTATTTTTGAATTTAAAATGTACTTAAATACATTCTTTTTGTATTTAAAGTCAAAGTGACTGAAAAGAAGGCAAATATATCTACTGAAAGCAAAAAGAACCGCAACACGGGAATTTCCGCTATATATTGTATATACTGCACACTTAATTCCATATATATTCCAAGGAAATCCCAAGATATTTTGTAAAAAAAAAAGTTGCAGTTAGTTAGAGAAAGGACACAACTGTGATGTTGTAGACATTTTAATCACATTACATGTTGTAACAAGAAATTCATAAATGTTGAATTTTCTCTTTGAAAAATTTAGCCAGTTCAGAACTTTTAACTTAAAGAGTTTGCAAAATTTTGCATCCTAAGTTTGCTCACATGCTTGAGCCAAACGCGTACTTTGTCAATAATGAAACTTTGCAAGAAAACTATTTGCTGTGTTACGCTTTGTTTTAGTCTTTTTCCGAAAGAAAAGATCTTACATAGCCATGTACCAGCAGCATATTGTACATACAATATATAGCGGAAATTCCCGTGTCGCGTTTCTTTTTCCTTTCAGTATATAAAGAGAATGATAGACTATGCACAATAAGATGTGGACAATTATTATACACGTAAGATAAAAGGAAACATATTGTAACATACAATTCATGATGTTCTAATCTTTAATGCATATTTTAAAAATCTGCTTATTCTGATTAATGTATTTTAATTCTTTGATATGCTTATATAATAATATTAATAAATATGTATTATTATAAATGTATGCATTAAAAGAATATGCAAATTCAATACATTTCAATACTTTAACTTTTTTATTTCCAAATTACTGAATGAAAAAACATTGTTTTCGTCTAAAAAGAAGAATTGTACTGTTTGTATATTAATATAATTTTGGACAACGGAACATACGTCACATTTTAGCATTTGTTGACCTTGTTCATCCATTTTAAGATAAATTTATTTTCAACAAGTCCTGGAACCATCGTGGAAAAGAAAATATTGAAATTGTGTCGTTGCTTTTAAAACAAATATGGGACTTTTTTTACTAAAATATCTGTAGCTGTAGGTCTGACATTTTGCTACCGGTATTTAACAAGGTCAGACAGATGTGCAGCCGGGTCTTGAACCCGGACCTTTGGACTACCATTTCTATGCTCTACCGACTCGGCTAACTGGGTGGACTGTGGCATATGCCGGTTAATTATTTGTGGAATTGTACTTGAGGATTCTATATGCATATACACAGGTCATTTACATTACCAAGTGCTTACGTGGCCAGGATGGTTAAGACACTGCTTCTGAAACCTGGCCTCTCACTGCTGTTTGTTAAAATCCCACTGCGAGCTCAACTTGTAAGTGAGAAAGTGTCGATTCTTCTAAACATCGGGCGGTATAGAGTACTGGTTCTACCCAGGTAAAAGTGTGTGGTCAGCCTCTACCATGAACAAAAATCTACCATCATATAGCTGAAAATGTGCTGAAAATTACGTAAAACACCATTCCACTACATTGTGCACCATTCAGTGAAACAGGATGGAGAAGTTCCTTCTTTGTTCACCTGCACATGTGGGAATCCAACCCAGGACCTCACATGTGGGGAACCAACCCAGGACCTCTCACATGTTTGAATCCAACCCAGGACCTCTCACATGTGGGGAACCAACCCAGGACCTCTCACGTGCGAGGCAAGCGCTCTATAATTGCATCTCCATATTGAAAAGCAAGCTTGCACAGTGAGGCAGTAAAATTGTCTACTGGGTTATTCATTAGCCTTCGCTTGTCACCATTATAGTCTAAACAAACTTTAAAATGGCTAAACGTTTGTCAAGTGTTTTAGCCAATTTGGTTAAAGTCATGTTGGCTCGTACAAATGAACATTTGACATTGCAAATTGGCGAAAAATTAAATTTTTGTGTGCAGCCATGTTTGTATAAAAATTCTTGAATCACTAGCGGATCCAGGGGGGGGCGCACCCGGCGCGCGCCCCCCCTAAAAATTCCGGATCATACATGTATGTCCATTTTACTGTAGATAAAATATCAAATACGCCCTCAGTATAAAAAATTTTATCGCTCGCTTCGTTCGCTCGACGCATCATGGCTAATTAGTGGTTTAATTAACACATTAAATCCTTTTATTTGAAAACGGACTTTTTTATTCATACATGTATGTCCATGTTACTGTAGATAATATATCAAACAATTAAGATGCACACCCTCAGTATGAAAAAAATTCTCGCTCGCTCGACGCATAATGGCTTATGAGTGGTTTAATTAACACATTGTTAAATCCTTTTATTTGAAAACGGACTTTATAATTCATACATGTATGTCCATGTTACTGTAGATAATATATCAAACAATTTAGATGCACGCCCTCAGTATAAAAAAAATTCTCGCTCGCTCGATGCATAATGGCTAATGAGTGGTTTAATTAACACATTGTTAAATCCTTTTATTTGAAAACGGACTTTTTATTCATACATGTATGTCCATGTTACTGTAGATAATATATCAAACAATTTCGTTGCACGCCATCAGTATAAAAAAAATTCTCGCTCGCTCGACGCATAATGGCTAATGAGTGGTTTAATTAACACATTGTTAAATTATTTTATTTGAAAACGGACTTTTGTTATTCATACGTGTATGTCCATGTTACTGTAGATAAAACATCAAACAATTTCGTTGCACGCCATCAGTATAAAAAAAATTCTCGCTCGCTCGACGCATAATGGCTAATGAGTGGTTTAATTAACACATTGTTAAATTATTTTATTTGAAAACGGACTTTTGTTATTCATACGTGTATGTCCATGTTACTGTAGATAAAACATCAAACAATTTAGATGGACGCCCTCAGTATAATGTTTTTTCTCGCTCGCTTCGCTCGCTCGACGCATAATGGCTAATAAGTGGTTTAATTAACACATTGTTAAATCCTTTTATTTGAAAACGGACTTTTTTACCCTATAAATGCACTACCGCAAACGTTTTATGAGGCTAAAGACAGACCCGAAAAGTGACCAAAATATTACGCCCCCCCTAAGCTGAAATCCTGGATCCGCCCCTGTGAATGGTTTCTTGTGTACCGGTAATCATACACATTTTAATACTATAAACTGTTAGAACTGCTATATACTACCACGCACTTGCCAATCAAGACTATGTTGCACGTTTGCACTTTGATAACACCTAGTTTTATATAAAAAAAAACATAGATGTTGCTAAAGTCACTAAAACATTTTAGCCAAATTTGGCTAAATAAAAATTCATTTGGCTAAAGAAAATATGGGTGTTTCTTTTAGTCCAATGAATAGTCTTGTACATCTGTGCTTTAACAAACTGTGACATTATAAGAATCGTTCATAGGTATCCGGTGAAGATTGGGAATTCCAACAAGATGTATAATTGTTTTTATCGGAACCGAGGCTCGGTCGAAACAGTTATACCAAGGGTTGGAATTATACCTGTCTGAACTGGACACCTATGATTGATTCTTTTTCTTGCATATCATTTACGTTCTGCGCGTTGATGTCGCAACTACAAACGTTTTGCATGTTTATTTACACAATAACATCATGCAACTGTCATTGTTATATCAGTGCACAACTTTTATCTTCCCCCATGTGTAAGATCAGGCTTTCCATCACCCATGTAAAATGCGGATAACCTTATCTGGTATGCAAGAAATAAATATTACACATGTACAATGTATCGGCCTCAGGTGTACACCATTAACAAATGTTGCCAATGGGTTATTTATAGGTTTTCTTTGATTCAATGTAGATACCTTCTTGTACTGAAATAGTTAGATATAAACATTTATAAATACCGTTTACCCCCATATAAACACTCAAATATTTTATTTTTTTCATAAATATGAAATCTGGTACAGAGAAACTACTCTTGCCAGTAGCCTGACTTGAGATATAATTTAGAAAAATACCTCCCATCAAGCATTTTAGAGGTATAATAATATAACAATATGGTCTGGAATAAACAAGCCTATGTTAATTATAATATATATCTGTACCTTGTCGACTTTGAATGAAACCAATTATTATTACAGGGCAGTGTTGTGAGCATGGGTGTGTTTTACCCCTTGGAAACGGCACGGACAAGGTTGCAAGGTAAATAATATATACAATAACAGATCACTCGTGTTATAATTTAGATGGTATTTGAAAGGAACAAACGGCAATCTTGAAGTATTCATCAAGCATTGAAATTAGCATCTCTATTTATTTATCCAGTATCATTTTGACTTTACATATGCTTGCATATAATGAAATAAAATGCTGAGTTTCCTTTTTTTCCTTTTATTCTACCATAGGTTTAAATATATTATTGGAGCAATATAATCAACAATTAATAATAAGCAAAAACAATTATGCTTTACACTATTCTATTAATACGTATGATTAAACAAACACAAGTTATGGAGAAAAATGCGTTTTTAAACGAGAGGCCCAAGAGGGCTCTTATATTAAGGGTTGATGTCATAAAATTTAACACGGTGATGACATGCGCAACTAGGCTTGGCACTCATCTTTACCCCAACAAGATTCATTGAAATCAGGCCAGGAGTCCAGAAGGGACTAGTCTGGACAAAGTTTGTGTATTAAAATCTTCAAAGGGCCATAACTATGCCAGAAATCATTCAACCGGAACACGGTGATGACATGCACAATGACCTGAAACTGATCATCCCTAAACAGTTTCATTAAAATTCGGCCAGAGGTTCAGGAGAACTAGTCCGGACAAAGTTTGTAAATAAAACCTTTAAAGAGCCATACCTCCACCAAAAATCTTTCAACCGGAACACAACAATGATATACGCAACCAAGTTTCGTTGAAAGCAAACCGGTGGTTGAGGAGAACTAGTCCAGACAAAGTTTGTGTATTAAATAGTCACAACTTCACCAAAAAACATTCAACCGGAACACGACAATGACATGCACAACTAGGCTTGGTACTAATCATCCCTGCAAAGTTTCGCTGAAATCCGGCCAGTGGTTCAGAAGAACTAGTCCGGACACATTTTGTGCAATAAAAGTTAAAGGGCCATAACTCCGCCAAAAATCATTCAACTGGTACATGGCAACTTGATGCACAACTAAGCCTGGTACTGATTATCCCTAAAATTTCGTTGAAATCCATCCAGGGGTTCAGGAGAACTAGTCCAAAGTTTGTGTATTAAAACCATTAAAAGGCCATAACTCTGCCAAAATCATTCAACCGGAACACAGTGACAACATGTATAACTAGGCTTAATACTGATCATCCCTGTAAAGTTTCGTTGAAATCCGGCCAAATGAAGGCCCCATCGTCTTGAGGCAAAATGCAGCATTTTTTAAAGGCCATAACTCCAGTGTTACTGATCCGATTTGGTTGTTTTTCAAACTTGTAGAAGGTAATGTTTCATTGATAGTAACAATCTGGTAAATTTTGGTTAAGATCGGATGAAAATGAAGGCCCTATCGTCTTGACGAGGCAAAATACAACATTTGTAACTAAACCAAAGGCCATAACTCTGGTGTTATTGGTCCAATTTGGCTGGTTTTCAAACTCTTCTGAGCTTTCATTGGTATCAACAAACTGGTAGAGTTTGGTAAAGATCAGATGAAAAATGAAGGCCCTATCATGTTAACGGGGCAAAATTATTGCATATTTGTGAAAATCAAGGGCCATAACTCTGGTGCTACTGGTCTGAACTGGCTGGTGTTCGAAATTTTCCGAGCTTTCATTGTTATCAACAACCTGGTCAAGTTTGAAAAAGATCAGATGAAACATGAAGGCCCGATCTTGTTAACGAGGCAAAAGTTAACGGAAGGACGACAGACAACTCGTATTCCCTAAAAAATCAAGATTGCCATACCTCCCACCTTGAAAAAATATTTAAAAATTTAGATTTTAAAACTGCTAGATTACTTGACACTTATTTTATGATGTTTGTACCTTTATTTATATAAATGTAAAACGTTTTTTAGCCTTATTGGCCAAAGACCCTCGTGTGCGATGATGCATTGTGCATCATTGTCCATCTTAAATGTTTGTTGACAATGAACGAAATAAAGTATTTCGGAGTGACTGGCTTTGAATATGTTTTTGTTTGTCTGAAGGGTGTTGAAATTGTGTCATTTTTAGCACATTTTCGCGTGTTTTTTTTGTGGTAGAGACAGACCACTCCATTTTTCTGGGTAGAACCAGTATGGTAAACCTCCTGCCATCTGTAAGAATCTTGGTTTGTAAAGGGCGTAATCTATGTGTTTGAACATGATAACTTAGTAAACTGTTTCAGAATCTGAAATTTTGAACCTTAAATAAAAGTCATATGAAGATTCTTTTTCAACTTAAAGTGATTGGATGCGATTTTGGTTGTCAGTATGGATCTGTCTAATTCCCTACCCACAAATTAATATCTGTCTAATCCCCACCCTCCCCAGTCATCTCCCCCTCCCAGTGGGGGAAAACATTGATAGGTGCATAAGTGCATAAGTGCTTTATGAAGTTGTTTTATCTCATGTTCCAGTTGATGACAAAAGGAAAGCCAAACACACACCAGCTGTACTAGCAGACATTGTGAAGGAAGAAGGCTTGTAAGTAACACATGGAGTAATTTCTAGATTTTGAAAAAACAATCTGACACCCAAGTCAAACTAAACTGCCTATTTCAGCAGTTTTTTAACAGTTTCTAAGCAGTTCCTTGGTTTTAAGCATTTTTATAACTTTTGTAGCAGTTTCAGGCAGTTCATGTTTTAGCAGTTTTCATAAACTGCTTAGGAACTGCTTCTGAAAGAGCCTAAGCAGTTTACTAACAACAGGTTAGCAGTTTTTATAGCAGTTTCTTACCAAGTCCAACGTTTCATGTCTGCAAAAATCGATGCATTTTATTGTATCCAAGCCTGTTCCCAAAAGTGTCCATAGATGTGTTTCAGACATACATAATATACTCCCTCCTTTGTACTGGTAACAAACTGTGTTTATATTTGTGTTATGGACTGATGACGTTTTATTTGTACTGTTTTATGGCCGGGAGGTATACAATACTGGTTCTACCCAAACAAAAGTGGCTGGTCTACCTCCACCACGAAAAAAATAAATAATCATATATAGCCTAAAATGTGCCGAAGATGGCTTAAAACAGCATTCAACCAAGGCCAAATAAAATTATATGTGTGCTTCTGGTTTTCTGACCCACCACATTTTTAATGGCCGACTCTAAACATTTTGTGGAAAAAAACAACACGCATATATATAAGTATAACATAACATATACCAGTGCCCCAGATAACTTTTGAACCTATTGGGTATTTCACTCATGAAATTAAAATTAATTGAGTGAATTTCAAATTTTCAAAAACAATAGGGTGATTTGGGGATCAAATGTAAAACAAGCAAGGTAACTTACCCGTCTTTATGTGAGCTTTATTGACTTGTTATTCATGGCAGTGGTTTGTCAATGATTTTAATCGTCTGCACAACACAAACACTTTCAAAAGTAAAGAAGAAGGCGCCCAGACGACTACACAATAGTATAGACTGGTATAGCGTACATATTCATCTATATAGCGTTCTCATTTACTGCTCCACTTTATCGATAATTATGTAACGTCCCAGTCAAGATAAACATGAAAGTAAAATCTGCTTTTTGTAAATATTGGAATATGCACAAAAATATCGATCATTTGAACACTTTGACTGTCGATACGCTCGAAAATTAAAATGTTTGAGTGAAAAGAAAATTGCTTGCGTATCTGGTACGCATGTCAGGGAAATTAATTGGCAATTTTAATTGAGTGAAATACGCAGATACCCTGTTTATCTATGGCACTGAATTATACTTAACGCCATTAAAAGTCCAAGTTATTTTATTTTGTGTTTATTTTTAATTAAGATGTCTCCAAGATCGATTGCATAATTCCGATTTTACTTCTTTCAATACCGGTACATGAATTTGATCGGTCACCAGATTTATAGGGAATGTGGATAATTTTTAACATGTACATAAAACTATAATTGATCTTGGAAATAAACACAAAATAAAAAAACTTTGGCGTTTAGTATATTTTTAAAAAATAACATATTTTCCCTACCTACCTACCCTATGTTTTTGTAGCATGTAATAGGAACAAAACATATAATTTCATTTGGCCTAATCAGTTGCAATCCTTTTTGTATTGGGTCGGGTTCCCGACTTCCTCTTTGTATGGTGGTTGGTTCCCTTTATTATACTCCATGAACATTTTATAATTCATCATTTCAGTTGCTCTCTGTATCGAGGCCTGTTCCCGGTAGTGACCACCCTGTGCATCTCCAACTTTGTATACTTCTACACATTCAATGGACTGAAGGCAGTGTTTCTGGGGGCGATAAAACCTGACCCCGTAACAGATATCACGTTTGCTTTTATAGCAGGTTTGTATTCTTGTACCATGTAGATACATATGCTGTGTTTCTGACATTTTTGAATTGATTAAAGGGACACACGGCAATCTTGATTTTTTTAAAAACTCGCGGCGTCCCGTTAGTTTTTCTCTTAACTTGCATTTGTTCAATCAATAATATTAATTATAAGAATAGGTAAAAGCAAATTGTTTTTACATATTACTGTCTTTTTATAATATTGCACCAATGATATATTTTAAAAAAATGGTAAAATAACGAAGAAAATTGAAATCTCCATTTTTTTATTTAATTGCAAGCAGTTTTAAAGTCAAAATGACGCAGGATAACTAAATAGAGGAGCACATTTTATTGTTTGAATAAAACTCAAGATTGCCATGTGTCCCTTTAAATTAGTTGGATAAAATTGATATTATGCTTTACAGTCTCATATCATAATCATAATTTTATTGTCTCGCCTTTTCGAAGAAAAAAAGAGACATAGGTGTTGCTTTTCCGGCGGCGGTGGCGGCGGCATCAACATTCAAGTTTTGCTTTTAGGTCATTTTCTCACAAACTGTATGCACTAGACCTTTCAAACTTTGCTTATAGTTGTATCATGGGTGGTACATCGCAACGTGACAAAGCAAATGTGGAAGTGACCTTGACCCTCCAAGCAAAGGGCAGATAACTTACTAATTTTTAGGTTCAACTTTTGCGTTTAGGTCACTTTTTCACATACTGTATGCACTAGATCTTTCAAACTTTGCTTATAGTTGTGTCTTGGGTGGTACATTGCAACGTGACAAAGCATATGTGGATGTGACCTTAACCATCCACGCAAAGGGCAGATAACTTTAATTGTTACATTTACATCACTTTCTCTTGAACTAGAATTATGCACTAGATGTTTTAAACCTAATTTATAGCTTAATCTTTGGAAGAAAACATATTCTATTTTGACATAGTTGTGTCTTTGGTAGTGCATCTTTTTTTTGGATGCCTGGATTTCATCTATGACCTTGACCTACTTTTTGGAGCAGATGCTTTTTAGCTCTACTGGCCAAAGGCCTTCATTTTTCTCTTAACTTGCATTTGTTCAATCAATAATATTAATTATTAGAATAGGTAAAAGCAAATTGTTTTTACATATTACTGTCTTTTTAAAATATTGCACCAATAATATATTTGAAAAAAATGGTAAAATAACGAAGAAAATTGAAATCTCCATTTTTTTATTTAATTGCAAGCAGTTTTAAAGTCAAAATGACGCAGGATAACTAAATAGAGGAGCACATTTTATTGTTTGAATAAAACTCAAGATTGCCATGTGTCCCTTTAAATTAGTTGGATAAAATTGATATTATGCTTTACAGTCTCATATCATAATCATAATTTTATTGTCTCGCCTTTTCGAAGAAAAAAAGAGACATAGGTGTTGCTTTTCCGGCGGCGGCATCAACATTCAAGTTTTGTTTTTAGGTCATTTTCTCACAAACTGTATGCAATAGACCTTTCAAACTTTGCTTATAGTTGTATCATGGGTGGTACATCGCAACGTGACAAAGCAAATGTGGAAGTGACCTTGACACTCCAAGCAAAGGGCAGATAACTTACTAATTTTTAGGTTCAACTTTTGCGTTTAGGTCACTTTTTCACAAACTGTATGCACTAGATCTTTCAAACTTTGCTTATAGTTGTATCTTGGGTGGTACATGGCAACGTGACAAAGCAAATGTGGAAGTGACCTTGACCCTCCAAGCAAAGGGCAGATAACTTACTAATTCTTAGGTTCAACTTTTGCGTTTAGGTCACTTTTTCACAAACTGTATGTACTAGACCTTTAAAACTTTATTTATAGTTGTATCTTGAGTGGTACATCGCAACGTGACAAAGCAAATGTGGAAGTGACCTTGACCCTCCAAGCAAGGGCAGATAACCTTATAATTTTTACCTTTGACTTTGGCGTTTAGGTTACTTTTTCACAAACTGTATGCACTAAGACCTTTCAAACTTTGCTTATAGTTGTATCTTGCGTGGTACATTGCAACGTGACAAAGCAAATGTGGATGTGACCTTCACCATCCACGCAAAGGGCAGATAACTTTAATTGTTACATTTACATCACTTTCTCATGAACTAGAATTATACACTAGATGTTTTAAACCTAATTTATAGCTTAATCTTTGGAAGAAAACATATTCTATTTTGACATAGTTGTGTCTTTGGTAGTGCATCTTTTTTTTGGATGCCTGGATTTCATCTATGACCTTGACCTACTTTTTTTTTGGAGCAGATGATTTTTAGCTCTACTGGCCAAAGGCCTTCATTTTTCATCCGATCTTTACCAAACTTTACCAGATTGTTAATATCAATGAAAGCTCGCACAAGTTCGAAAACCAGCCAGATCGGACCAATAACAGCGGAGTTATGGCCCTTGATTTAGTTAAAAATGCTATATTTTGCCTCGTTAATACGATAGGGCTTTCATTTTTCATCTGATCTTTACCAAACTTTACCAGATGTTTTGCCTTATTTTTTTATTATTAGTATATTTTTTTAGTGATCTACTGATGGGAATTTTATGTCGACAACCCTTGATATAAGAGCCGTTTTAATCAGTAGAGCATCCACAGGCCCTCTTGGGCCTCTTGTTTTTAATAGAATGGCATTTTGTTTTTAAACAAATGCACTTAAATGTCATTTCAGCAAATGGCAAACTCGATTGTTTTTAGTTACTAAAATGTTTACAAACTTTCATTTAAGCATCACTGACCTTTTTATTTTTAAGTCCAGCCCCCGTTAGGCGAGACATGTGAATCCACGGATTTCTTGTTAAATTTAGCAAAGGTACATGCCAAGTTTGGGCATAATTTTATTAACAACCTGGACAAGATAGACAACCCATTTTGGAATTATGTATTATAGTTTGTTGAGCCAACTAAAAACAGAACTTCAGTATTAAACATGCATGAATGTAAGTTCCTTTATGACTATCGCACGAGACAAATATCGCACGAGACAAATATCGCACGAGACAAATAGTTCATCCAGGAATAGTTCATGCATGTGTAAACTTTTTGAAAATGATGTCAGTTGTTAGGTTTCATCAAATAAAATATTAACATTAAATACAGATATGTTAATGAAGTTGGAATTATTACCTGACATATAGTATCATAGGCTAAAATGGGTCATAAAACTCATGTCTTAAAAACAGAATACTAGTATGCATATTAAAATATGTTTGTTTGTTTGTTTGTTTGTTTGTTTGTATGGTGTTTTACGTCATTTTCAACACATACAAGGTTATATATGATTTCGATTTTTTGTGATGGATGCAGACCACCCACTTTTCCTGGGTAGAACCAGTACTGTACACCTCCCGCCATCCGTAAGAATCGACACTTCCTCACAAGTCGAGCTCCCAGTGAGATTCGAACCCACAGCGGTGAGAGGCGAAGGTTAGCCATGCAACGTGTTAACAATTCTGCCACGTAGACGCTATTAAAATATAAAATGAAGCTGATAAAGTATACTGGCTAAATAAGTAGCAAACTTTTACTCAAGGTTAAGTTCCAAATTACGTTTGTTTCAGTTTAGGCCTGGGGACATCTGGTGATTTAATGTCAATCTGACGTTAATATCATACTCCAATACTTGACAAAAAGTCTGTATATTATCCTTTAAGGTTGAAAATAAACATACTGAGGTTTTAGCAGTATTGTTTGTATATAATATGAATGAACATCATGTGTAATTTATTAATTTGTCCTTCTGTATGTTGTATACTACTCAAAATTTGCTACGGATCACTTTTATTCTTCCGTATAATCTTATTAGAAATTAATTCACAACAACAATATTAATTTCATTGATACTTCAACAATTCCACAATTTGAATCAAGTCATGAGATCACATGATCGTACACTGCTCAATAATTTCATGTAAAACAAGAATAATGCTATTTATTTCAAGGAATTTAGACAGCAGAAAAGTGATCCATAGCAAATTTTGAGTGGTGTAGTATTCTTCAAGGTGTGCTTGCTGTCATTTGCAGGTGTTGTAAATGTGTTAGTTACCACTCCACTTTGGGTTGTAAATACAAGGTTGAAATTACAAGGTGTCAAGTTTGAAACGGAACAGTTACGCGATGACAAAAAGTTGCAGTATAAGGGTATTACAGGTGAGCAATTTAAATATACAGTAGTAATTATACAGTAAGTAATTATACAGTAAGTAATTATAATGTTATTAATTAAATGAATTCATATTAGTCCAAGGACTGTCATATTGGCCCGAGGCCAAACAATATGAATTGCCTTAATTAATTTGACAATTTTATTAATTTTCACTATGATTTGACCACAGTAATTATATTTGTCCCAATAACAATACCAATATGAATATACTGATAGATAATGTTATTAAAGGAAATGTACAACTAGTCTCAAACAAGTTATATAAAAAGGCTATAAACACATGGAATTTGGTAAAAGATTTATCAGTCTTTGAAAAGCAAATAAGATTTCTTTATGCACTTTTGTTTCGGTTTGTTACCTGACCCAATTCACAGAATTCTCCCAAAGGAAACTGATCTGTTCTCACAGAAGATAGAATTACCCCAATGAAAACTGATATTTTCTCACAGAAGGTAGAATTCCCCCATGGAAACTGGTCTTTCCCCGACAGAAGGCTTTTCTCACAGAAGGTAGAATTCCCCCAATGGAAACTGGTCTTTCCCGACAGAAGGCAGAATTCACCCAATGGAAACTGATCTTTCCCGACAGAAGGCAGAATTCACCCAAAGGAAACTGCTTTTTCCCCACAAAAGGCAGAATTCCCCCACAAAAGACAAAATTCCCCTAATGGAAACTGATCTTTCCCTACAGAAGGTAGAATTCCCCCAATGGAAACT
The DNA here is from genome assembly GCA_037043455.1 of Cyrtodaria siliqua. Taxonomy (NCBI): domain Eukaryota; kingdom Metazoa; phylum Mollusca; class Bivalvia; order Adapedonta; family Hiatellidae; genus Cyrtodaria; species Cyrtodaria siliqua. The sequence continues at coordinate 58,948 of JAWPHD010004513.1, read as the reverse complement.
GGTCTTTCTCCACGTTAGGCAGAATTCACCTAATGGAAACTGGAATTTTCCCAAAGGAAACTGGTCTTACCCCACAGAAGGTAGAATTCCCCAGTGGAGACTGGTCATTCCCCACAGAAGGCAGAATTCACCCAAAGTAAACTTATCTTTCCCCAAGAAGGTAACATTTCCTCAATGGAATTTGGTCCTTCCCCATGTTAGGCAGAATTCCCACAATTGAAACTGGTCTTTCCACACAGAATGGAGAATTTTCCCAAAGGAAACTGGTCTTACCCAACAAAAAGTAGAATTCCGCAGTGGAGACTGATCTTCCCCAACAGAAGGCAAAATTCACCCAAAGGAAACTGATCTTTTCCCCACAGAATGTAGAATTCCCCCAATGGAAACTGGTATAACCCCAAAGAAGGCAGCATTCTCCCAATGGAAACTGGTCTTACCCCACATAAGGCAGAATTCCCCAAATGGAAACTGGTCTTTCTCCAAAGGAAACTGGTCTTTCTCCACAGAAGATCGATTTTCCCTAATGGAATTTGGTTTTTCCCTACAGGAGGCAAAATTTCCGCAATGGAAACTGGTCTTTCCCCACAGAAGGCAGAATACACCAAAAGGAAACTGATCTTTCACCACAGAAGGCAGAATTCACCAAAAGGAAACTGATCTTTCACCACAGAAAGTAAAATTCCCCCAATGGAAACTGGTCTTTCCCCACCAGAGGCAGAATTCACCCAATGGGAACTGATATTTTCCCACAGAAGGCAAAATTCACCCAATGGAAACTTGTATTTTCCCACTTACGCCAGAATTCACCAAAAGGAAACTGATCTTTCACCACAGAAGGTAGACTTCCCCCAATGTAAACTGGTCTATTCCCACAGAAGGCAGAATTCACATAATGGAAACTTGTATTTTCCCACAGAAGGCAGCATTTACCCAAAGGAAACTGGTCTTTCCCCACAGAAGGTAGAATTCCCCCAATGGAATCTGGTCTTTCTCCACAGATGGCAGAATTCACCCAATGGAAACTGATCTTTCCCCACAGAAAGTAGAATTCCCCCAATGGAAACTGGTCTTTCCCCACATTAGGCAGAATTCACCTAATGGAAACTGGAATTTTTCCAAAGGAAACTGGTCTTACCCCACAGAAGGTAAAATTCCCCAGTGGAGACTGGTCTTTCCCCACAGAAGGCAGAATTCACACAAAGGAAACTGATCTTTCCCCCACAGAATGTAGAATTCCCCCAATGGAAACTGGTATAACCCCAAAGAAGGCAGCATTCTCCCAATGGAAAATGGTCTTTCCCCACATATGGCAGAATTCCCCAAATGGAAACTGGTCTTTCTCCAAAGGAAACTGGTCTTTCTTCACAGAAGATCGATTTCCCCTAATGGAATTTGGTTTTTCCCTACAGGAGGCAAAATTTCCACAATGGAAACTGGTCTTTCCCCACAGAAGGCAGAATTCACCAAAAAGAAACTGATCTTTCACCACAGAAGGTAAAATTCCCCCAATGGAAACTGGTCTTTCCCCACCAAAGGCAGAATTCACCCAATGGAAACTGATATTTTCCCACAGAAGGCAGAATTCACCCAATGGAAACTTGTATTTTCCCACTTACGGCAGAATTCACCAAAAGGAAACTGATCTTTCACCATAGAAGGTAGACTTCCCCCAATGTAAACTGGTCTGTTCCCACAGAAGGCAGAATTCACCTAATGGAAACTGGTATTTTCCCACAGAAGGCAGAATTCACCCAATGGAAACTTGTATTTTCCCACAGAAGGCAGCATTCACCCAAAGGAAGCTGATCTTTCCCCACAGAAGGTAGAATTCCCCCAATGGAATCTTGTCTTTCCCCACGGATGGCAGAATTCACCCAATGGAAACTGATCTTGCCCCCACAGAAGGTAGAATTCCCTCAATGGAACCTGGTCTTTCCCTACAGAAGGCAGAATTCCCCCAAAGGAAACTGATCTTTCCCTACAGAGGGTAGCATTCACCCAAAGGAAACTGATCTTTCCCTACAGAGGGTAACATTCTCCCAAAGGAAACTGATCTTTCCCCACATGAGGCAAAATTCCCCCAAAGGAAACTGGTCTTTTCCCACAGAAGATGGACTTCCCGCAATGGAAACTTGTCTTTCCCCACAGAAGGCAGAATTCCCCCAATGGAAACTGGTATTTACCCCACAAGGTAGAATTTCCCCCAATGGAAACTGATCTTTCCCCACAGAAGGTAGAATTCCCACAATTGAAACTGGTATTTCCCCACAGAAGGTAGAATTCCCCCAATGGAAACTGGTATTTCCCCACAGAAGGTAGAATTCCCACAATGGAAACTGATCTTTCCCCACAGAAGGTAGAATTCCCCCAATTGAAACTGGTCTTCCCTCACAGAAGGCAGAATTCACCCAATGGAAACTGGTCTTTCCCCACAGAAGGTAGAATTCCCCCAATGGAAACTGATCTTTCCCCACAGAATGAAGAAATCTCCCAATGGAAACTGATCTTTCCCCACATAAGGTAGCAATCTCCCAATGGGAACTGATCTTTTTTCACAGAAGGTAGAATTCTCCCAATGAAAACTGATTTTTCCTCACTGAAGGTAGAATTCCCCCAATGGAAACTGGTATTTCTCCACTGAAGGCAGAATGCCCCCAATGGAAACTGGAACCTGAATACCATAGTTATTGAGTTGAGTGGAGTTGGAGAACATAGTTCATTTCCAGCAATCATCTTCATCACCATTATTGTATTTTTTTGCTCGTCCAATACAATATAACCAGTCCAATACAATATAACCAGTCCAATACAATATAACCAAGTACAATATAACCAAGGCTGGTAAAGGGTTGTAAAACATCATTTGTACAGTCATGGCTAGGTAGTCATGTGAGACAAATGCAAAAGCCAGTTATTTGGAAGAGACTGAAGTAGAATAGTTCTCATACTTGTATGCTTGCTTATTACAGATGCGATTTTGAAGATTGTACGTTTTGAAGGCGTGTCTGTATTGTGGAATGGGACCAAACCATCCATCGTTCTTGCTACCAACCCCGCCATACACTTTATGGTGTATGAGGGTGTGAAGAGATACTTCCAGAGGTTACTACAACAAACTGTACGTATCTATATATTTCGTGTAACGGTTATCATGTTTGACGGGTAACTGAGGGTTCCGTGGTTGGATCTCCCGCTGCGGTGATGCTTTTATTTGAATATTTGAATTTTTCAATGTATAATCTCTTATGATAAATACTGTATGGTATTTAAATATATTTTTTCCAAAAGATGTTTTATTAAATTTATTTAAATTTATAGTCTCTTGTAATTCTATTATTGAAATAAATTCTTATTTAAAAGTGTAATTTCTAATCGCCATCTTCTGTTACAATCTCATTAAAATCATATCCTAATTACGCTTTGATAGGATCTGCCTTGGAGGTCACGTCAGATCGACCTTTCATCTAATCAATATTCATGAGGTCAACTAAATTCAACCAGTGAAATCACGCGTTTCATATGTACTTCAGATGACATTCAAGTGAACTGATCAAACGAAAATCCACATAAAACACAGTAAAGATAAAGTCTTTGTGTGTTATTGCTGTGGATTGCACAATAAATTCAAAGAAGTGCACTAAATGGCATGTTTTATATCAAGATACGAAGAAAATTATGGGCGCTGTCATGTGTGTTTTGAAAATATATATTCCACCGAAAGTATTACGACATTAGTACTTTAAATAGTAAGTCATAGTACATCTAGCCCGCTTCGCTCAGTTGATAGCAAACTCGGCTGTTGACCCGCGAGTGTCATTTTAGTGTGGTTTCAGTCCCACGAATCGGTAAAAATCTTGTAACACTATTAAATTCCGTCAAACAGTCTTCTTTTTTTTCCCCCAGTAAATATTCAGTAATGGTTAGCCTGTATTATGTTTGTCAACGCAATTCTTTTATGTTTTATAAGCTAAAAGTTACGGACATTGTCTCTTTCAATACCGAGCATAGACTGCTCCACAGCATTTTACTGAAACGCGACATGCGCAGTGAAGCAGTCTATACCAAGCAATTTTGTAGGCTTAAATCTGATTGGCTAATCATAAGGTCAATCTGACGTGACCTCCAGTGCACTGTTGTCAGATCCTTAGTAGTGTAGAGTATCGTAGCATGATAAAGGGTCTGATTTTAATGAGATTGCTTCTGAAGGGAGATTTAGGGTAGAAATATGAAGATTTAGCTAGACAAATTGGGAGATTTTTCTCCTGGCAAGAGACTTTGCATTTTTTCGGCACATATGCTATTTTGAACAACTGTAGTAACTGGCAGATTCCATGAAGCGCTTTACCTAAAAGTAAAAAAAAGGAGAGAATCTACGTATGTTTACATTTTCCTGTCGCTATAGTACCAATAATGACGAACCTTGGAAGGATAATAGCGATAAACAGATTGCAGGCGAGACAACCATCATCAGTGTATTTTCAGACAGTGGAACGACCATTTTCTAATGAGTCACATTAGATGCTTGCTCATTAGATCCGCCTCCTTGAAAATTTCAAAAACCTGAACTTTATTCAAAATTAGACATTTTTTTCAACAGAAAATGTCAAGTGAATGTAAATTTTGTATCTTGTATTTTAAAGAAACTAACCCGCCAAATAACAGCAAAATTACACTACAAAACCGTTTATCAAAACTCTCTCCAGATGTTCAGGTCATACAATAATGTATATGTGCTGATAAAAAGTATAGGCTTATTCATAGGTTCTTAATACCCATGATTGAATATGCGTAAAATGAATTATGAGTTGGTAACTCTTAATTCGATGCTCCAGTTTTGGAGTTTGGCCTGGCTGGTTAAAGCCGTGTGTAATATGTCTATAGAGTATGCAAATATGTAAGTTGTGTATATATATATATACCTTGTCATGAGTAGGTTTAGAAACGATGTACATATGTTGTAAAGTTTGGCAGTTGTTGGCGGGATAGCTACTTTAAAATGATGTACATATGTTGTAAAGTTTGGCAGTTGTTGGCGGGATAGCTACTTTAAAATGGTGTATAAGTGATGAGAATAATAGCAGTATATGGAGCCTTAATGTGTCAAACAGTGGTAATAACTGTAGTATAAACATTCACAAGATACACTGGGTTTCTTTTCTGTAAGTTCTCAAATATTGTTGGAATATTGTTTCTTTTTTATATTTTTAATTATTTCTGTTTTCAAACTCCATGCATTTTTCAGGAATTAAGTGGTTTCCTGTATTTTATGATTGGGGCAATTGCTAAGACCATGGCCACATTGATCACCTACCCACTACAGGTGTTACAGTCCAGACACAGAGTCAGTATCTCTTACAATATCTCAATTAAAACTGGTAAAATTATATATTGTTTTCTGACACTCTTGACACACCCAGTTCAGAAATAAATGCTTAATGATGTATTTATGAGTTTTATACTACTGGGTAGTCATTATTTTTAGACATATTTAGACCTGCGTAGCATGACAGACCCTTTGGAATCACTTTGTCTGTTGTCGTCTGTCTTTCATCGTCGTCCGTCACACTTAAACCTGCAACCTAACCTTGGCCATAATTTGAAAAGTCATTTGACCTGTGTTTATAAAACTTCACACATCTTCATCTTAAATCAAAGAATGTTGTTAAACATGTCCAATAACTCTGACTTTCATTTTGGCAGAGTTACGCCCCTTTTCATAAAACTTTAACCTGCAACCTAACCAAGCTCATAACTGGAGTTATAGTGCTGCGCGGTATTATCGGTTTATCAGTGTATTGTGATACGGACCTCAAAATAATATGTACCGTGATATTTTTTTAGCATATCGGTTCGTACCAGTTTTCACTACACATGTGTTTTGATTATGAAAGTAAATCTTAATCTGCGACTAGGATTTATTTTTAACTTTGTATGGTTCCCTTGTTTTGTAATACAATCGTAAATACACATATTGGGAAGTGGGTACCATCATATACGCACTTTCAATAATATCTGGTGTTCGCTTATCGTAATGTGCGCATATGTAGTGCTGGGTACCATGCACTCAGACGTGCATGGACGACTCAAGTGATTGAGAAATGTTAAAAACAAAAAGCAAAATCGTGTGTTTGTGATCACTTTGGGCTTAAAAGGTTTAAAAAGGGCACTATAATAGTAGTCTAGTCTAGATCAAGGCAGTGTTGCATTTTGTAAAATATGCAAGGTTATGGTCAAGTGCTCTGGCAGCACAATGCATTTGGTAACACATTTGCAAAGACATAATTTACTCGACGTTGAATACAGAACAGAAGTAGACATTGTCAACCTCGGAACTGCCATGTCCAATATTTCTCATTCACAAGCACAACCAACATTGCATCACGTTGTGTCATCTGCATCGAAGTACACCAGGAAATCGGCAAAGTCTATTGAAATTAGCAATTGTACAAGAAAATATATTATGATACGTATCGCGATACAGACTCTTGTATCGCAATATATCGTTTTTTGGATGCGATACCCAGCACTATGGAGTTACACACGGCAGGCGACCTTTTAGTTATTTAAGTAGAAATTAAAATCTTTTGGAAATTATTGGTTTTATAATGATAAACATTTTATGGCATTTTTTATTTTATATACCGGTAATTACATGTATAGCTATGCATAAAAACTATATATTTTAACAGATACCTCATCAGGATTGAACATGTTTTTGCAATTTTTAAGTTAATTTAAATATAATAACAACAAGAACCAATTTGACACCGTAGCAAATCTCACGCATTCTTCCTACATGTCAATATGGTACTAGTATGTTTTCACCTAGGGGTAACATACGAGGGGTGTTCCGTTAATAATGCGACTGCTGTATTATTTCGCGGAACTCATGCAATATTTACATGAAACCACTTCGTTTCACTAGATCACTGACGCGTGTCAAAGGTAAAAGTCTCATTTATACATTCACTGACCATGGTGCAAGGTACATTGCTTTATAGCATATTCGTTACACCATATGCAAAATGACTGGCAAACGAGCAGAAAATGTGCTTGAAATTAGGGCCTATATTAGAGGTAGATCATTACTTGGGTTGAAGCCGAAAGACATTCACCAAGAGGTGTGTGACATTTATGGGGATGGTCAATGTCGTATAGTATTGTTTGTAGGTGGGTGGCCATATTTAAATCCGGGCAACAGCACTTGAAAGATACTGCTCGCCCTGGTCGTCCTGTAACATCAACGACCAAGAAAAACGTTGAAAAAATCCGTGAAATCCTGAAAACTGATGCGCGATACACAATAAGACAATTAGCTCGGATGACAAACTTGTCGTTAGCACGAGTTCATCTAATTTTGAAAAAGCATCTGAAAGTTAAGAAAATAAATGCAAAATGGATACCGCATTTACTGACAGAGGACCAAAAGAAGTTAAGGGTTACAACAGAGAAAAAAACTTCTGAAAATATATCCGAAATACAGCAAAAAATTGTTTACCGGTGATGAAACCTGTGTCCATTATTATGAGCCAAAAAGAAAAGTATCTAACCGAATCTGGGCCACAAAAAATATGAAACGACCAATTACTGCCAAACGAATGCGAACTGTTAAGAAGGTTCTGTATGCCATTTTTTTCGGTCCCGCCATACAGACGGCGGTGCCAAAAGGCAGAACTGTCACAGGACGGTTTTATCAAAACATTGTAGTGAAACAATTGAACAAGTACTACAAACAGCCCACAAAGCCCGTATTGTAACAGACTTTTTGGAGTCGGAGAAGTTCACCGTTCTCCCGCACCCTACTTACTCGCCAGACCTGGCCCCCTGCGACTATTTTCTCTTCCCAAGACTAAAAATCACTTATCTGGGAAGAGATATAACTCGAGAAATGCCCTGTAATCTGCTGTTTACCAGTGTCTTAAGGGTGTACCTGTTCATGAATACGAAAAATGTTTTCAAAAGTGGATTGCGCGGCTCAAAATTTGTGTTTTGGCTAAGGGGGAGTACTTTGAAGGAAATCGCAAAAACAATTGATCAAAAATGATTATAGTATTCTAGTATCAATAACAATCGCATTATTTATGGAACTACCCTCGTACTTTGTGTTAATTGTTCTTTGATACTCAGAATACAGCTAGTACTATGTATGTTATTCTGTATGTTTGTCACTGTAAATTAATAAATTCTATTTAGGGTAGTTATGTATTGGAACTTTTGACCCCAACCCAGAGTTCCACGGGTGACCCTGGAGCAAAATATACTGTGTAATCACATCATCATAATGTTTAATTTGAGAAAGAAAAAACATTTTATTTGAAAGATAATTATAAAAAAAACTCACCCAACCCTAACACGTGGGCAGACGTCCGAGCTTTAAATAATAAAATTGTTGGATTCGATGTTTGTCTTTCATACAAGAGGTGTTCAACTTATAATTGAACACTTTTGTCTAAGATGTTATTTTTCAGCGGGAGTGATTATCACAAAAATGCGTGATTTCATGATGTGAAACTGTCATTTAGAACGTATGCATTTAAGCATTTAATTTCACGCGGTTCGTTTTAAATTACATTTTGAATTAGGTGTACACTATTTTCCAATTTTAATCCTGTATGTTTCTGTTGCTGTGGAGTTTTACCTTAAACCAAATAATTCCACTAAATGCATATCATAATTGTTTAAAACTGTGTTTATAATTTAAATATGATCGTATGTTTTATTTTAAGACAAAAATATAGATGTTGAATAAAAAGCTCGACTTTTTACCGCAATATTAAGAAATTGACAGATAATAATTTGCTCGTATGTTACTGATAATTTTATAAATTAACCAAAATAACTATTTTAATCATATTTTGTGATATAAAAAAATGAACAGTTATTGTTGATGTATATTATATAGCTTATATAGATATCTTTGGTAAAAATTTATATTATTTTTATCATTATTTACAAATGTGTGTGTTTTGCCCCTAAATTTTAAGTTATATATTTTTTCTATCTTTTCTTTTAGGAAACTTATGAAACTTTTTTTTATAGCGGAGGAAATCACAAAATTGCCTGCAGTTGATGTTTCGAACTAGAAGCTTTCGTAAATTTAATCATTTTCATAGTTGAATTTCATGTTAATTTTCGCTGAAATCTTGAAAATCTACAAATTTTAAAAATATGCATATTACACTTTTTTCGTTCATTCATGGATATATCAGAACACTATAACCTTAAACGACATTTTAAAAGCATTTGTGTTCAAATTTGTATTGCAGTTATTTTTACAATTGAAGATTTTTGCTTCAAAATGTCATTCTCTACCCTTTTTCAAAAATACGGATGCAGCAACATTAGGAAAGCACATACTAGTGCATGTCATAATGTTTCATATCGAAGGAATCATTAGGCTTGACATTAAAATCAACATATTCGGCGAGAATTTCAAAATAGTTGATTCAGTTACATAATGAAAGTGTTCAGTTATAAGTTGAACACCTCTCGTAGATCAATATATATATATTTATTATATAACCTATAAATAGACGCGTTTTCATTGGCTAAAAAGTAATTTTTTAGAAAAAATATCTAGCGATATTGACCTGTTTTTTTGATATTGACCTGTTTTTTTGATATTGACCTGTTTTATATAATTGTTTTTTTGATATTGACCTGTTTTATATAATCGTAAATTGAGGGTTATATAATAAAACAGTTATGGACTTTTCAGCTGTTATACATGATGTTGATATGCACCAAAAAATCATTATTGACCTCGGCTATCGCCTCGGTCAATAATGATTTTTTTGGTGCATATCACATCATGTATAACAGCTGAAAAGTCCATAATTGTATAATATATACCAAGTTATGTTAAAAAATATGGAAAAATAACAGTGAAGTTAATTTTAATGAATTTGCCCTTTTGAAACCCATTCCTGTATTAATAGTGGAGTGCGTGATACAGTGCTGGAGCGCCGAACTCCAGATCGAGAGGTCGTGGTTTCAATCCTCGCCATGGCAACGTTATTTATCCTTGAGCAAGATAATTAATCCAAATTGCTTAGTACTGGTTCTACCCAGGAAGCCATCGAGAGTTATTAATCTAAGTTGCAAGAACTTGTTTTGCAATCGATTTAAAATAAATTTTTAAACTAAACCCCTTCCTCTGGGCCCCATATGTGATGTAGGAGGAAAAAAATGTATACAATGTAATCCCATCATCTTAACGTTTCATTTGAGACAAATGGTACCTACCATTCTTTGATGAGTATATATACCAAGTTATTTACAAAAATATGGAAAAATGACATTGTAATTGAATTTTTAGTAAATTTTACCGTTTGACCCCGTGAGTGCCCCTGAGTGTGGAGTCAAACATGTTGTCCTTCGCCGTTTTTATGTGGGGAAGTCATAGACTAAGTTTGGTTCAGTGGTTAAGAAGGAGATATGGTAGCATACAGCTGACGGCTGGACAGACAGACAGACAAACGGAGGTGTTAACAATATCCTCTAACATTTATTTTCAAAAAAGCGTGGAGATAATAAAAAAGAAATTTTGAAAGAAAAATATATTCCTTTATATATAGTTTAAACATTTTATTACAGGCTGGTTATGGGAAGGAGGGACACACTGGAAGTATGCTTGACGATTTAAAATATATCATCAGGTTTGTAGTTTAGTATATTCCTAACAGAATTCAAGGAAACACTACTAAAGGGGTACATCAGGAGTTTTCTAAAAAATAGATAACATTTTAAATACGATCCACTCGGCTGGCATCGCGCAGTTGGTAGCACGACGGATTTGTAACCGGAGGTCCCGGGTTCAATATGAAATTTACCTAACATCGGTTTGGTTGTTTTTGAAGAGAAATTGTTTGAGTAAATGATTTAGGACAGATGCACATTGGACAACAGGTATTACAATAGCTCACTTAAAGTGGCACATGGCAATCTGGAAGGTTTTATCAGCACTGAAATTAGCCTCTGAATGTATTAATTCGGTATCATTTTGACTTTAAACTTGCTTGAATATAATTAAATAAAAGTTTGAGTTTTTAACTTTTCTTCATTATTCTACCATAGATTTGAATATATTATTGGTGCAATATAATCAACAGTTAATAATATGCAAACACAATTTGCTTTATACTATTCTTATAATTATAGTGATTGAACAAACGCAATTTATGTTGAAAAACTAAATGCAAGTTTAATAAAAACCATGATTGCCTTTTAATCAAAATTGTTTATTGTTTGTACTTGCAGGCAGCAAGGTGGTTTATACAAAGGTATGGAAGCGAAGTTGTTACAGACTGTGCTTAATGCAGCACTTATGTTTATGGTGTATGAGAAGATAGCAGCCACCATATTTAGGTTGATGGGTGTTGCGTTTGTGACACCAACTAAAATATGAGTGAGGAAGAACCAGAATAAACAATAGTTCAAAATGTGCTGAGGAAACATTTGTGTAGTATTAAAACTACAGTTTGAAGATTAATGTGTTATATTTAAAATGTTACTTACACATTTAGCTAAAAAAGATACATTAACCTCTTTAACTGTGATAAACATTATGGAAGTACATTTTCAGAGTTTATAAACTGTATTTGTTTAACTGCATCTTCATGGAGCCCTGTTAACCAGCAGAGTGTCCTAAGACCTTGTTAGTATATATTCACGGTCAATGAAAACGCACCGCAAAACAAATTCTTTTAAAAGTTAGAATTTGAGGCTTTTTGGACAAAATATGATATAATTCATATAATGAGTCGACATCTAACATTTTTTATGTGCATATCTGGATTAAGTACATTCCACATTGTCATGACATGCACATGCATTTCCGGGTTTCTTCAGTTACATCGCATAAAGAAATCATTTTCTCGGAAACATTCATTGCATAATAGTTTGTCAGAAGTCAAACAATAAAAGGGTCCGTAAAATCATAATTTATTAAGAGATTGATTAACGCAGGTTGAAATTTAGTGGAACAGATTTCTTTTTATGATTATCCACAGTAAACAATGTTAAATGACAAGGTCAATAACTGTGTAACTGCCTGTCATAAAAGCCTACCAATAAACATGTAACACAAGCCAGGTGTCAAGATTAAAAATTAATACTTAAAAAAAAAAAATATATATTGGTTCAGAAACTATTGGTTCAGCAGTTTTATTCCAAATGGTTTGCGAATAATCCAACAGCATAAACATGTGGTGTTAATGGTGTGTTTTCATTGACCGTCAGTATATAATGATACGAACTTGAATATGTGTTTTTTGAGTCGGCTTGTATAGGGTATATTGAGTTTATTTAAATGATGGGTTCAACATTAGCCCTTAACCCGCTACATATATATGATGGACTGTTCTTTTTTTGAATTAAGACCATTCCATTTATGTGACAAAGGTTTTTTTAGGGAAAATGACTGATCAGCAGCCAGACATTGTAAACCCTGATCTGGGTTTACAATGGACGCAAAGGCTATTATAGTCATGCTTAGTGGGTTAACGGTTAAGGATTTCTTTTGCTAGATGGAGTTCATGAGCAAACAGATGTGAAGGAGTGAAAAGTCACAACATGCCTCCATTGAGTGAAAGAATTTCAAATAATGAACCCCACCTGTTGAATAATCTGTTACATTTAAATATGCAATGTGTATGTTTCATAATGTTTTCTTGAGATTCCACTGTAGTTCCCAGCAAAGATGTGTAAAAAAAAATATACTAGTAATGCTATAGATAGACTGTTATTTAGATTATTTAAGAGTTATTAAATAATATGCGTCATTATGAAATTCCGAAATCTACGAGAAATCCTATTCTTACATCCCGGATAAGGTTATCTGCATTTTACATGGGTGATGGAAAGCCTGATCTTACACATGGGGGAAGATAAAAGTCACGCGCTGATATAACAGTGACATTTGCATGATGTCATTGTGTAAATAAACATGCAAAACGTAAGTAGTTGGCGACGTCAATGCACAGAATATAAATGGTATCCAAGAAAAAGAATCGATCGTGGGTATCCAGTTCAGAAATGGAATTTCCCATCCTCAGTTTTGATTAAAACAATTATAACTAGTGGTGGAATTCCGATCTTCACCGGATACCCATGAAAGATTCTTATAATCTTTCACCTATTGAAATGTTATAATATAAACTTCAATATATGTGTTTTCAATAGCCAGAGTCAAAATTGTGCTTCTTTGGAAGAAATATGGAATCACGAAGAATCAGACTAGCATAGAAGGCACATACTAGTATCTGTTGTGTTTGTTTTTATAGGAGGAACATACTAGTGTCTATTGTGTTTGTTTTATAGGAGGAACATACTAGTGTCTATTGTGTTTGTTTTTATAGAAGGCACATACTAGTGTCTATTGTTTGTTTTTATAGGAGGAACACACTAGTGTCTATTGTGTTTGTTTTTATAGAAGGCACATACTAGTGTCTATTGTGTTTGTTTTATAGAAGGCACATACTAGTGTCTATTGTGTTTGTTTTATAGGAGGAACATACTAGTGTCTATTGTGTTTGTTTTATAGGAGGAACATACTAGTGTCTATTGTGTTTGTTTTTATAGAAGGCACATACTAGTGTCTATTGTGTTTGTTTTATAGAAGGCACATACTAGTGTCTATTGTGTTTGTTTTATAGAACGCACATACTAGTGTCTATTGTGTTTGTTTTTATAGGAGGAACATACTAGTGTCTATTGTGTTTGTTTTATAGGAGGAACATACTAGTGTCTATTGTGTTTGTTTTTATAGAAGGCACATACTAGTGTCTATTGTGTTTGTTTTATAGAAGGCACATACTAGTGTCTATTGTGTTTGTTTTATAGAACGCACATACTAGTGTATATTGTGTTTGTTTTTATAGAAGGAACATACTAGTGTCTATTGTGTTTGTTTTATAGAAGGCACATACTAGTGTCTATTGTTTGTTTTTATAGGAGGAACATACTAGTGTCTATTGTGTTTGTTTTATAGGAGGAACATACTAGTGTCTATTGTGTTTGTTTTTATAGAAGGCACATACTAGTGTCTATTGTGTTTGTTTTTATAGGAGGAACATACTAGTGTCTATTGTGTTTGTTTTATAGGAGGAACATACTAGTGTCTATTGTGTTTGTTTTATAGAAGGCACATACTAGTGTCTATTGTGTTTGTTTTATAGGAGGAACATACTAGTGTCTATTGTGTTTGTTTTATAGGAGGAACATACTAGTGTCTATTGTGTTTGTTTTTATAGAAGGCACATACTAGTGTCTATTGTGTTTGTTTTATAGAAGGCACATACTAGTGTATATTGTGTTTGTTTTATAGAAGGCACATACTAGTGTATATTGTGTTTGTTTTTATAGAAGGAACATACTAGTGTCTATTGTGTTTGTTTTATAGAAGGCACATACTAGTGTATATTGTGTTTGTTTTTATAGGAGGAACATACTAGTGTCTATTGTGTTTGTTTTATAGAAGGCACATACTAGTGTCTATTGTGTTTGTTTTATAGAAGGCACATACTAGTGTCTATTGTGTTTGTTTTATAGAAGGCACATACTAGTGTATATTGTGTTTGTTTTTATAGGAGGAACATACTAGTGTCTATTGTGTTTGTTTTATAGAAGGCACATACTAGTGTCTATTGTGTTTGTTTTATAGAAGGCACATACTAGTGTCTATTGTGTTTGTTTTATAGAAGGCACATACTAGTGTCTATTGTGTTTGTTTTATAGAAGGCACATACTAGTGTCTATTGTGTTTGTTTTATAGAAGGCACATACTAGTGTCTATTGTGTTTGTTTTATAGAAGGCACATACTAGTGTCTATTGTGTTTGTTTTATAGAACGCACATACTAGTGTCTATTGTGTTTGTTTTTATAGAAGGCACATACTAGTGTCTATTGTGTTTGTTTTATAGAAGGCACATACTAGTGTCTATTGTGTTTGTTTTATAGGAGGAACATACTAGTGTCTATTGTGTTTGTTTTATAGGAGGAACATACTAGTGTCTATTGTGTTTGTTTTTATAGAAGGCACATACTAGTGTCTATTGTGTTTGTTTTATAGAAGGCACATACTAGTGTATATTGTGTTTGTTTTATAGAAGGCACATACTAGTGTATATTGTGTTTGTTTTTATAGAAGGAACATACTAGTGTCTATTGTGTTTGTTTTATAGAAGGCACATACTAGTGTCTATTGTGTTTGTTTTATAGAAGGCACATACTAGTGTCTATTGTGTTTGTTTTATAGAAGGCACATACTAGTGTCTATTGTGTTTGTTTTATAGAAGGCACATACTAGTGTCTATTGTGTTTGTTTTATAGAACGCACATACTAGTGTCTATTGTGTTTGTTTTTATAGAAGGCACATACTAGTGTCTATTGTGTTTGTTTTATAGAACGCACATACTAGTGTCTATTGTGTTTGTTTTTATAGAAGGCACATACTAGTGTCTATTGTGTTTGTTTTATAGAAGGCACATACTAGTGTCTATTGTGTTTGTTTTATAGAAGGCACATACTAGTGTCTATTGTGTTTGTTTTATAGAAGGCACATACTAGTGTCTATTGTGTTTGTTTTATAGAACGCACATACTAGTGTCTATTGTGTTTGTTTTATAGAAGGCACATACTAGTGTCTATTGTGTTTGTTTTATAGAAGGCACATACTAGTGTATATTGTGTTTGTTTTTATAGAAGGAACATACTAGTGTCTATTGTGTTTGTTTTATAGAAGGCACATACTAGTGTCTATTGTTTGTTTTTATAGGAGGAACATACTAGTGTCTATTGTGTTTGTTTTATAGGAGGAACATACTAGTGTCTATTGTGTTTGTTTTTATAGAAGGCACATACTAGTGTCTATTGTGTTTGTTTTTATAGGAGGAACATACTAGTGTCTATTGTGTTTGTTTTATAGGAGGAACATACTAGTGTCTATTGTGTTTGTTTTATAGAAGGCACATACTAGTGTCTATTGTGTTTGTTTTATAGGAGGAACATACTAGTGTCTATTGTGTTTGTTTTATAGGAGGAACATACTAGTGTCTATTGTGTTTGTTTTTATAGGAAGAACATACTATGGTCTATTGTTAGTTTTATAGGAGTAACATATATAGAGAATAATAAATGGGTATTTTCATATCACCTCCTATATCAGGCCTGAGACACCATATCAGATATGGGTCGAGGGCCTGATATAGGGTGTGATATGAAAATGAACGTTTTTTATTCTATTTATCATATACTTCAGCAATGACTTTGTTGAAATGTCAACTTCAGCTAACTTACTACGCTGTTTTCCAGGGAGAAAACAGTAATATTATTAATAGATGTAATGCCATTCTGATGTGTTTATGTCTGTCGCGTAAGTGTAGAGCTACACAACATTTTTTTTTCTCCGAAATTTGATTTAAAATGAATGTCATTGAAATTGAATGGTCACAAGTGATTCATATTTCATCCACGGATGTTCTATATCATTGAGTTTATAATAAATTTGTTAAACTCTCTTTATGATCCGTGTATTATGCCTTATTTGTTTCTTTAGTTTACTTCGTGACAGATTGTATACAATTGTAACTAATCGGTAAATTCCGTATCACTCCGCTGAAAGAGTCATAAAGAACATTCGGTTATTTCCGTGATATGACATTTTTTTACCTTTTATTTCACGCATGTGATAAAGCTTTATTGCCCGGCAACTAAATCCTGATTGATATGACTAGCTAGGTCTGTGTCGTATTGTATATTCGAAAACAACGTATTGATAGGGAAGTATGTGATAAAAGTAAATATTGTGTTTGTTTTATAGGAGGAACAAACTAGTATTTATTGTGATTGTATTGTACAATAGTTAGTTCTAGTAGTCTCTGTTGTGATTGTATTGTACAATAGCTAGTTTAGTAGTCTCTATTGTGATTGTATTGTACAATAGCTAGTTTAGTAGTCTCTATTGGGTCTGGATATTATTGCTGAAAAAAGGTAACAATATTGAAGTTCCTGGCATACGGTATTGGCCATATACTGTTTAAATGTATACTGAAAGGAAAAAGAAACGCGACATGGGAATTTCTCTATATATTGTATATACTGCACACTTAATTCCATATAATTCCTTAATTCTTTAATTCCAAGAAATCCCAAGATTTTGCATCCTAAGTTTCTGCCAAACGCGTACTTTGTCAATAATGAAACTTTTCAGGAATACGATTTGCTGTGTTACGTGTTATTATACCCCCACAAACGAAGTTTGTGGGGTATATAGGAGTGAGCTTGTCGGTGTGTCCGCCGGTCTGTCTGTCCGTCGGTCGGTCTGTTGGTTTCCGGACAATAACTCATGAAAGGGTTGATGGATTTAAATAATATTTGGTAAACAGGTATAACACCATAAAATACAAGTCAAGTTCGACTTTGGTTACAAACCACCAATTTTTGACGGAGTTATGGCCCCTTTTCCTCTTAGAATTTGCCCACAAAACGGTTTCCGGTCGATAACTCATGAAAGTGTCGACGGATTTAAATAATTTTTGGTACACTGGTTTAAGACCATAAAATACAGGTCAATTTCGACTTTGGTTACAAACCTCCAATTTTTGACAGAGTTATGGCCCCTTTTCAACTTAGAATTTGCCCAAAAAACGGTTTCCGGTCGATAACTCATGAAAGGGTCGACGGATTTAAATAATTTTTGATACACGGGTTTAAGACCATAAAATACAGGTCAAGTTCGACTTTGGTTACAAACCACCAATTTTTGACGGAGTTATGGCCCCTTTTTCAACTTAGAATTTGCCCAAAAAACGGTGTCCGGGCTATAACTCATGTAAGGGTCGACGGATTTAAATAATATTTGGTACACGGGTATAATACCATAAAATACAAGTCAAGTTCGACTTTGGTTACAAACCACCAATTTTTGACGGAGTTATGGCCCCTTTTCAACTTACAATTTGCCCAAAACACGGTGTCCGGATGATAACTCATGAAACGGTCAACGGATTTAAATAATTTTTCGTACACGGGTTTAAGACCATAAAATACAGGTCAAGTTTGACTTTGGTTACAAACCATCACTTTTTGATGGAGTTATGGCCCCTTTTCAACTTAGAATTTGCCGAAAAAATGCTAGTCAACTCTGAGGAACCTGCTAATTTGGGTTTGTATTAAATTTAAACAATTTATAATGCATCCTCTTCATGACCATGTCTCTTTTTATTACACTTATACATCTTTGACTTGAACGGTGTAACACGCAAATTTTGTTAGTCTTCTTCCCTGATCACTAACAATGTTGAAAACGCTCTATCCTCTCCTCTCCTCTCCTCTCACCTCTCTCTCTCTCTCTCTCTCTCTCTCTGTCTCTCTCATTATTTTTTTTCCTGTTTATTTTTATATTTTGTAGTTTAAATAATTTGTTTGCCATTGTCTAAATTGTATGAATATTTTGTAGCCGGAGAGCCGAATTTCTAATGTTGTAATAACTTGTGGCCCTACCATTGTTTTCTTGTGGTTGCCATGTTCATGTGACAAGGCGGTATTGTGGGGGTATTAATCATTTTGTGATAATTCTAGTTTTATTTATTTTTTCCGAAAGGAAAGATCTTACGTAGCCATGTACCATTCGATTAACAGCAGCATATTGTACATACAATATATAGCGGAAATTCCCGTGTCACATTTCTTTTTCCTTTTAGTATATATTCGGTGTTTTTAATGAAACTATATATATACTATGTAAAATAAGTTTAGCAACACGTAGGGAATTTTGAAATATTTTTTTAAATATTTTTTTAACATTTCAAAGCATAATAACACAAGCACAACATTTAATTTAAACAATCCGTTTTTGATATTTAACACACATTTTATTGGTAATTGATAAATAGGGTTCTATGTTGTTCTTGTGTTATTATGCTTTGAAAAATGGTAAAATATTTCAAAATTCCCTAAGTGTTGCTAAACTTATTTTACATATTTTTTTCAAATGTTACATATTTTATTATTAAACAGATCTATTACTTATACATGTTATATATTGCAGAATGTATTATGGAACATTGATATTTACACTTGCTTTAAAATGATTGGTTGTTTTGGTTATACTTTTCTGGTCAAATATAAAGCCAGGACCCAGTGTGCTCTTGTTGCAGGGCTAGAAAGTTGCAGGGCTAGAAAATATGCAGCTGGACCTGACCTGGGCTTTAACCCGGGACCCTTGGACTTAACCCGGGACCCTTGGACTTAACCCAGGACCCTTGGACTTAACCCGGGACCCCTGGACTAGCATTGACTACCCCTGGACTAGCATTGACTACCCCTGGACTAGCATTGACTACCCCTGGACTAGCATTGACTACCCCTGGGCTAGCATTGACCTCCCCTGGACTAGCAGTGACTACCCCTGGACTAGCAGTGACTACCCCTGGACTAGCAGTGACTACCCCTGGACTAGCAGTGACTACCCCTGGACTAGCATTGACTAATACAGTTTTTAAAAAATAGTAAGAAAGGGTTATAGAGTAATAAAAACATATGTCAGAAAAAAAAGCATGAAGAAATTTATTTTTGGCATTAATGATCGAAACAAAACATTAAATACCAGGTAACATATACCATAATTAAATTAGTGAAGCATGTGTTGGTAAACAATTTTGGGATAACTGAGGACTGATGTCCTTGTAATAGAAGAACATTTAATTAAAAACCTTCATTTCCCGTCAAATACCATTTTGGAGTGCATTGCCCCTAGTCATGTAATCATGTTTTTCTTTTTTTAACCTAGATCCTTGTCGTGTTTTCCGAACAGAAGTTAAATATCTTCATTTTGGAATCGGGACTCTCTTCTTATTTCCTTTTATAATTGAACTTTGTCTGATTTTCGACAGGTTTAGATAATGTGAGAGTGCTGTGTAAACAAAAGTGTCACCAGGTAACTGATAAAATGGCCATCACTACAACACTTGACATGTGACAATAAAGGACCAGATGCGGGTGATTACTATAATGATATTTAAGGGATTCGAAAAGGGTTCTCTCAAATCCAGATCAGTGATCTCGTTCAACTGCCGCATTTATTCAATTCTTGTCTTTCTTTTTTTACCTGTTTTGAAATAAGTTGAGGCCAAGTGTGTGAACAGAAGAATTTTGCCGCATTTATGCAACTTCTTGTCTTTCTTTTTTACCTGTTTTGAAATAAGTTGAGGCCAAGCGTGTGAACAGAAGAATTTTAAACTTGGACAACAACTTGTTTTTACAATTTGGTCAGTAATCAAGTCTTGTTACCTATCGGTTGAATTCAATGACCACTTTTCTAAGCTAGTTGACACATTTTTAGTGCAAAACACCTGGCTGTGATATTGGCAGTGATTGAGTAGTGCATGCACATGTTTCCTTAGGCCCATATTAGGCCCATATAGAAGTACACATTTTATTGCCACATTTTATTGCCAAGTTTAAGAAATAAAACTGTCCTGAAAGAAGTAACCCGGTGGCACCAAAATTAGAGAACATGATATTCAGTGATCATCTTCAACTCCAGTATTGTTGTATGCTCGTCACCATTCCCCATTCCAACCCGATATGACCTAAGCTGTTAAAGGGTTGTAAAACACCACTCACTCACTCACTCGCTCACTCACTCACTCACTCACTCACTCACTCACTCACTCACTCACACTCACTCACTCACTCGCACACACTCACCATCTCACTCACTCATAAACTGTTAAATTGTTGTAAAACACCACTCACTCACCATCTCACTCACTCCTAAGCTGCTAAAGGGTTGTAAAACGCCACTCACTCACTCACTCACTCACGCTCACTCACTCACCCACCATCTCGCTCACTCCTAAGCTGTTAAATTGTTGTAATACACCACTCACTCACTCACTACTAAGCTGTTAAAGGGTTGTAAAATGCCACTCACTCACTCACTCATTCACTCCCACTCACTCACTCACACTCACTCACACTCACGCACCATCTCACTCACTCCTAAGCTGTTAAAATGTTGTAAAACACCACTCACTCACTCACTACTAAGCTGTTAAAGGGTTGTAAAATGCCACTCACTCACTCACTCACTCACTCACTCACTCACTCACTCACTCACTCACTCACTCACTCACTCACTCACTCACTCACTCTCACTCACACTCACACTCATGCACCATCTCCTCACTCACTCCTAAGCTGTTAAATTGTTGTAAAACACCACTCACTCACTCACTCACTCACACACACTCACTCACTCACTCACTCACTCACTCCTAAGCTGTTAAAGGGTTGTAAAACGCCACTCACTCACCATCTCACTCACTCACTCCTAAGCTGTTAAAGGGTTGTAGAAAGCCACTCACTCACTCACTCACTCACACTCACTCACCCTCTCACTCCTAAGCTGTTAAAGGGTTGTAAAATGCCACTCACTCACTCACCATCTCACTCTCTCACTCCTAAGCTGTTAAAGGGTTGTAAATCGCCACTCACTCACACTCACTCACCATCTCACTCTCTCACTCCTAAGCTGTTAAAGGGTTGTAAAATGCCACTCACTCACTCACTCACACTCACTCACCATCTCACTCACTCCTAAGCTGTTAAAGGGTTGTAAAACGCCACTCACTCACTCACTCACTCACTCCCAAGCGGTTATATTGTTGTAAAACGCCACTCACTCACCATCTCACTCACTCCTAAGCTGTTAAAGGGTTGTAGAACACCACTCACTCACTCACTCACTCACTCACACTCACTCACCATCTCACTCTCTCACTCCTAAGCTGTTAAAGGGTTGTAAAACGCCACTCACTCACTCACTCACCATCTCACTCTCTCACTCCTAAGCCGTTAAAGGGTTGTAAAACGCCACTCACTCACTCACACTCACTCACCATCTCACTCTCTCACTCCTAAGCTGTTAAAGGGTTGTAAAACGCCACTCACTCACTCACTCACACTCACTCACCATCTCACTCACTCCTAAGCTGTTAAAGGGTTGTAAAACGCCACTCGCTCACTCACTCCAAGCTGTTATATTGTTGTAAAATGCCACTCACTCACTCACCATCTCACTCTCTCACTCCTAAGCTGTTAAAGGGTTGTAAAACGCCACACACTCACTCACTCACACTCACTCACCATCTCACTCTCTCACTCCTAAGCTGTTAAAGGGTTGTAAAATGCCACTCACTCACTCACTTACACTCACTCACCATCTCACTCACTCCTAAGCTGTTAAAGGGTTGTAAAATGCCACTCACTCACTCACTCCCAAGCTGTTATATTGTTGTAAAACGCCACTCACTCACTCACTCACACACACTCACTCACTCACACTCACTCACCATCTCACTCCTAAGCTGTTAAAGGATTGTAAAATGCCACTCACTCACTCACTCACTCACTCACCATCTCACTCACTCCTAAGCTGTTAAAGGGTTGCGTTTTTCTGCATTGCAGTTCAAAATATGTAAACAATTATATAGCAACACATGTTTCACATACTTAAAGACAAATAACTGGTCCATGGACTTGTATTTTAAATAGCTCTGACTTTTGTATAAAAAGTAAATTGCGAGGTATGTTTTGATCAACTTTACCTTATAGCATGTGATAATATATGTAAACCTATTGGCAAATAACAGTTTGTTCAAGGTTGTATTTAAAATGAAAAGATTGAACATATATATTGTCCGCATCCTGCTCTTGAAGATACCGGATGTGTACTGAAAACCAGACTGTCTATATTTCAAAGAAAGTAAATAACAGTAGATAAAATTCTAAATTCACTAGAAGGATGTTCCACCAACACTTGTGTTGCCTGCCATGTGCTTATATCAGCAAGGACAATGCAGCTATAATGTGTTAAGACGGAACTCTTTTTGAGTTAGTGCCAGTTACGGGTGTCAGCTGGTTGCAGGTTAAAGTTTTATGAAAAGGGGAATAATACGTTACCATAATAATAACACCTTCTATACATTTGGAGCTAGTATTTTACTTTTAACTGTGACTTGTTTTGAAAAAATGTGATTCATGTAATTCATTAATATAAGTAAATAAATAAATATAATGTCTAAAAATAAAATAAATATATAATAATAAATATTTTAAAATGGTTGATAAATCAGAAAAACAGTAATTGCACATTAAACTACTGGGAGCTTATCCGTTATTGAAAATGTTGTTTTTTTTACTAGTTATGGCATCATCCCTTTGTAACAATGTATCCTGCTTTTGAGACAAACCCCAAAGAATAATCATGTTGTCCCCATCCAATGTAAGTTAGTCTTGCCTTATTCTGATTACTGGTATTTGGACACAATACTAATAATACTAACTCTTATCAAGGACAGACACACAGGAAAATGACCTTGACATGCATATAGCTTCAATCTACCGCCTATGTCTAATGTTCTTTGAGTATGATCATTGGAACTACGCCAGACCCATTCCAGTATATTTAATGACACCCTGAGTCTTGACACAACCAGTCCTTGGGTCAAATGAACTTCTCTAAAACAGGAGATACAGTGTCCCTCTTCCACAAGTCGCATAACTATTAATAAACAATCGATCAACATGCAAATTTTCAGGGTAAAATCATTGGATTAAGTAGAAAGTATGCAGCTTACCGGTAATACTACTGTCGCATTACACGTCAATGTAGAGCAAAGCTTCTAGAGGCCCTCTCTCAAGATGAGATGACAAATATGGCATCAGAAGTTATATCTTCGCGCAAAGAACTGCATCCATCCCTAACAAAGAACAATGAGAAAGACGAGAAGAGCCACGGAATCTATCATTGGTTTCACAAACCCCATTCCGAGTTGATATCAATGACTATGAGCTATACCTCCTATCGTACGGTATTCCAGCATAGAGAGATGTTGCTGATGATCTATTACAGCATCAGGCTGACCCGATCTATAACGCACTATATTTGGATAATTGGTTCCCTTATTGGTCAGGTATAAGACAGATCTTAAGTTGAAGCTATCATATCCTCTAGGCTCAGTACCATGGTTCCTTGCAACAGCTGATGGCAATTCAATTAGAACTGACAAAACCAAATTGCTCTACTGCTTAGAAGTGTCAGTTGAGCCAGCTACACAGCAACCTACTTAATATACTGTGCATGTGTGCAAAGGTAACGCAACACCTCACAGTCAGCCTTCATTTCCTGGTACGTTTGACGATTTGGCAGAACTGGTGTTTGACATACTTACCAAAGCACCTTGAGTCGACTTTGTGACAGACACTTGCGTCCCTAGATCTATCAAGTAGTTTGAGTGCAAGAGGCGAGGTGAAACCCCAACTTTCCTGTTGTCAGAGCCGAAAACGAAGGCCTATTGTGATTTGAAGAATTACATGAGTAATCACGACAATATGACACAATTCATTATCTCATTTGCGGCCAGTGGAAAACAGACAGATATGCACCAAACCTCCAAGGCCATGAAACCTTCTTTGTCTGGGAAAAATTGTCCCCGACTTTCCATTGCAGATGACATATCTGCCATTGCTGATGATCAGGAAGATGTGTTTTCATCATAGGAGGAAGCAGACATCAGAATGAACATATCACTATCAATCCTCACTAACGCCAGAAACAATCGTGGTGCATTCTCCTGACACAGACATACTGATCCTGTTTTCAAAATTTGTTTCAGTTATACAACCGTATGTCATGTTTGGCACTGAGATGGTTAAAAAAGGAAATGTTGAATGTGAAACAAATTGTAGAGGTTAAGTGGTCTAATCCTGCTTTCAAAATTTGTTTCAGTTATACAACTGTATGTCGTGTTTGGCACTGGGATGGTTAAAAAAGGAGATGTTGAATGTGAAACAAATTGTAGAGGTTAAGTGGTCTGATATTTGCTCTTTACTACCCACACTACATTGCTTTACAAGCTGTGGTACAACCAGTGACTTTGTGCGGAGAGGCAAGGCTGTCCCATTGAAGATGATTAAAAAGCATGGAGAGTTTGTGTCAATTTGGATTGCTCGAACAGCAGCATGAATGTTCGGATGATCTTCAGATAAAAGCACGGAGATCACGGAGAGTTGTGCTGCCTATTTGGCAAACCTCTTTATACAGATGTCAAATACGTTTTCGCGAAAATTCAAAGGACACAACTAGAGCTTTTTGCCGTCGTGTCAACTTTCTATAATCATGCATTTGAACATGCACTTTCAAGTGTTTTTGTGGCACCATACTGACCAACATTAACCAGACCTACCAGACACAGAAACAAATGAGAAAAGTTATTGAATTTGATTGGACTATTCGTGATATTGCGTCACAATAGTTGGTCGTCATCATGTTCAAAGGGCCCGACACTGAAGAAGGCAGCAATAATAGGCAGGAAGATATGGAAGCCAACAAACTGACTGATATTGAGTTTGAAGGAAGTGATGACGATGTATAGAGGATCTATGAGCTCAAATGATGTAATATATTTCCATGAAAATGCATGCTATCTCATAGCACTATACATTTATATTTGTTAGTAACGTAAGTAAAGTTCAATTCATTTTGTGAATATGTTGGAATTGCTTGATTTGTTACATTTGATTAATATATGAATACATTAGCCGTTACAATTGTGCATATAACTTGCTATTTTTCTTTGAATTTGATAACGTAAAAAATACGAAATAGTCGTGTAAATTATATACAAACTTCATTTCATTCAATGTTTGCCTATGTATAAACGGTATATAAAGGTAAATAAAGATATATATCCATGTTTTTATTTGTTAATTAGATGTGGAATTTAAATAAAAGGATGTAAACTTAATTGGTAACGTACGTAACGTTTAATACATGAGGTAACACATATCAGCATTGACATAATTTCATGTCTGTTCAAACTTTGTTGTTACCATCGATGAGGAATGTTGTATTAACATGTTTATGAGCTAACTGGCTGAATTTTCTAGATTTCTGGTAACTCACGAAACATTATTATTAATTATTTTAAAGAACTCACAAGGTAACGGACAATACAAACCAAACATTGTTCACATCATGGATACGTATGTCTGTCATAACTAAGGTGTTTGAAATAAATCATTTCGAATATAAAATATATGTTCTTAATTTTTTAAACCAAACACCTTCATTCAACAATATAACGTAAATTACGGTAACGTAGGCCTAATAATGCAGGTATCAAACGTATACACATTAAGTGAAACAAAATTTTGTAAAAAGCATAAATAATGTTCAGAATGAGTTGTTACAATCAATTATGTCTAAATGTTGCAATAAAACTTTTAATAGTTTATTGGATGATTTGTTCTAATTTCCTTTAACATGCGGAAAATAGAAAATGATTTAAAAAACACACAATGTAACGGACATTACAAAACCAAACATTATTAACATCATGGGCACGTATGTCTGATATATGTAAGTTTTGGAATCATTTTCGGATGTAACATCATTAATGTTTTTAATGTCTTGCTTTTAAAAACGTAATACCACAAGGTTACGTAAATTACGGTAACGTAGGCTTAGTAACGCAGGTATCTAAGGTATAAAAAGTAAGTGAAACGGAAGTTTGTATTTATAAAAGGCATGAATAATGAAGACAATTTAAAATACAAACCCTTTCTTCCATACATTTTTAGTCTTCAAAATGCAGTAAGATTAATTATTATTTCATAAGTAACGTATTCTACACCTCTCAGATGGCAGACAAGTTGCAAAAGACTACAAACATAATGGGCTTTCAGGAAAATAGAGTCTACAAAATTCCCCCGGGGGAGGGAGGGTTTACCTTATTAGCTCACGGTCTATAGCAACGGTGTACCGAAAACCAAACATAACATATATTTTGGAGAAGAAATGGGCATGAAGCCTTAAACTCACCGCAGCTGGTTCGAGTCCCTCCACTGGGAGCTCGTCTTGACAAGTGAGAACGTGTTGATTCTTACGGATGGCGGGATGTATATAGTACTGGTTCTGCACAGGAAAAATACCCCCAACCCCCTCCTCCCTCCCTCCCTCCCTCCTCCTCACACACGCATGACGTATAACACCATTCAAATACAACACCATTCAAATAAATAAATGAATTGATACGTATGATACTAGCAGAATGTGCAGGGCTAATATGAGTGCTGCATCACATATAAGGTAGAATATAAAAGGAGTAATAACCTTAATGCATTTTTATCTAAGGTACCTTATTTACGTGTCAATAAGATAAGTTGGGCCAAATTACCTGCTGTCCCTCTGTTTTTGAAGTGTTACTTTGTTTATTTGTTTCAATGGTGTTTACGTCATTTTTAGCGCACTATAATGTTCATGTTATTGATTTAAAACTTCCTATACATTTGTTTTTGATATGCTACATTTGTCATAGTTTAGACTATATGGCCTTCATTTTTCATATGATCTTTACAAAACTTAGCCAGATTGTTGATGATAGTGAAACCTGCACAAGTTCGAAAACCAACCAGATCAAAATACACTGAACACAATTTCTAAGTATCAACTTTTGTATCTTAACTAATTTTCTTATTTTAAATATATTTTAGACTAGATTTTGTTTTGACCCATAATTTGTAAAAGATTTATTTTTTGTTTAAATTGTTACATCATTTGAGAGTTACCCTCCCTTTATATGAAAACATGAAATGTACTGATAAAACACATGACATAAGTCAAAGATCGCTTAAAGATATAAAAAAATTAAAATTGGTATGAAATAATAGAAAAAAACATAAAAATTTGACCCATTTATCGCAGATTTTCCGTCTTTGAAAAAAAAATGAAATATGGATAATCTTAAATTACCTTGAAAAATAAATAATTTTTTGAACCAAAATGCTTTTTTAATGGGGCTTTTTCCATCTACTGAAATTCCTTTTGCTGGGATCCCCGTGTGGTTTCCGGGGAATACAACCACTGCAAATCCCGCTAGAACTCTCCAGGTAAGAAGGTTCTAGGCCCATTCTCCATATTTTTATCTAGATTCACCATATTACCTTTCTTGTGTTGCTGCACCGTAAAACCCCAATTCAATTCAAATTTCAAGTAACTTCAGTGAGCCTTAATTTAATAGTTTCATAGGATCTCACTTTACATTTATCAGACTGATTAAAAATCATTTTTATACCTCCGCAAAGTAGTTAGGGTGTGGTGGGGTGGGGAGGGGGTATACTGGAATCACCTTGTCCGTCCGTCTGTCCGTAGACGCAATTCTTGTCTGGGCTATTTTTCAATAACTCCTTCTTAGAATTTCGCGAAACTTGCTAGGAAGTATCAATATCGAGTGGACATGCGCATACTATGATGACATTCCGGTTTGATAATTTTCCACAGAGTTATGGCCCTTTGTAGTTCAAATATCTGTCCTTAGACGCAATTCTTGTCCGGACTATTTCTCAATAACTCCTTAGAGTTCGTGAAACTTGCTAGGAAGTATCAATTACGAGTGGACATGAGAATATTGTCATGACGTTCCGGTTTGATAATTTTCCACTGAGTTATGGCCCTTTGTATTTCTAATATATAAAAGGTCAGACTGCTATTGTTAGAGTTCTCGGAAATAAACGGCTTCTGATTCAATACTTAAGTAAAAGTACACTGACATTTTGAAAACACTGACGTTTTTTAAGGGTGTAATATCTAGGAGAAACAGAAATATCTTATAGAAATACTAGTCTTTTTAAACCTATATTGTGTTAAAGAGAATATCTGGTCAAACTAAATACATGCATACACCAATAGCTGTACATCCAACGATGAGTGTATAGTTTCGTATTCGACAGCAGTGTAAAGTTTCTGAAAACCCGACAAATGCACAAAGTCGATCGTCTTAATAAAGTAAGTTGTATGTTTTAATTATTAGATAAAAAATAGGAATGAAATAGATAAATGCTGTAAAGTTAATTACTTGAGTGTACGCAATGAGATACAAGTATAAAGTATCGTATTTAACAGGAGTGTATAGTTTCGGGTTGACCGCTATTATTAGAGTTCGTAGAAATAAACGGCTTCTGATTCAATGATTATGTAAACATCCACGTATAATATGTAGGAGAACCAAAAACAGTAAATGGAGAGAAATATGTTATAAAAATACTAGTTCTGATACTCCTTTCCTGTATGCATAATTTGTTATGGTGTGTACACATTATAGCAAAGGTAAAAAAAGCATGCACTCACCGATAAAGGTGTACATTCAACGATGAGTGTATAGTATCGCATTCCACAGGAGTGTATAGTCTCGTAAAAACACGTGAAAAGCTAATCTTCCTGGTAAAGTAAGTTGGTCACGGGGTAAAGAATAGGGCCACTGCAGATCCCTTTGAATGTGTAGGCATAGGGGTAGAATCCCCCAAATTCATGTTCATTTTATCATTTTTTGTTCATGTTCATTAAAGGTCTTCATCATGATCCCTGCATTGTTTCAGGTGCTATCTCGCTCGCATCAAAAGAGCAGTGGCAGAAAAACAATAACGTGGCTCCAGCGTAAATGGAGTTTCTACGATATAATTTGCAGCAACTCTGCAGTTCAGGGTGAGACGGTTCTAGGCCCATTTTCCATATTTTATCTCGATGTACATGGAATATGAGCCTGGCATGTTCATGCCTGTTAGGCGCCATATAACCTTTTCATGTGTTGGTGCGCCTTAAAACCCCAATGCAATTCATTTCGATTGTTTTTAGAGAAATGAATCAATGCTGCGAAGTTAATTATTGGTACTATATATATATAAAATACGAAATCCTTGTCCGGGCTATTTCTCTAAAACACCTTGTTAGAATTTAGCGTAACTTGCTAGGAAGTATCAGGATCAAGTGGAGATGTGCATACTTTCATGACGTTCTGGTTCAATAATTTTCCACTGAGTTATGGCCCTTTGTATTTTTAATGCATTTCATACTTAAAATGTTAGTCAAATAGAAAAGCTGGGCTATTGCTCTAAAACCCCATGTCATAATTTCGTGAAACTTGCTACAAAGAATCAATATCAAGTGGAGATGCGCATATTGTCGTGACGTTCCGGTTCGATAATTTTCCACTGAGTTATGGCCCTTTTTATTTCTGATATAATTATCACATGGAACTGCTTGTATTCCGTATAATATACCCTTTACGTATTTCCTTATATTAACCATGTGTAATACAAGGCGACCGAATCAAGTGCAGTGTCAGTACGTTCGTCTAGTCAATGTCCCGGAACACCCGTGGAGTCCGTGGATATAACACATTCCTGAACTCGTTTAATAAAATTTTGTATGAAAATTCTATAGATAAGGAATGAAGTTTAAAACAAAGGTTATGTTTCATTTGTTTTTGTTTGTTTTTTAAATGAAAGTTTGAAATTTAATTGTAGTCTTCATTTTAATTATATGTCAATGAATACTAAAGAATAAGCATGTGATGGCAGGATATCAATAACAATGTTGTATAATATTTGTAAATGTAAATTTGATATGTGACACTTTAATAAAATATTACTTACTTACTTACTATAATACAAAATACTTGTCCGGACTATTTCTCAAAAACTCCTTGTTAGAATTTATTAAAACTTGCTATCAATATCAAGTGGAGATGTGCATACTATCATGACATTCCGGTTTCGATAATTTTCCACTCAGTTATGGCCCTTTGTATTTTTAATGCATTTCATACTTGGTAGTCAAATAGAAAATTCTTGTCCCGGCTTTCCCCCTATAATATACGTCTATGTATCTTATAGGAACAAAGTGTTGTATGTTTAATGTTTACCCACCCCACAACAAGTTGGAGGGCGGGGGCGAGGGGAGGTATTTGTCCGCCTCGGCGACAGTTCTAGTTTTATAAACATTCAACAAGAACAAAAATAAAGTCTTATTTTTGATGCTGCATAATTTTGCATTGAAAATGACCCGTAAAACACATTTTACTACTTCTCAATCGGATTTTGGATAGTAAGGTATTTTTATTTACGCCTAAACTCTGTTTCAATAACACAACTTATTTAGGTACTAGTTAAATTGTATATGAAAAGTCCAAAAACGCCTTTGGCCGAACAATCGTCCCGAACAATAGGTGTGAGATCTTGCATAGCAGTAAGTGAGTACGTCCCCCAATCCCACACAGTATTAGTAAATTAAGGTTAACAGTACAGTTTAATTGTCATTTTAACAGTTTTTCAGTCATATCATGACGGTGTCAACTTGTAGCAGTAAGCTCAATGCTCAACTTTAACGTGCTGCCACTGTGGAATACCACGTGTCGTCGCAGACACAGGACATGATACTCCAAGCAGTCACATTATACTGACCACAGAACATTGCATCTTCTGAGTATTACCTATCATGCAGTTTCCCGTGCCTTTATGTGCCTGAGCGTCAAGCAAAGGAGCTGTACTTCGTAACAACATTATTCGGTTACGGGGCAAAGAATAGGGTCACTGCAGACCCCGTTGGAGAGGAAGACAGAGGGGTACCCCCACCCCGAATTCATGTTCATTTTATCATTTTTTGTTCATGCTCATTAAAGGTCTTCATCATGACCCCTGCACTTCTCGCTCATATCACTAGAGCAGTGGCAGAAAAACAATAACGTGGCTCTAGTGTAAATGGAGTGTCTACAATATAACTTGCAGCAACTCTGCAGTTCGGGGTGAGAAGGTTCTAGGCCCGTTATCCATATTTTATCTCGATGTACATGGAGAATGAGTCTGGCATGTTCATTCCTGTTAGGCGCCATATAACCTTTCATGTGTTGGTGCGCCTTAAAACCCGAATTCAATTCAGTTAATACTGATATGACCCGGACGGAGAGACAGTACAAGAACATACATATATGCACTCAGAAATAAGTCGGATATTCATTGTCGTGTGAGCGCTTTAGTGTTTTTAGATATTTATTTTATGCTAAATGATGAACATTACGTTTTCCCGCCTTAATTCCATTAAGCGGTTGGAACGCTTATATATAGGATTTTATAACGGATATTTCGACGATAAAACACATTTAAAAAACCCATGTTTTACTGGAAAATTGCGATAAACTGTTTAATATTACCTATTAAATGGTTTAATTTTACAATATGCAAACTTTTTAAGCTGAAATTAAGGTTTTATTTCATACCCCAACCAACCCCGTTTTCTTTTCTTGAAGAAGGGGTTGGATGGGGTATGAAAGTTAATACTCGAACAATTTAATGCAAACTATAGAACGCCACAGTAACACTGAATGATAATATTGTTATTTCTTTGTTTTGATATTTTTTGGAATGTCCATGTTCATTCCAATCCATTCATCTTGATCAATTAAGACCTCCCCCACCCCCCACCCACCCACCCACCCCCCACACACACACACACACACACACACACACACACACACACACTTCAACACCCCGATCACTATGTATGTATGCGAAGCCTTATGTCTAACCGCATTAGCCTTTCCTATTTCAGTTCAGACTACTGAACAGACAGGATGTGTTTCATTGTCTAGTGATCCCGTTAGGCGTACCGCATTTAGGAATCGCGCAACCACGTGGAAGTCAGCACGGAACTTTGAAACATGTATGCAGTTGAAAGAGCCGTTTGTGACATGTTAAACGTTAGACTTGGCGGGATCAAACGAATCAGTAGTGTTATTTTTACTGGTCCTTTGGGACCAATTGAAGTAGAATATGGCTTAAGCCGGTGCTAGGGGGCGTGCGAGGTGTTGCTTCTTTCATTACTTCTCATGAACATACTCAATAAAACCGAGTCTGCTGCTTTATTATCTTAATTGTGTTTTTTGCTCTCAAAGGATCACCTTTATCAGTATTTATTGTCACGACAGACTGTTGCATGCTTCGTCATATTCAGATATTCAGCAGAAACTCCTGACCTGGAAAAAAATTATGAATATCAACGTTGGACCATCGAGATCGATAACGAAAGAACCACAACGAGCCGAACAACACCGGGTACAACATTGACTGGATTGACCTACTTGGGGATGGCGGACGACCCACTTCGTGAATCTACAAGAGTCGTCTGATTGACCGCAACAGTTTTAAGACGGAAATCGGGTTGACCTACTTCCGTCAATAATTATCTGATTGATATGAAACTTATCTACTTTTGGAACACTTAATACAACTTAACGACACTGGGAATCTTTTGAATAAACCACGTTTGGCTAGAATGTACACCGAACCATTACTTTGTACCCACAAACAGAAATGCTCGCCAAACGTCGCTGAGCGAAATAACTGACACGTCAAAACCATTCAAGATAATTAAGGAACGTGCAATCTACCACCCACGAGTTTGGTAGATCGTTGCTGAATTTGTTTGATCCCTAACACCGATATTTCTTCTAATCATACCCAACATCATATTGGCTTTCTTAACAGTAGCAAAACGTTCTTTTGAATTTGCGTTAATTACTTCCAACCCTTTAACTTCAGATACACTCTTCAGCAGTTCATCATCCATTTTATAAAATATATTAGGATTGTTAAAGGCAAAAATGAACCACTTGCTACATTTATACCTTTTGCCAGATCTAAGACCAATAGCGGATGGGGTTGTTGCTAATATAGAGGAATGCAAGGGGTGATTGTTGTGTTAAATAGTTCGCATAAACAATACTGAGAATCATTTATAGTCTGGGCATTTTTTCCAATCCTTACGAAGTCCTTTTCATGATATGTCATTTCGTGAGTTACGTATTATTTTCTAAAAATGATAAATGATTTCTCCGAATTAGTGATGACTCAGAAAAGGTAGTAAAGCGCTAGACAAAGTTAATACGTTTTCTAATCATCAAGAGAATAATATAAATATGAAGCCTTTTATAGACACGTATTTACAATATGTTTCCAATGCCAATGGGAAGCATTCCATATTGGAATTTTGATTACATATCCGTTCTGAGTCTGGTTTTAAAAACACAATTTAAAAACACCAAGTGATTCTGTTTTGTTTCTCCTCTTGGACATTCCATTTGCGCAACGTTGAAAAGAGATATAAAAAGAAAAAAACAATGCATTAGATACACCGAATGGTGGCGCGGTTGCGTCGATTGTAATTAATTAAATCACGTAGAGGATACACACAAAGGAAATTCATTTTATGCTTTCTTTTTTCTTAGATGAGACTTTCCCGCCAAGTTTCTTGACACAATTTAGCTAAAGATACAAGTCGTGTATAAACGATCGGATAAGCGTAGATCGGACAAACTGAAGATAAATCGTTTCGAGTGGTTTCATGTCTAGTTTAACTGTAGTTTTTCTCAAAATAGATACATTTCCATAACATTTTCCATATCATTATGGGTCACTGGTTATGAGATCCGTTATTTGAGAATTTTCAACCTTAATATCCTTTGCATCGGCCATAGATTACTATGTAACATTCATATAATATTCGGTTTGAAACGAAGGGGTAAATATGTCCGCTGACTAAGGAGCGTAGTTGACGTGACGCACGATGTCGGTGCCATTGGTTAAAATACCTCTATCCGTAAATGATCGGATGATTTTACAAGTTATACCATCATCATAAGTGCAGTAAACTATACATTGTTATACAGCTCTTAAAATACCTAATGTACAGATGCCATTTCCCAAAATATCAAATAATAATCTAATTACAGTTTGAGAAAAAGCGTCTTAAATGCAGATGTAACAAATGTTCATTTTCTTTAAGGAATATTAGCGAAACAGAAGTGTTACCGTGGTCGGATTTCAATGCAGTTTTCGTGGCGGCAAACTGTGTTATTACGTTAAATGACGGAACTTATTACATATTAATATAAGTCAGCAAAAAGAATCTGGCGAAAGGTAAGCGCAAAGATATTGGGCAGATTTGAATTTTAAGAGAGGATGCCTAATTAGAACATTAATTTCAACGTTGAAGATTCATTTAATACGTATTATTTTATATATCACGTAAATGCACGAAAACACTGCTATCACATACAGAATTATTATCAATTTCATTGTCAAACTCACGTAATGCCATTCAAGTTCCGAAGTTTTAATGCAATGTCACACTTCAGAAAATATAGTATTTCAGCGACCACGCGTTTAACGCACGAGGTAGTAATTAGCAAACGAAATGGCTGACACAAGTGTTGATTCTACCCAAAAAATGCACATAAAGTATCTTTTCACTGATGCGATGATATTGTATCTTGACTCTAATATATGATATTTTTTCAGTAAAAGAAAAAATCTTAATGAAATGTCACATGGTTGTTTTTTTAGACATCAAGCCTTAAAAGACGTCAAATGCAAAAATAAACGCGCATTGTAAAACACGTTTATTAAGAAAATATATATAGACTGAAACTAATGAGAGATTAATTATTCTAATACACCCGCACTATGCAGCCTAGATGATAATTATAGGTTATTTAACATGGTTCTGTACAATACGGAGATATATTTGGACGAGTACACAGCTGGAAAAGTCATATTGGACGAGCCGTTAGGCGAGTCCAATATGATTTTTTCCAGCTGTGTACGAGTCCAAATATATCCCGTATTGTACAGAACCATGTTAAGTAACCTTTTTATTCTATACCTTTATTTTAACCAATCATTTATAATTCGGATATAACTTTCGTTTGTTTCATGCTTTCAAGCAAGTCGCTATGAACATCGAAAGCACAATTGCATGTAGGTCTATGTATTTTATATATTGTGTTCGACATGGCTTACTCTCAAGCTTTATTTGCTTGAAAGAATGCCCATTTCTCCGTTGTCAACAGTGATTAAATACTACCGAAGGTCAGTTTCAAACAATGATATATTATGCTAGTTTTTTGTGTTTTTTTTTTGTTATAAAGGAAAATTAAATAAAAATATGTGCAATAGATAGGTTTTCATTACTTGACAACAATTTATGGTTAGGTAATGACAGAAGCCTGTCGGTTCTGATTTTTATTCGGACCTTTTCACGCGTTTCGGTCTTTATCATAGGTTTAACATGGAACCTGTGAAGCGTACAATACGAACAAAATACGGGATATTTTGTACGCGCGTGCGTCCCGATACGGAAATATATTGTACGGTCACATGACTCGAAAGAGCGTCTACGATTGGATGTATAAATTAGGTATAGAATAACTCGTTATATCCAACGATATCGTATTCGGAGATTTTCTCTCTGTAATGCTCACAACTGAAATATTTCGCATTGCTTCGCTTATTCACTGTAATTTTTGCAACGTTAGGAGAGTAAGCAAAGCAATGCGAAATATTTCAGTTGTGTGCAATACAGAGAGAAAATGTCCGATTTCTCTCTGTATTGCACACAACTGAAATATTTCGCATTGCTTTGCTTATTCACTGTTAATTTTGCAACGTTATGAGAGTAAGCAAAGCAATGCGATATATTTCAGTTGTGTGCAATACAGAGAGAAAATGTCCGAATACGATCTCTTTGTATATTGATTCATTATTCTATATTTATCACTTTATCATTTTTTAACGTAATGGGCGCCTGCGGTTTGAAAAGAACAATAAGTATTTAACATTAAGTATTTACCCATGCATGGAAATAATTCTACTACAGCCTTAAATATTATAAACGTGATACTTGCAACACATTAACTTTTATTTTTTAATAGCTTAATTGCTTTAAAAATGAAATCGCCACGCTGCGAAATTGTGAATATTGGGACTCTGGTGGTAAAAATCCTCTGAATGAACCGTTAACCTGCCGAGGGTGTCGTATCTTTATGAAGTAGAAGAAGAAGACATTTTATTGACTTAAACTATTACATAGTTTTTCATCATATAAACATACATTTTACAAATATAATTTAAATACACTAACAAGATTAGTACAGGTGCATTAATTTATGAATTAATATGAAAAAAAGAAGAAAAAAAGAAGATATAACATGAATTGTTTTTTAAAAATATATAGGAATCCAAATCTAATAACTAATACGGTACAATAGAACACTTGTATTATAGTGAGGATAAACGAGATTATAAGTTATTTATCATTGTACGTCTTAAAGAGAATGCTTCTGAGATGTATTTGCTAAAATTGATAACGATCTTCTTTGTTTGTTGACTGAAGAAGAGCAATGAATTTAAAGAAGCACTTTATTTCAAAATCAGTAAGTCATAGGCCCATGTGATCATACAATATATTATACATATACATTTTAACAGACGTAGCAAGATCCATACATATATGTATTAACAAATATCAGATGCAAAAATAAACACAGTTATACTGTTTACTTCTTTTTAGAGAACAGAAAACAAAAATAGAAACAAACGCATGAACACGTCAGTATTTCCATTTAAAATTTCACGGAGAAGGTGACAAAACATATATAAATATATCAATGTAATGGTTGATGTATTATACTTAATCGTATCCATGTCATGAACATATAAGCACATACACAAGTAGGTGAAAAAGGATGGGAGACACACCCTCCCAGAGGGTTTTTCCTCCTCCCTAATTTTGGCGTTTTTTTCAAATTTGGTGCTTTTTCAAATTTGGCGCTTTTTTTCAAATTTGGCGCTTTTTTTTAATTTGGCGCCTTTTTTTAAATTTGGCGCCTTTTTTTAAATTTGGCGCCTTTTTTTAAATTTAGCGCCTTTTTTTTAATTTGGTGCTTTTTTTCTTTTCAAATTTGGTTTTTTTTTTTCAAATTTGGTGCCTTTGCTAAATCATAATTTCCGCCACTATGTTCGTCGCCATTTTTTTATCACGCGATTATACGTGCATACATATATATGTGGAAAAACTGATTCGAAAAATGCCCAAGCTTTTTAGGGTTCGCAAAAGCGTTTCAGAGCGCTAAGTAATAACAGGCGCTGTATATAGGTAGAGACAAGAAACACTCTATTTACTGTATGTGGACATTTTGCTCCAATATCATAGAAACATAAAACCAAATCTCATAAATCACACAGATATTAATCATATGGTGATATAAATAAATTTATATGAAGAAGACATTAATCACATAACGATTTATATAAATGAATCAGCACGTTTACACTTTAAGCATTTGAAAGGAATAATTAACTTTTTTTTTTTGAAAGGAATAATTAACTTTTTTTGTGAAAAAGCGGTCACCTAGTTTATATACGTATTTGATACAATATAAGTTATTGATATGATGACCTAGATAAAATACGCTGTCAGCAACATTTCTTTTAACTTAAAAAACCTCTGAGAAAGCACAAGCTATTATCTAATTGCATGTTCAACTTTTTTAATATAGCCTTTGAGAGCATGTGTTATGGGTGTTTATACATTTTTATTGAATCGTTTTCCATTTACATATGTATTGTATTGTGTCATCGGCACTCTATTGAATTGTTTCATCAGCATTTTATTGAATTGGTCCCACTCAAATAAACTGTCATAAAAGCATTGCAACTATTGTCATTGTTTTTAATATGTCTTTGTTTTTAATATGTGTCCGTGACATAGCTAGCTAGTCACGAGTAAACTGCTGATATATTGCATTTGCACACATATCACGAGTACTATATATGTTCATTTCTAGAACAAAATCGCTGACCGCACAATTGTAGTGATTTTAGATTACCCACAATGATGTTAGATGACACGCAATGATAACCTACTAGTTTGACTTACTAGTTTAGCATGTGGTGATCTAAGTTAATATATTTTTGAAAAATTAATCAAAGTCAAAAGTAACATTAGCAAAAAGTAACACACCCTACTCACGTCTCGAATCACGGCCGGAGTCTTACGATGACACACTGATAACCTGAATCCAATTCTTTTGTGTATGAATTTTTTTTTTTCAAGTGCAGATCTACATAAAATTTACTTTTTAATTTTACTTAAACGAATGAAAAAAGCCGTCCTTCACCTCACTTTCTTCACCTCGCCTGAAAGTTTCAAAGACTTGAGAAGTATTATAAAAAGTCCGCGCTACCCATATTTAGAACCATATTTAGAACCAATTTCTACGTTTCACACTATAACAAACTAGCGAACATATTATAAACTATGGTCGATCAGGTTATGGATAAGTTCATTGATTTTATGAAGTCTATGCATGAAGCATCGGAATTGCATATTTATCATGGAAAGTCTGCTACTGCCAAGACATTAGATATTTACTCCGAACGACTAATAAGATTAGAACGAAAAAACAAGAAACTAAAAACGGAGCTATTTGAAACAAGAAGTGATAAGATAAATATCCATGCAGAGTTGCTGCGATTGAGGGAAGAGTGTGCTGAAATGTATGAGAGTAATATAAAACTCCATGCTGAAAATGTAAATTTAGAGAATGAAGTTTCGAACTATAGAGATGATTTTTTTCCAAAACCGTATTACACAGCTACTAAAGTTGATGTTGGTACCAGTAACAATGCTGATGTGGGTGGTGATGTGGATGGTGATGTGGATGGTGATGATGCTAATGATGATGCCGGTGAAGGCAGTGAAGTAAGCCAACAAACTCCATCCCATGAAGTGGATGGGGTTTTTGCAGGAGCCGCGATGGCAGCTGTAGCTACAGCCATCAATACCGCTGGTGACACCTATGAGTGTGAAGTTACGGAGCTTCATGCATAGACTTATGTAAGTTTAAACCTTTATAAAAATAAACCTTTATAAAACACATCTATGGTTGAATGAAAGAAAACAGTGCACACATATGATATATAAAATATTTATTTAACTATACTTTTATAAAACATTTGAGACATCAAGATAATAAAATCCTTCATAGAAATGTATAAAAATATACTTAACGTTATATAATATCATCATTTTATTTTTTTAACAAAAAACAAAGTTTTAAAATTTTAACAAAAAACAAAGTTTTAAAAATATATGCATCTTATGTAGGAACTAATCACTGGAAAAGCGCAATGTAATCATCAATAAACAAATAATCTCAACATAATAATCTCAACACAATAACCTGAAATCTCATCAACAATAATCTCAAATCTCATCAACAATAATCTCAAATCTCATCAACAACACTGATTGGCACTCATTTTGATTGGCACTTAATTTGACTAGTATTTTGTTTGGCACTTACTTGAAATAACAGTAACATGATATACTATGTTTTACAAAACTTATGTATAAAACTTACGAACAACCACTTCACCATCATCACCATAAGCTTAGCCATATATAATCTTGATCATATATTAGTTAAAAAAAACAACAACACAATCTCATTTATGTCACAACTACAATACACCTACAATATTAATCACGGCACACCCCTTAAAATATAAGTTGATGTGAAGTAACATTTTAGTTGATGACATACCCAAATAAACTAACATTTTAGTCGATAATATACACATATCAAATAACATTTTAGTTGATGACAAAACAGTATGAACTAACACTTTAGTCGATGACAAACCCATACAAAGTAACATTTTAGTTGATAAAATACCCGTGCGAAGTACATTTTAGTATAAACTAACATACCCGTATGAAGTAACATTTAATTGTAAACTAACATACCCGAGTAAACTAATAGAAATTGGCGACGTACCCATATGATGACATATCCATATGAAATAGTATTAGCAACAATCACTAGCACATACGCTTATATACAAATACAAAACATTACAAATACAAAACATTGAAAGAATAAAAATAAAAATTATGCAAACATTATAACCAGTTTTCTAGTAAAACTTGTTTAAAAACCTGGAACAAATCAAGAAAAAAAAATGTTACAACCTTATTGTAACACAACCGTATTATAACAACCTTAAACACATAATATATTTAACAATAACTATTGCTATAAGAATGTGAATACATATACACACTATGTTTAATGTTTCACATACATATCATAATACGTTTTATGTATCTTGTAATTTAATGTACCCTGTAATTTATGTGCTATGTAATAAACTTTACTTTTCTTTTCTTTTTACAGAGACACAGAAGAAAAACTGGATGTTCGGGAAGAAAAATAAAAGCCTCTTTTTTTAATAACATTTTATGTGAACAATTTATGTGAACAATTTTTGGAATGTAACTATTTTAGAATGTAATTGTTTTATTGTTTCTTATTGATTTTATTAGATACAGTACAATAGTTAAATGAAATGTAATGACATATAAATATAGAATTAATGAAAAGGAATGAGTGAAAGTGAACAATTCAGAATACTTGAAAGATGAGCAATAATTTTACTCATACCATGTGCGGGCTTTGGAATGTAGATATGCTTAAATGTAATAACTTCAAACTTCATGTTTAATGTTATAAATGAAACTAATATATAAATGAAACTATGAATAAAGAAACTAAGTTTATATCATCACACAAGGTTGATTTCCCTTTTGTTTTCCCTTCCTCAATCCAAGATGATAGCTTTATATTATATGCATATGTAAGATGTCAACAGCTGCATTACTACCTATGCAGGCACCCTAACCTCCCTAACAACATAAACCCTAACAACATGATGTCCATTCTTTAAATGTAACTATCCCTCGCGACTGAGTAAGCACCTGTAAAAAAAATCTATAAATAGCGGTGTCTATAAACAGCGTTGCATATTTAATTTACACATATTTCCATATATGGAGATCATAGTACAATCCAGTGGAATGCTCCATTGATGAATGCTCCAGTCATAGTTGGTCTATTGACGTTAAAGGGATACATCCTAATTGATATTTTTTAAAGGGCATATATTTTTAAAAGGGCAAATGGTGATTTATACTGTTGGTAATTTATACTGTTAAAGGGACACACAATTATTTTTTTTTACTTATCACATCTGAATTTTATCACATCTCAATAGTTTTAAACACATTTTAGCAATCTGTAATATAATCAGTAATATAAATTGTGTGTCTGAAAACTTTTACAAGCTTGAAAACTTACAAATTATTGTACATAACACAATATGAGATCATGATAAAATTTGTGATATTATAATATTATGACAATGTCCAATACAGCGCTGTTCTATACAGCGCTGTTCTATACTGCAGCAGCACTATCCTAAAAAATCTATACAGCACTATCCTGAAAAACAATATGCCGCTGTGATCGGAGGTTATACCGGGGGTTAGGGCGGTGACTGGTGGGAGTCTGAAGTAGTTCTGTTGGAGATGAGAGTGATTGGGGAGATGACGGTGATGATGATGGTGACAAATCTGACAGCAGTGATGGTCGATTTACCAACAGTAACTGTCGACGTAAACGTCGACAATAAATCAGTAAAGATGTTACTGCCGCCACACACATACCCAGCGAAACACTGACACCAATCACTGCAAAAAGAATTATATCTATATATATGAATATGGATACACACTATGCATAGGTACTATATATGGTTGTACTGTATATCCATTACAAGTAAAATATATACTATATATATGGGTGTACTATATATGGGTGTACTATATATTCATTACAAATAAAATATATACTAAATATATACTAGAAATAAATTATGAGCAAGGGATTGTTTCATATATGACATCATCATCGGAATTATCATCATCCACATTATCATCATCCACATTATCATCATCATTGGAATTAATACAATGTCTTTCAATCATTTCAAGTTCAACTGATCTCATTTGTTGCCTAGTTATTGGATGTAGATACACGTCGTTACTTTCTGCACTCACTAATGATGAAGTTGATGCTCTATATGATTTGGGTGGGATGTAGTTTCTATATTTTTTATATGCTTTGTACTGCATAACTATAACTATAATACATAGCACATTGGCAGCAAAAGCTATGATACAAAAAATAGTAAGAATTGTGTTTCTCTTACCAACATCCCTTAACTCTTCCAGTGATTGCTGAAGTGTTTTTGCAACCACTACCGTCTCTGTCGTCACAACCGTCTCTGGTGCTACCTTCGTCTCTGTCACTGTCACTGTTGTCTTCATCTTTGCCACTGTCGTTGCTCCTGGTGCAAGTGTCGTTGCTCCTGCTGCCAGTGTCGTTGCTCCTGGTGCGACTGTCGTCTCTGCGGTGTCCATCTTTGCCATCACCTCTGTCGTCATCACCGTCTCTGTTGTCACAACAATCTCTGGTGCTACCTTCGTCTTTGCCACTGTCGTTGCTCCTGGTGCAAGTGTCGTTGCTCCTGCTGCCAGTGTCCTTGCTCCTGGTGCGACTGTCGTCTCTGCGGTGTCCATCTTTGCCATCACCTCTGTCGTCATCACCGTCTCTGTTGTCACCTCAGTCTCTGTTGGTGTGGCAGTCTAAATAAATAAATAATGAAATAAATTAACCAAATAAATTAATGAAATAAATTTATTTTTTAAAAAACAACAACAACCCACATCAGACTCAAACTATGGCTAAGTACGAAGGAATTTGAATACTGTTATATATGCAGATATAACTGTGTATCATGCATATGCAGCGTTGTAAAAATGCATGTAAATCTAATTTAAAAATCCATTTTAAAAACTGCAGATGTAGTGTTATACAAATACAACATTCATGTGTGTGTCACCTAATCATCATTAGTTTCACTAGTTTTTATACTTATAACAATTTTACACTTATTACAATTTTACACTTACATGAACCTCACAGTAACCTGTAGTGCCTCCTTCGAGCACCTCAATCCCATCAATACCATTCCATGAGGTGGATTCACTAATTCTCCCACCTATGAGATGATTGCACTGTTTAATTGTGTCATACGCCGATGTGTCCTCAATTTCTATTATTCTCAACAAAGGCATGTTGCCTGTATCAATATAACTGTTTGTTAATCTATCGAACACAATACGTGTTATGTTTGTTATGTGGAGTGCAGCGTATTCTCCTTGCTGTTGAAAGACACATCTCATTTCTACGTCCTGCACAATACAATCGCAGCAATGAAGATCAACCAGCAAGGGTTGTGATTGTAACGTTGAGCGTACTAACAACCCCACAATGATAGCGAAGATTGCTAAAGCCATGATTCTGTAACAAATTTACTAAAACAAATTCTAAATTTACACCACGTGATTTAAGCGGAAAACGGAAACAAAATAAAACAAAAACGACAACAACAACGACGACAAGGTAACTACTAATTCGCGGGATCTACACTCAACGACTTAAATTCCGTGTAACTCGCGGGACCCACAGTCGATAACTCGGTACTTTATAATAGACTTGCTGATGTAGCAAATATACTAATTTTTGATGACACAAATACGCTAATTTTTAGGTGCGTTATTGTATTAATATAATAAATCATAACTCTTATCTTCGTACATTAAAAATATATTAAAAATATATTAAAAATACATTAAAAATACATTAGGTATATCCGTAGTAGACTTGCTGACGGTGCAAATATGCTAATTTGCGGGTGTGGTAATATATGAAAATAATTGACTTTAAATCACATTAGTTTATAAAGAAATGTCTATAGCATTACGCATCTATAAACGTGACCCTCGTTGGTTTTGATACATTAATCATGATTCGGATCTACATATATTAAAAAATACATTATAAATACATAAAATAAATAAATTAAGGCATGACTAAACATGTTTTAGACGTGAGTTTTGCTTTTGATCGATGACTTTTATTGTAGATGCGTTATTATCTTCATGAAATATGACACACAAAATATTTCACTGTCATCGGCTTAATTTTAATGAATATTGAGTAGTATATAATCGCAACTACTTCTTATATCAGCATCCACTCTAATTTCGAGCTCTATCTCGGTAAGTTATTTTTTGTAGGAAATTTAAACAACTTTAGATATTCAAAC
Organism: Cyrtodaria siliqua; assembly: GCA_037043455.1. Classification (NCBI taxonomy): domain Eukaryota; kingdom Metazoa; phylum Mollusca; class Bivalvia; order Adapedonta; family Hiatellidae; genus Cyrtodaria; species Cyrtodaria siliqua. The sequence continues at coordinate 14,198 of JAWPHD010004513.1, read as the reverse complement.
ATGGAGACTTTTAATGATACTAATGGATTCTTAATAAAAGTTCGTTCCAGAATGCCCAATAATAAGGAAGTGTGCTTGACGAAATGGAATAACGAAATATATTTACATTTAAATGACAGTTCGAAATGTTTCGAAACTGGGCAATTTGATAGAACAAAAACCCGTTCGATTTCGCTAAAGTGGCACCTTGGTTTAACACTAAAAAACACTATAGCGGAGATGGAAACATATGTTCAACAAATGCTCACGCAGCAGGTAAACTATTGGTTTTCACTATTTGAGATACTATTTGAGATATGTCTAAGCATAATCGTGATTTATAAAACCGCGCAGCAGTTTTAATATTTTTTCTTATTCTTATATAAATATTAATATAAATATTATATTCTTATATAGATATTATTTTTGTTAATACATCATAAAACGCAGCCTCATCCATTATTGTTATCATGTTTCAGCAAAGCGGAATAGCTACCGTGTCTTCGGAACTTGCTGCACCGGAGTTCAATGAAACGGAGCTCAGCGAAGCGGAGCTGAGTCTGGCTGATACTCAGTCATATTCAACATCTCGGTCTTATTCATCATCGCAGTCGCCATCTCAGAACAGGCTATTTCCTGCATCAACCACATCACGTGCTCGCGGTAATGGTGGTTCTACAGGTAGATACACTTCCGGAAATGGGCAACGACATCATCCATATTAGAAGTATATGAGATAAAATGACTCAGGCACAAGTAAATATCAGACAATTTCATTTGAATTTAAAAAATTTGGACAGTGAAGGGTTTAAAAGCATACAGTTAAATCAAAACAAAATTGTATGTGCTTTAAATAATGATGCGACACTAATATTAAAAAGGAATAAGAGAGGAACGTGGGTAATAATACAAGTCGGAAATAAACGCATGCAACTACCTATAGAACTATTTGAAAGTATCTGCGACAATAAAATCAGTGTTTGTTTTTTAAAGTCTTTTCTGGAGGAGAACAGTGCGTTATAATGAGAGAACTTACATATGTGTTCAGGTAAATAGCACATAGCATTGTATACAATTAATGACACGCACACACAATAATATAATATATATAAATGTCATTTACATGCATGAAATGTTCCTTTAAGACAAATACAGTGTGTGAATATAAATACCATAGGGATCACAATCACAGCTTTTTATTATGTTTCAGCTGTACAAGTGAAGAAGTATCTTTAAATAGATATTCTCTCATTTTACTCGTGCTTAGTTATATTATAAATGGAGAGTTGCAGCTTCATAATCACACAAATCCTTCTTAGTTATGAATCAATGTGATTTATGCCATAAACTATGTGAAGGAGGATATGTGTTTTGGGAAGGTTGCTTTAGTGATCATGAAACGTATTACTATTGCTATGAGTGCGCATGGGTTGTATACTGTACTTATTTAGATCAACATTACATGAATGATCTTTGAAATAGATACACTTTCGGAACACGATTGGCGGGTGACATGTTTTTAACGACTGTGCAAGACAGCAATAAAGTGTTGAAACATTAATACATATTTTTAACTCGATAATACTTTTAGAAATGTCTGTAAAAAGTGAAGGCTCGCCATTACCTAATACGGGAGGAAAATGTCTGAAAGAAACATGCATTCCAAAAACATTAAAAAGCTTATGTATAGAATATATAATCAGAATTTCTTTTAAAAAACATGCGCATGATGATAACGAAATTAGGGATTTACTTGCTAGGCTACCAACGGTTTTAATTAATGAAATTCAGAGGATATTGCTAGATAACAGAAAACTAAATACCCTTCAAAGTCTAAATATTATTTGGATCGGTGACGAAATTATTCGATTGAGAAGCTGTAAAATGAAAAGTACAGATTCGCTAGAATCAATTTGTTTGAAAGAAATAACATCCATATGTTCTCATTTAAACAATAAAAATGCAATAGCGTTTTTATCTGGTTTATCTCCAGGGATGCTTAGGAAGTTAAGGTCTTATTACAGCCAAAACACTTGGTGGAACATTATACGCTCGGTATTAATGTTGACCAATGATGGAAAAACTAACGCTTAATATTCGGATACGAGGTGGCAATAATGAATCACAAAAAGTAATCTGACTGTATTTACGCGTATGCTATCGCTTATTGAGAACATGAACATAAACAAGAATCATTATTCAGGCCCAATAAATATGCTTTTACAAGAGTATGTACTCAGATGTATTTTTGATTTTGATAGAGTGATTTTGATGAATAAGGTTGTGCTGTTGTTTGTTGTATGTTTCCGGGATAGAAAAATACAATAATATGGATTGCGGACGTGTTTCACTTTTGGAATCTTATTTTGACTTTTTTTATGCCGAAGAAATAATTCGCTGCATGTCTATAGTGCGAAAACAAATGTGTGATGGATGCCAAGACGGACACTTATCTCAAACGCGACATACTTGTCTAATACCTGGGATAGAATATTTACAATTATATTTTGATAACATTGCTAAGGTTGTTGATGAAGAGAGCATCATAATACGATGGAGTGAAGCTGTAAATTGTTTACATGCCTTTTCGGATGAGTTGATTGCAACGTATCAGCTGAAAATCAATAGTGAAGAGTGGCGTGTGAGGAACATGACAACTATAACTTGGAAGACTCATATAACAAAAATGGCTGTTAAGATAGTAAACCTAGAAAAACGATTTCTTTAAATGACTAGCCAATTATAAAACAGCACTCATCTCGAAGTTCAATGATATTAATTGCAAAATGTTTATATTTTTATGTACATGTGTATCAGCTTGCTTTTTTTCACATATAAGCTTCTCATGTATTGGTAACAAATAAATAAAATACCTTTTAATTCATACATTGTGTTTTTCATATGTTGTGTTGTGATTCATTAATTTTTCACATATTGTGTTGTGATTCATTAATTTTTCACATACTTTTTCTAGCCCATTTAATAAATAGAAATCTTGAATATATACATTCAGTCGATGTGTCCTAGCGGCATTACAAATAAAAGGAGTGTTGATCACGCATCATGGAAAGTGTGCTTAAATTCGTAACACCAATGACCTGTATCATTGCGGGAGGCACCGGTTCAGGCAAAACTCACTTTGTTTTTAAAATGCTGAAGCACGTTGATGGTGTGTTTAATAATCCACCAAAAGATATTTATTACTGTTATGGCGTGAATCAATCGCTTTTTGGGGAAATGAAAAAAGTAATTCCAAATTTACACTTCATTGATGGACTACCGACAAAAGATATGCTTGATGTGTGGTCTATGAAAGAATCGGCTCATAAATTAATAATCCTAGACGATTTAATGCAAAGAGCGACTCAAAACAATGATATTGTAGATTTGTTCTGTCAGTATTCTCATCATTTAAACTTCTCAGTAATTTTTATCGTTCAGAACTTATTTTCCGGAGGAAAACAGTTCCGCACTATCAGTTTAAATGCTCATTATTTCGTATTGTTTAAAAATCAACGTGATGAGTTACAAATTCAAACTTTGGGACGACAAATATTTCCCGGACAAAATAATTTTTTCATGGATGCTTACAGAAAAGCGACAACTTTAGAGAGGTATAACTATCTTCTTTTAGATTTATCTCCACATTCAGATCCAACATATAAGCTTCGAACACATATATTACCTGATCAATTGATGATTATATATCTACCGAACAACAACAGCAAGGCATCATGAACACTTTATTAAATAAAGAAGGAGATTTCTTACGACTTTTGTTATCAACATCCCCGCATCAACAACTCGTATTGGCAAAATCTATATTACCTGCGCAGATGAGAGCGGTAGTTCAGATTGTGTATAATTTGTTGATGGGTAGTCGTGACTTAACTGTGCAGACTAAACAAAAGTTGAAAAAACATAAAATAATCATTCGACGATTTGTAACTAAGGGACTGTCATTTGAAAAGAGAAAACAAATATTGAAGACATATATAAAAACTATTTTAGTATTTATAAAAGTTATTCAGCACGAAATATAACTATGGCGCAGGAATTAGTACTTATTCCTAGAACAAAATATGAGCATCTACTAAAACAAGTTGAAATAAAAGAATCATCAGCAGGGTCATTAAATCAAGTAGGTGGTACAAGTGAAAAAATGCAAGCACCCGATGAAGTAATAACAGACGTGAAAGATAGAGACAATGAAACCGAGTCAGAGTCAGCATCAAAGATAAATAACGCTTTAGATAATAACAAAGCAGATAATAATAAAGCGACAATGTTTGTTGAGCGTCCGTTTTCAAAAATGGACTTTAGTTTAACTAAAAGTATGAGGACCAAACGCAATCATCTGACTAAGCATAATCGTATTGCTAAACAAAAACAACCAACAAAATCGGTAATCAAATCTAAGTGGATAAACTATTTAGGTTAGATATATACAACTTTTCAAAATAACTTATGTACAATTTCTGTATAATTTCTGTTAATAAATGTGTTGATAAACCATTAATCAACTTTAACCGTTTGGAAAACACACTAAAGAACGTAAAGAATGTGGACACTTCATCAATCAAACCATATATTTTGAGAAACACGATGCGTGAGGGGTATTATAAATGAGATGCCATAAAATCATTAAAATACCATTAAATAGTGGCACAGTCGAACTGAACTGTCATTGGATAGAACATTATTATAATGAAGTGAGTCGTGGCACAGCCGAACTGAGCTGTCATTGGATAAAACATTATTATAATGAAGTGAGTCGTGGCACAGCCGAACTGAGCTGTCATTGGATAAAACATTATTATAATGAAGTGAGTCGTGGATATGTATATATCCTGGCAAAGCGTTTCCCTCATATAGTTTGCAACATTTATAGACGCCACCTGCAGGGCGATAATCATATTTTATGGTTGAGATTGTAGTTGATAGTTTGATGATGCTAGTTGGATGTAGTTGGATTATAGAAAGTTTTGGAATAATACTTTGGAATAATACTTTTGGAATAATACTTTGGAATAATACTTTTGGAATAATACTTTGGAATAATACTTTTGGAATAATACTTAGATTAAGAAATAGTTACAATGAGTAGAAACATACAAGAAAGTGAACTAAGTGAGAGTGATGAAAATTTATTGGATGATACACTACATTTGGAAAAAAACGTTAAGAAAAGAAAACGATTTGAAGTGAATGATTCCGATTTTAGTGATGTAGATGAAATGGAAATGATAAGTGAGGTGGATAAAATAGAAAAACGTTTCAAACTAGGTGAGAAAGCACGCTTGGGAAATATTTTTGTTTGTGATGTTTGTAAAAAAACATTTAAGACCATGCAACATCTCATAAAACATAAGCTCTCACATACTTCAACTGTAAGTTGTGAGTTATGTGATCAGCGGTTTACGAGATTAGATAATTTACAACGTCATCAACGAAAAAAACATGGGATGAATATCGCAAAACCATCTTTAAATCGAACATGTGAATTGTGTTGCAAAACAATGTCATCACATTACAATTTACAACGTCATAAGGTTAATATTCACAATCAAAACGTAACAAAAAAACATCAATCTTTCCGCTGTAAACACTGTACTAAAGTGTTTGGTGATTATTTCTCCTTATTTCAACATGTTCAAACAAATCATCCGATGCATCAAACTGGAGGAACAAAGACTTCCGCCAAAACACATAAAACTTCAGTTAGTAGAAAAAATATAAATACATCTTCAAATGATAATAAAGATGGGAATGGTGATAAAGCTCAACGTGAAACCAGAGATGAAAGTGCTATTCAAAATGGTGTTCAAAATAGAAATATCTATCCAGTAAATGAAGAAAGATATGATACATTAACTTTCTTTGCAAACGTACGCTCGCACATTAGACATTATTTACATTCTAAAATTAAAACCACAAAGGGAATAAAGTGGAATTTATGTGTTCAAATAGAAATGCAGCGGGATGGTGATGGAGATAGTGTTAATTTAGCTGTACCATATTTCCGTAGTAACACATATTTCTCTCTAACAAATGATACGTTCAGTGAGCATGACTTAAACGAGGCGATGCAAAAAATGCATGCGAATATGGAGAAATATATGAGAGAAGGTTCGGGATGGTACATAAAAAAAGTAATTAAATTGGAAATACATACAATCATGTATGCACCAATTTCAGGATCGACATATATTCCGCTTCCAGCGACATTAGCGAAAAATAGGAGTATATTGAACATTAAGAACATGGATGAAAAGTGCTTTCTATGGAGTATAATAGCGTCACTTCACCCGGCAAGGAACACTCCAGCGCATGTGGATCACTATATACCCTTTCAAAACGAGTTAAATATGAATAAAATTGAATATCCCATGGCATTATCTCAACTTAACAGATTCGAAAAGCAAAATGCAAACATTTCGGTAAATGTATTTACATTTGAAGATAACGAAATATTGCCTCTGAGAATTACGACAAACACGCACAGATTGCATCACATCAATTTATTGTTGTTGAAAATTGGGGAAAAGTCGCATTATTGTCTTATCAGGGATCTCAATGGATTCTTATATAGAACAAATTCGCACGCAAATCGACTTCATTTCTGTCACTATTGTTTACATGGTTTCAGGAGAGAAAATCTACTGCAGGAACATATTCCACACTGCTCAATAAATGGTACACAAAAAATTGAACTACCACAACAGGGTCAAAATGACATTTTACAATTCGAAGAATATGAAAAAGAACTTAAAGTACCTTTCGTTATATATGCTGATTTTGAAACTTTAAACGTAAAAATCCATTCTTGTTCCCCAAATCCGGAGGAATCAAATACTACCGCTAATACTAAATTGGAGGTGTGTGGTTTTGGTTACAAAGTAGTTTGCATAGATCCTAAATATACTAAACCGACCGTAGTTTATAGAGGAAGCGATGCTTCCCAAAAATTGATTGAGCGTTTACTAGAAGAACAAAGTAAAATAGAGAACATTTTAAATCATATCATTCCTTTAAAAATGACAAATGAGGATTTACTCACAGCCAGAAACGCAAAATCATGCTGTATTTGTAAAAAAGAGTTTACTGTCTACGATAGACAATATTCAAGACTAGTGAAACATCATAATCATGTATTAGGATCATTTATAGGCATGGCTCACAATAGGTGCAATTTAAAATGTAAACAAGCCAAACACACGTGTGTGATATTCCATAATTTAAAAAACTTTGATGCCCACATTTTATGTGAAAGTGTAGGTTTATTCAAAAACTCAAAACTAAGTTGTATCGCTCAAACTACAGAACGGTATGTCAGTTTTTCTTTGGGGAATTTACGTTTTATCGATAGCTTACAGTTTCTACCATCTTCACTAGAAACATTGGTCAATGATCTCGCTAAAGATGGTATTGATACATTTCCTCATTTTTTATCAGAATTCACATCGCAACAAAATGCTAAATTACTCTTACGCAAAGGTGTTTATCCATATGATTATATGGATAGTGATAGTAAATTTACAGAACTTGGACTACCCGAAAAGGAGGCTTTTTATTCTAATATAAAAAAGGATGGTATTTCCGAAGATGACTATGCGCATGCAAACAAAGTTTTTGAAACGTTTCAACTTAAGAATTTAGGCGAATATCATGATTTATATTTAAAAACAGATGTTGTACTCTTATGCGATGTTTTTGAAGCATTTCGAAATGTCTGTATGGATCAATATGGATTAGACTCATGTCACTTCTATACTTCCCCAGGATTAGCTTGGAGTGCCTGTCTAAAGATGACACACGTTTCACTTGAACTAATGACGGATATAGATCAAATATTATTCATCGAAAAAGGAATAAGGGGAGGCATTAGTTACATATCAAATCGTTTTAAGGAGGCTAATTCACCGCTCTTGGACAACTATGATAATTCCAAACCCACTTCTTATTTACAATACTTGGATATGAATAACCTTTATGGGTATGCCATGATTCAAAAATTGCCTGTAGACTCATTCAAATTTTTAAATAAAAAGGAAACACAGGAATTTGATATACATACTGTACCAGAAGATGGTGATATTGGCTATATTTTGGAGGTATCGCTAAAATATCCCGATACGTTACATGATTTACATAATGATTACCCTCTTGCACCGGAAAGGAAACAAATACAAGATGAGCAGCTGTCTCCATATGCTAGGCGAATATGGAAAAAACTTCATGGGAAAAATGAGACGGATGAACTACCTCAGAGAGTTAAAATTGATAAACTCCTTACGACATTGGATGATAAAGATTTTTATATTGTGCACTATAGAACCCTTCAGTTATATTTAAAATTAGGAATGGAAATCAAGCACATTCATCGGGTATTGCAGTTTCGACAATCAGCTTGGATGAAGCCATACATTGACTTTAACACGCAAATGAGAACGCTGGCCACATCTACCTTCCAAAAGAATTTCTATAAGCTGATGAATGTTTCAGTTTTTGGGAAGGTAAACCATTGTTTCTAATAATATCAACATTTTTATATAACTTGTTTATGCGTATATTTACATTTAACTTAATGATAATAGTTTGGTTTGTGCTCATACGTATTTATTTAAATTAAAGATATCGACTTAGGTTCGTGTTCATTCTTATATATATATATATATATATTTCATGAAATTAAATACACTACATTTAATATTATTCTCCATAAAAATTAAACACTACTCGCTTAATAATATATGTTATATTATATGTTATATTACTTTGTTATACTTTATACTATATTTGTTCTTACCTTCAGACAATGCAGAACAATAGGAAACACAGAAACATAGAATTAATCCATACACAAAGACGATTGAAGAAAGTCACTGCAAAATCCACATATCGTACATCGACAATATTTTCGGAGGATTTAATAGCGGTTGAGTTAGTTAAGAATAAAGTCAAACTGTGTAAACCCAGCTATAGTGGCATGTGCATTTTGGAATTAAGCAAAATGGCGATGTATGAGTTCTATTATAACTATTTAAAGCACAAATATAAAGACGCTATACAATTGCAGTTTACAGATACTGACTCCTTTTTGTTTTATTGTGAAACGGAAAACATTTACGAGGATATGAAAAAGCGTGAAGACCTTTTTGACACTTCAGACTACCCTAGAGATAATCCTTTATATAGTGATAAAAACAAAAAAGTGTTGGGAAAAATGAAGGATGAAACAAATGGTGAACCAATTTCTGTGTTTGTTGGATTACGCAGCAAAATGTATAGTTATGTGTGTCGGGGTAAGGAAGAGAAGAAAGCCAAGGGTATTTCTAAAATAACTGTACAAAAAGATCTACGGTTTGAAAACTATAAAAACACACTCTTCAATGAGTCACAAGAACTCTCAACCATGTCGTCAATACGTAGTCATGGTCATATTTTAGTTTGTGAAAATATACAAAAGAAAAGTTTGTCTCCTTTTGATGATAAAAGATGGTTAATAAACTCAACCGAAAGCTACGCTTATGGACATTTTAAAATAAAAAGTTTAAATATTTAAACACATTTGTATATATTGTGATGTTGTCTTACATGTGATGCTTACTGCGAATAAAAAACACAATTCACTGCTTCATTTTGTTTTGATGTTATTTATGGTGTCTAGAAATACAACAAACATCTTACTTTTATTCATATAATTTTAATAAAGAGTTACAAGTTTGGTTATATGTTTTATCATTTTTTACACAATGTGGAAAGGTATTTATCATATATTCATAAATAAATTGATCATTATAAATAAGGTGAGTAGCCTTAAAATAAGAAGTAATCTCTCGCATGGAATATCCAATCAGTTTTTGATGAAGATAATGTAAACAATACAATCCGCACACGTTTGAATAATCACTTTGAATTTGTTTATGATTAGATAGCACTGATAATGTGTGCTTATTTAACCACGTCATAAAGTATTTACTGTAATGGCTAGCTTCATGTCCATAACTATCAAAAAACTCTGCATTGCGATGTTTATTAATAAAAAAAGCAATCCAATGTTTCCCTGCTTTAGAGTGAATGTCTGTATTTGCTATAAATCCGCATGGATATTTTGAGATTGTATCTGGGAGCTGATCGGCTGCAAATACTCCAATAACGTTACTCCGCAATATAGGATCGCATTCGATGCAACATTGTAGTTGTGATGTATTCATTCTATAATGATATCACGCTCTTTGTTGATTTCAAAATAACCTGGACTCTCGCTGTACACGATGCAACTGATTGTTTCTGAAAAATAAACAATGTTATATTTAAATTTAGTTTTAATAAGATACACTTTTAATAATGTGCACTTTTAGTAAGATGTACTTTTAATTATATTTTAATAAGATGAGCTTTTAATTAGATTTTAATTAGATGAGCTTTTAATTAGATTTTAATTAGATGAACTTTTGATTAGATTTTAGTGGCATAATAGACTTTAATTAATCTACTAGTTCTAATTTACCCTCAATAAAACTCCCACGAAACTAAATTATATTAGTTGTATGAAAACCATATTTTATTAAAGCACGCACGCGCAGAGCACACACGTGCACACGTAAAAAACAATAATAATGATGATGATGATATACTAACCAGATAATGTGCCTTTGAACTGTACTTCTAACCGTATATTTCCAGTCTTCACCAGGGATAAATAGTCTCCATGCTGTGAAAAGTTAGGTTCTAGCTCAAAAGCAAACAGTGTGTTGCCGGAATAAAAATCCAATCTGCTTAAATAATTTCCGGCATTACGTTGCCATGCTCCAGATGCAAGAAAGAGATTGGTATAGGCTCTCATAACACTCTCACCATCCGCTTTGCTAAAGTCTAATTTAAGGGGATTTCCACCTACTGGTATGCCATCAGCGTAAAGGCATATGCTTTGAATTCCACAATGTTGAAAATTAAAAGGATTTGATTTATAATCTCCGGATACGGCTTTTGAATCGACAAAACATACTACTACTCTATTCGGTTTCTGTCCCTGAAACAAATTTTCCCAGTGAAAAGAGGAGCTTCCATTAGCGATGCTTTGTGATCGACATTCGACGCGATTAAATGAATATTTTGCATTTGTGTTCTTAAGTATCTCAGAATGACCATAAATAACAGCAGGATTAACTCTTATTTTTCGCGCTAGCAAGTACACATCCAAGATGTCAATTTTGTAGTTAGGGGATGCTTCTGCAGAACTTAAACAAAATGCAGTAGAAGTTCTATAAAGTTTCAGTTTCACGTCGACTTGATTCATCAAATATCTAGACATAGAAAACAAATCGTGATATATAGGACCCTGCAGATCTAGCACTTTAGATTCTGAGATGTATTTAGTTCTGTCATAGAGACCCGAATTAGTAGAGGAGGGATCTGTGACCTGGGGACTGTCAGCGTCATCCTTCAAAAATAGCTGTGTACTCAACTGCGAAGATTTTGCGTCTTCTCCAAAGTTTAGTAATGTTTGAATCATGGCTCTATATGGATTATAATTACAAGTAATAATTGCTTTGTTCTGTAATGTGACCTCACTAGATGAGAAAAGAGACTGTAAAAACAAATTTACAGGTCCAGTCTTTGCTGTTCCAGGCATATCAGATCCATCACCATTTTTTATGCGTAGTTTTACATACAACTGTGATCCTTTTAAATCTAAGTAATCCATGGAATTTTGTCCACTTATTCTAAATTCAATCGGACTATCTCCAGATATTTGAGATAACGGACGAATTTCTTGATAGTATACATCATTAACTGCTACTTGCGTCGGAGGAAGATCAAATAGAGCTAGTTCACTTGGCATTCCTTCATGAAAACTTTCGATATTAAAAACGGACATGTTCAAAAATCAAAAATGTCCTTCTTTATTATTTTATTCTTCTTTTTCTGTTTATATTTTTTCCCTCCGAGTTGTATTTTGGATACTTTATTCTTTTTCTTGCTCTTTTTCTCGCTCTTTGTCTTGCTCTTTTTCTTGCTCTTTTTGGCCTTTTTATTATTGACGGGTTTTATTGTATGTGTCTTCTTTGATAACAGTCTCTGCTGCTGTGTTTTCGTCTTATTTGATGACTGTCTCTGTCGAGGTGATTTCGGCTTATGTGCCGTTTCTATCACTGAAGAAGGATTTATATGATCTCGCCTCAATTCACTTTTTGCTTGTGCCACTGTCTGTTCCGATGGCATTACATTTTGCACTGGTAATTTCATACTTGTTTTTGATTCGCTGATCGCGAATTTATCCAATGGTATAATTTCTGAGTTATTTCCTCCGCCAATTTGCGTTTTTTTCATTTTTCCATCAGCGACTTTACTAAAAAAATGTACCCATCTCTGAGGATTTGGAACATATAGCTTAGAGTGATTCATAATTGTTATAAAATGGGTACTGCTTAAAATGAAGTGTCATACGTAGTGGTTCATCTAAGAATGATGGAAAAGTCCCATTATCACTTTTTATATAAAATTCAAATTCCATTAGTTCTTTCTTTTTAACTGGTAAATATAAAACTGTATCAAATATATAACTCCACCCATCATTATCGTTTTTTTCTAATCGTCTTAAAAGCGGTTGCTCTCCACCACTGACGATGCTCTCTTCACAAATATTAGTAAAAACATACAATGCTTCATCACTTCTCAATCTTGACTTAGTTATTGGTGCTTTAGATGGTGGTTTATAATTTGCATGAAATTCAACTAATCCCACTTTCCAAAATCCATTCAGTGGTAAAAGTACATTTAGGTGAACTTTAAACTTATACACTTGATTGTCAGAAAAATAGCTATCACTATCATCACTTTTAATGTATACATACCGATCCATTGTTTATGGTTCAATGGTTGATGTGTCTTTAACTTCATCTGCATCAATCCAACTATTAAATGCTTTTGGAAAGCCTTGCCATTTTACAAAATATTCTGATCTTTTATTCTTCCGTCTCTTCTTCAATATCTTCTCAATGAACCAAATACTGTTTTCATCTTTATCAACTTTCGATAGTTCAGGACTATAAAACATTCCCCCGATGTGCTGATCTTTCATATCCATTAATTTATACATTGGGATGCCTTGTTTGAGCAAGCGTGCTGATACCTTAAAGACTTCGGTTGTGTATTGTTCTTGATATGCTCTATGAAATGGTTGCTTTATAAAGCTTATTCGTACAAAGTCTCCCTTTTTAAAACGATATGTCGGATGGGTTTTCCTATTTTGTTTGGATGTTGGCGATTGTTGTGTACTTTTCTTAGGTTTGGGTGTTTTTAAGTACATATATGCCCAAATGTCAGCTTCATTAGCCTTATTAATCTCGTTTGGAGCTAAATAATTCAAACTCCGATGCGGTGATGCATTGTAATTGTTAATGATATCATTTAAATCATCGATATAGCGATAACTTCGTTTGTGTCTCATCATTCTGTACAATGCTGTTTTAACCGTGCGTTGTACTCGCTCCACATAATTTGCTTTAGGTGGATTTTGTGTAGTGAAAAAATATATATTGTATTCCTTCATGAGTTTTTTAAACCACTGATTAACAAACTCACTTCCTTTATCGCTACGAATTTTTAAAGGGGTTTTCTCGTTTAAAATTTCTTTCATAGCACTCAGAACGGATTTAGCTGTTTTGTTTTTTAAAGGTTTCACCCATAACTTCCTTGAAAAAATGTCAATAGCGAAAAGCAAAAATTGAATACCATCATTTTCTTTCGATATATTAGACATAGACATCAAATCTATATCAAACTGTTCACCAATAGAAGTCACTCTCACATTAGCAGTTTTAAATCTATGCCGAATTTGTTTTTGAAGAGAATATGAATCTTGATTATTTAACCACTTTTTAATGAAACTATGAGCTATCTGATCTGGATACTTTTTATTTAGCACTCTGAAAAGCTTTTGCGACCCAGAAAAAGCTCCGGCATTTTTTGGATTAAAGTAATAACTCTTCAAAATGTTTTCTTTTTGTATTTTATCCATTCTGACCAAAAGCAAACTCTACAATGATTCACTAATGGAACAGTTTTATTATATATATATATGTATGCACGTATAATAGCATGCAAAATAAACTTATAAATAAAATGACAACTAAAAAATGGCGACTAAAAAAATAAATGGCGCCAAATTTAAAAAAAGGCGCCAAATTTAAAAAAAGGCGCCAAATTAAAAA
>JAWPHD010004512.1:177500-185811 GCA_037043455.1 Cyrtodaria siliqua | reverse complement strand
AGGTAGAGGCAGAGGTAGTAATAGTCCGGTTATTAAAACCGAGAGTAGTAGCTGTTGTGTTAAATCGGATGGTGTAATGGCGAAGATCGGAACATGTCTCTTTCCGTATGCAAATCTTCCAACGGCAGATGGTAGAGTGAACGGCACGGACGTAATTGTAATGAGGGATACAGGTTGTACAGGTGTGGTAGTTAGGCGTAGTTTAGTTACGGATGACCAGTTGGTAGGTAAACAGTCACCGTGTATGTTGTTAAATAAGTCGGTAGAGCACGTGCCAATAGCGAGAATAGATGTAGATACACCTTTCTTTAAAGGGACTACAGAGGCACTATGTATGGATGACCCGATGTATGATTTAACGATAGGGAACATAGATGGTTCAGCACTTCCGGTAATGTCCGATTTTAGAAGTAGCATAAGTAATGCCGTAGAGACTAGAGCGCAGGTTCAGAAGCAAGCTCAGGCTTATAGAAAATTAAAGGTTCCTGCAGCCGTAGGTGACATATCTAAAGCGGAGTTTATAGAAGCACAAACTCAAGACGAGTCATTAGGTCCTTGTAAAGTGAAGGCCAAGGACGGTGTAGTGAAGAAGTGTAAAGGGTCCGGTAGTTGTAAGTTTGTACATAAGAATAGGTTATTGTACAGAGAATTTGAAGATAGTGGTAGTAGACAGTTTCACCAATTAGTGGTACCTACCCAGTATAGAACGACAGTGCTTAAGGTAGCTCATGAGTCGATTATGGGAGGTCATTTAGGCGTAAAGAAAACGTCAGATAGAGTATTGGCAGAATTTTATTGGCCAGGCGTTAGTGGAGATGTAACTAGGTATTGTAGGTCCTGCGATGTATGCCAAAGGACAGTACCAAAAGGTCGAGTGACCAAAGTACATTTAGGTCAGATGCCACTGATAGATACACCATTTAAGCGGGTAGCCGTAGACATAGTTGGACCAATTTTTCCAGTGTCGGATAGGAAAAATAGGTACATTTTAACCATGGTAGACTATGCAACTAGGTATCCGGAGGCAGTAGCATTGCCCTCAATTGAAACTGAGAGAGTAGCTGAGGCATTAGTTGATATGTTCAGTAGGCTAGGTGTACCAGAGGAAATGCTGACTGATTGTGGGTCACAGTTTACGTCAGAACTTATGGCTGAAGTAAGCAGGTTATTGTCTTTGCGTCAAATCATGACAACACCATATCACCCTATGTGTAACGGGTTAGTCGAACGATTTAACGGGACGTTAAAGCAAATGTTACGGCGTATGTGTACCGAGAGACCGAAAGATTGGGACAAGTATCTCAATGCTTTATTGTTTGCATTTAGAGAGGTTCCACAAGAGAGTTTAGGATTTTCCCCATTTGAGTTATTGTACGGTAGGTCAGTTAGAGGCCCCATGAGGATTCTTAGAGAGATGTGGGCAGGTGAAGTAGATAGTGATGAGGTTAAGACTACATATCAGTATGTTTTAGATCTGAAGGAGAAACTAGAGGAGACTTGTAAGATAGCTCAAAGTCAGTTAGTTAAGGCAAGTACCAAGTACAAACGGTACTATGACCAGAAAGCTAGAGCTAGGAAGTTTAAGATAGATGACCAAGTGTTACTGTTACTCCCGACCGACAATAACAAGTTGTTATTACAATGGAAAGGTCCGTTTTACGTTAGAGGGATAGTGAACACTATGGATTACCGTATCGAGATAAACGGAAAGTTAAAGACCTTTCATGCGAATATGCTGAAAGAGTATATAAGTAGAACCGATAATGTGCAACAAGGGGTGTTAACCGTAGTTAATGTTGCAGTTATTGAGGATAGTGAGGAAGACAGTAGTGAGGACACTAGTCCCATGTATTTTCCCACTAGTGTAGGTAGGGAGAGAGCAGCCGATGTAGACATATCGGGCATGCTTAGTGTAGAGCAGAAACGAGAGATGGGTAGTTTACTCTCGGAGTTCAGTGATGTCTTGTCCGAAAACCCGGGGCAGACAGATGGAGTGCAACATGATATTGTACTCACATCAGGGGAACCAATAAGAATTAAGGGGTATCCCATTCCATTTCACTCCCGATCAATTGTTGATGAGGAGGTGAAAGATATGTTGAAATTGGGTGTCATCGAACCTTCAAACGCCCCATTTTCATCCCCAGTCGTACTTATTAAGAAGAAAGATGGGTCAATTCGATTCTGTATCGATTTTAGGCAGCTCAATAAACGTACCATCTTTGATGCAGAGCCAATGCCTAATATTGAGGAGGTATTCTCTAAACTTGCGGGATATTCGTATTTCTCCAAGTTAGACCTCAGTAAAGGTTATTGGCAAGTCCCACTTTCAGACCGAGCTAAAGAGATGACCTCCTTCGAAACTTCGCAAGGACTTTTTAAGTTCAAGGTCATGCCCTTTGGTCTCGTAAACGCCCCAGCAACATTCTGTAGGTTAATGAGGAAAGTCCTGAAGGATTTGTCCAACACAGACAGTTTTGTAGATGACATCCTGGTGTTTACAACAACATTTGAAGACCATATTAAGGCTCTACGTAATCTGTTGGAACGGCTACGCCGGTTTAAACTGACTGCAAAACCTAGCAAGTGTCACATAGGTTACGCAGATATAGAGTGTCTGGGTCATGTTGTCGGGAGGGACCAGAAATTGAAACCCAACCCCGACAAGGTTAAGGCAATTCAGGAAGCACCAAGACCCGAGACAAAGAAACAAGTTAGGTCATTTTTAGGGTTGGCGGGTTTTTACAGGAAGTTTATTCCAAACTTTTCGGCTATAGCTGCACCTTTGTCAGACTTGACAAAGAAAGGTCAACCCAATAGGATAACTTGGGGGGAAAGCCAGGAGCGAGCTTTTGTCTCTTTAAAGGGGAGTCTGGTCAAAACCCCAATACTAAAATTACCTGAACTTGACCAGGAGTTTATACTCAGAACGGATGCCTCCGATATCGGGGTGGGTGCAGTCCTACTGCAAGAGCAAGATGGGTGTAGTCTCCCCGTGGCTTACGCAAGTCGGAAACTATTGCCCCGGGAATGTAACTACTCTGTTATCGAAAGGGAGTGTCTTGCAGTAGTGTGGGGTGTCAGTAAATTCCACCGATATGTTTTTGGTAAGGAATTTGTCTTGGAGACTGACCACCAACCGTTAGCTTATATGAATAAAGCTAAGGTAGCTAACAGTAGGTTAATGAGGTGGGCACTCACTCTGCAGCCTTACCGGATGAAAATTAAAGCAATCCGTGGAAAGGACAATATTGGGGCAGACTATTTAAGTCGCCGCACATAATGACCGGTTTAATACAATAGTGTATTGCAGTGTATTGTACAATAGTAGTATATGTTACGACAGGGTAGTGTACAATTGTAGAATAGTGTTGAAATTGTAATTACATATTATAGTTAGGTTATAACTGCAGTGGTAATAGATAACATACTCAAGCGATTGAGCGATCAGCTTGTACGTTTTGTCGCTCGTTTGCTCAGAAGAATTAATAGTTTCTTAACGTGTAAATATTATCATTTTGTTGAATTTTAAAAGTGTAGCACTTTCTTTAAGTGGGGAGATGTTGTCACAAAATGTCACGGGTAGAGCGTACTGGTCGTATATAGCTCTTGTATCGGTTACACCCAAAATCTATTGTTCGAGTTGAAACAATTTCACAATATTCATGATCTATTCATGTAACACGTAAAAGCGTGCACATTTTAAGTGGCCGCCAGAGAGGCCGTGTCATAAGTTTAGTTTTGTGCTAATGCATGTAAACGTATAGGTATATTTTCCTTAAACGGCAAAATTGTATAAGGGGCCTGTCGTGTAGATTCAATACTGTAGATTTAGCCACGTTTGTCACGGACTGAACGGGGGAAATAATGATTTGGGCGTAATGTTTGCTATAAAACCCATTGTCTTCTAGCTATCGCCGGGATAATCGATAGTACTTTGTTGGAACAGAGATTGGACGGCAAATTTCACAGGCAACATGTGGTTAGTAGTTTTATCAAACTTTTATCGTATATTTGTATTCAGTGGGCGGCGCCATCTTGTTTGGCGGTTACGACATCCGGTTAGCATTGATGTTTCTCAAACATAACTTTAGACTAGCATATGATTTTGAAGTTACTTTATTAGATGTAATTATTGTAATTGATCATTAATTGTAAAACAATATTAATTTGATAACAGTGGATATTAGGTGCATTAGTTAACGTTGGCGTATAACTCGGTGATTGTAATACACGATTGTTAACATTAGTTAACAATGAGATGAGTGACAAGAATAAATGCGTGCATGCATAACTCAGTGAGTGTAATATATGAGTAATTTGATCATGTTTATATTACATGTATTAGGGGCATTGATTAACAGCGACGTACATAGCGTATACATGGCGTTGTAGAATATGTATACATTGCTACTCATCATTCGTACATATATTGATTGAATAATGATTTGTTTGGGTAATGATAATTATGCAAGATTGGAATGTTTGTCAACCGACATCTAAAACGTATGTATAATTACAGCCTAAGCCATCCAGGATATAAGCCATCCAGGGTTGGAGTAAGCCATCTAGGTTTGGATATCCAGGAGTGGAGCTAAGCTTCCACGACTAACGTTACAAGCGGTGGAGACGGTCCCCGTACCTGCGCAGCCAGGTTTTACTAACGACAACCCCCGGGACACAAGGTGGGCCCGTTACCAGTCCTCACTGGAGGAATATCATTCACAATCTCAGTGGAGATTAACTATCATTGCATCGCGTCATCAACCCTTACAGAAGGCATTTGATGACAATCATCCATTGAATTCGCGCATCGTCATCTTCATGAGCTCTCGCGCATCACAGTTATCACGATAGATCAACATTGTTATAGCTTTAACAACACTTTAGTGTCTTAGACATTCAGTATTTATAACAATACTAAGAACGTCTTAAACGTTCAGGAGAACATTCTTTTCATAGTTCATTTGTGTATTCGCTTGTTTTTTTAGATAATTGTATATATATTAAACATATTTTAAAAGTTGCATTAAACTTATGTAAATGCATTCACCGTCATTGATTCTTTCCTGAGTTAGCCCAACCACTAAGGTCATCCTGTGACAGACCTACGACATTTAAAAATATTCTTAAAAGTGAATGTCGTTTCACGCGACAAAAAAAATTCGGCATACGCCATTCGACATACGACATTCACAAATATCCTTCAAATTGAATATCGTTTCACGCGACATACAGCATTCGACATACAACATACGACATACGACATTCGACAAACAAAATTCAAAATCATCCTCCAAAGTGAATGTCGTTTCACGGGACATACAACATTCGACATAGAACATTCACTTTGAAGGATGTTTTTGAATGTCGATTGTTGTATGTCGAATGTTGTATGTCGCGTGAAACGACATTCACTTTGAAGAATGTTTTTGAATGTCGAATGTCTTTTGTCGAATGTCCATTGCCTAGCATGTTGAAATGTGAACCTTGTAACCATATGCTCAAAATGGCCTCGTCGCAGGATTCACGTGGGTGTGTGTGTGGGTGGGATATGTGTTTTGGGTGACTGGGTGGGTATGCGGGTGGGTGAACATATATTCTAAACTTCAACTGGTACATATCTGATTTTTGCATAAAGCATGGCTTATAGTCTTCTATCTTCTCGTTAAATTTGACCAAGTGTTTTTTTTTGACCCCACATGCTTCAATTAGTGTTAGAACTTGATTGTCCATAACAATAACATTGTGTACGCAACTACTAGACTTTTGTACCGATTGCAATAAACTGTAAAGTCAGTCGTCCGCCAACAACTGGTACAATTTTACAACACAAAACCGAACTTTCAAACTCTGCCATTGTGTTGAGGTTGTAAAATAATGCAGAGTCCAGAAACAAAGGTGAGGGACGATATGCTGTGATAGAGTCCAGAAACAAAGGTGAGGGACGATATGCTGTGATAGAGTCCAGAAACAAAGGTGAGGGACGATATGCTGTGATAGATAGAGTCCAGAAACAAAGGTGAGGGACGATATGCTGTGATAGAGGCCGGCAACAAAGGTGAGGGACGATATGCTGTGATAGATTGTCAATATGCCACGGGCAAGGCCAGCATTAAACGTGTCTTCTTGATGTGGTAAGTAGCTTGTCTTGCTATCTTAAGTACAGACAAGATCAGTAAACTTGTCTTTTTCATGGGATCAGTAGCTCGTTTTACTATGTTAATGGGTAATTGACCTATTCGAATATTTAAGGGTACGCATATGAATTATATATATTCGTAAATTTGAAGATATTTGCGATTTGAATCTTAATTTTGTTTTGTCCTCATTGGAACAAGATTGTAATAATAACGTCTCAAATATGGCTATGTTTGACGTTTTTCATAAAAGTCGCGTTGCACTCAATTGTCAACGTTTTTACCATCACAGAGTGTTGGTTTAGTCACATGCAATTATATTTGATATCACACTGTTAGTCTTGACTAGACCTTTCATCTTATATATAAATTATATCATTTAAATTAGACTGTAAACTATTATTTATAGAATTTCCTATGTCTTTCGCTGCTTTTTACAACGGAATTTTAAGAAAAACAATGTTAAAGCCATTTATCTTTTAAATGGCTCGATAAAAAACTGCACAATCTTAGTGTTTTTTAGAGAATTCAATTTCCTATCTGAATTTTGAAATAAAATGTGCTGGTCATCGGAATATTTGTTTCAGAATACCCTCAAACCCCTTCGAATAAAAAGACGTCTCTGTTGACGTCCTGTCATTATGCAGGCGTCACACTGTCCCGAAATTGACACCAGATGGCCATACGAATATGGAATTTTGAATTTCGCGCGAAGATGGCCCCGAACTTGGTCAACAGCCAATGAACAGCCGAAGCAAGTACGATGCCTACAGAAGGTCACACGATGGCACCCGCACCACACACGAAGGCAACACGAAGATGTGAATTTGTATAGTAGTTTATACCCACAGGACACACGAAGGCCACACGATGGCTACACGACGTCGTATTGAGAGTACGATGCGTTCGAACTAGGTCACGAAGGCGTCACGAGACCTCCCGATGGTATAAAACCTTCGGCCGACCGTGGGAAATTCAATTGCTGATCGGAGATTATTGGGAGGAGAACACACAGTACATTTCAACTTTATTTCAAATTTAATTCAACTTTAATTCAACTTTAACATGCCACCCAAGGCAGAGAGAGGCAAGGGGAAGAAGCTGGCTGGTAAATACAGAACTCAGAAGAGGAAAGCAGAGGAAACTGAGAATTTAGAGGTCCAAGAAGACAGCACTGAGTCTCCAACCAGAGAGAGAAGGGTGAGGAAATCCAAGAAAGATGTCAGTCCTTGTCCAAGTAAAACTCCAGAGCGGTCCCCAGAGGGTTCCAGGTCTCCTCAGCGGTCTGAAAGGTCTCCTCAGCAGTCTGACTGGTCTCCTCAGCAGTCTAGGAGGTCTCCTCAGCAGTCCCAAGAGTCTCGGCAGCATTCACCTTCTCCCCTCCTCCTCGTAACAGACAGCCCGAATCCTCGGATGATGAAGGTAAATATTTATAACTTATTTTTGGTATCGATGGGGGGCAAGAGGGGTTATTGATTTTTTATATATTCCCATACATTGTTGTCCTGCATGTACTTATTTTTTTTTCCATTTGGTATCTTTTTAGATGAGTCAGCTTCCCCCGCCCTCCCTGCAGGCAAGTCCAAGTCCAAGCCTGAAGTGGGCAAGGGCAAGGGCGACAAAGGGAAAGGCAAGGCCAAGAATGAGAACCCACCCCCTGGTGCACCATACAGCTTCACAGAGGCGCAGGAGGAGGTAATCGCTCGCTGGATGGAGAGTAAGACATGAAGGACAAACAGTACAAAGACAAGGCATTAAGGAGGCAACTATTCGAGGGAAAGGCTGCAGAGTACGGGGTGGATTGTAAGTATACAAAAAAATACATTTCAATTACTTTGAAATATTTGAAATCTATTTCAGATTCTTGACATACATTGCTGTCAATGAACATTTCAATGATTGTACTAATTATTTGTTTTGATTTCTGTCATTGCAGATGATTCAATTCAGAAATGGTAACACACACAGAGGACTCGATTCTCGAAGCTGCGGGAGGGCCAACCCAAGAAGAAATCCCAGAAGAGGTCCGGTGATGGGCTGTCGAGTGGTGACGAGGAAGACCCCATCCTTGCTGAGGAGGCCAGTGAGAATGACAGTGACAGTGACAAGTTCATCCGCCGGGTCTTTGGGTTCCTGAAGCCACAAATCAGACGTCACAAGAAGGATACACC
>JAWPHD010004512.1:0-172500 GCA_037043455.1 Cyrtodaria siliqua | reverse complement strand
AAATTGGAATGCTGAATTATCGGCTTCCACTAGAGCTAGTACATACAGAATAATATCAGATTTCAGGTTTAAGTATTATCTAGATGTACTAAATATAAAGAAATTTAGAGCTTTTTTTACAAAACTAAGAGTCTCTAGTCACAGATTAGAAATAGAAACTGGTCGATGGCATAGACCAAATAAAACACCAAGATCCGAAAGAAAATTCCAGCTTTGTAATATACTAGAAGACGAATTTCACTTTGTATTGGAGTGTTCACTATATCATGATATTAGAAAAGAATATGTTAACAAATATTTTTGGAAACGGCCAAACATACCAAAATTTATTGAACTTATGACAACAGAAAACAAGAGTTTATTAAAGAAACTGTCCGTTTTCATTCGTAAACGTTTTAAAAGAAGAGACGACATGTTTTATAAATAAATATCACTTTTCTCCATTTTTGTCCACAGATATAAATGTGTTCTGATCAGTACTTAGGAATATTAATCTAAAAATATATATTAAACACTTATATACTTAATAGTAGTCAAATACTTTCTAACTAGTAACATATACAGATGGTCTTGAAACTCACCTATGAAATTATACAAATTGTCATTAACTGGAAAATATTGTGTGTATTTCATATACATGTTTATATGTATGTACTATTTGCATGTGAACTGTTGGGCGTAATGCCTTATGTTTGAATAAAATATCTATCTATATATATGTCGGTGTAGTACATGAAGAATGTCCGCAAATGAGTTTGGGTTTTATTGCTTAAAACATGTTACCAATTTATACATTATTAACAACGAATAAGCAGCTGAACAGTAACAAAACACTGATATTAGCATATGGTCACATGCATGATAAAAACAATTTAAGATACGTTTGATGCTCTATCCATTAACTTTCAGATATCATCTTGACGTAAGTTGTGGTGTTTTGTTTCAGTAATAAAGACATTATCAGAATACAAATGAGTGCTCGTAAGATAGACTGATGACAGCAATAACCTTAAACATTCAGAACATATTTGGGGATAATAACTGCAAACATCAGATTGCAAGTATGTTGCAATTAAATCTTAACTTAATAATATAGAGTTGCATGTCAGATATCATCTGACACAATGATAGGTCGCCTTATGAACGGTTAAACCATATTTGGGAATATTTGGGAATCTCCCCTACATCTATCTTCACACCTGCATGTTACTGTATTACGATATATGTTCAACAATAAACACACACAACTAAGATATATGTTCCCTTCAATATAGCAATGAGAAGAACACAATACAATATCAAATAATTTGAGGATTTGGGAAAAGTGTGTGTGTTAGTAAATGAGCCGACAGATGATTCCTGACCAAGGTGTTTTGCATATGCCAGTTTGGTATTTAAATATGTGCATGTACTTACATAAAAATATTGTTTAAAAACATTTTCAAGTATAAGAATGTATGGAAAGCCGTGTGGTTTTTAGAGGGGATCCCAAACGGCATTCCCTAAAGAAAGACAATTTAACAACACTGCTTAAAATCAAAATAATCTTTGACAAAACATGTGTTTACCCTATAAATGATTGCCGACGTGTACATTTTGAACAAGTTTTGATCCCCTGCGAGCCTACTCGTAATTGTTTAGAAAACGAATATGACCAATGACAGATAGACTCGATACCAAAACCATGCTGTATTACTCCGATACGACAACGTTTGAATTTTTTCTTCAGATGGTGGGAGGTATACAGTACTGGTTATACCTAGTAAACAGTACTGCCTCTACCATAAAAAAATCGACCGTCATATATGGCCTAACACGTGCTAATATTGACGTAAAACACCATTAAACAAAACAAAACCAATTAAAAAAACAACATCCGGATAGACGGACGGACAGACAGTCAGACAGACAGAGACACAGACTTCTCACTGCCCTATTTCAATGTGCGAAGTTTCATTGCAGTTCCATTAGTAGTTTTTGAGTTATTCTCAAGAATTATAACTTTACAAAGGGCTATAACTATAGTTTGAATGAGATAGAGTTGTGCTACTTATACTCGGCAATTTCCCTTATTACCCACCATTGCATCAAGTCTAATTGTAGTCCCTTAAGTAGTTTTTGAGTTATGTCCGGACAAGATCGACCAAGCGTGAACTATATGCTCTCCCTTCAGGGAGCATAATAATGAGAAACTGAGTTGGCTCAGGTTTTTGACATGACCACGACACGCTAAGGAATTATTCGGCCAAATGTCATGCTTGTATTACAATTTGAACTATTTTGACAAAAATACTTAGTTATATCCTCCGCTAATACAAACAAGCTGAATGCGAGCGCAAGCGATTGAATGCACTAAATGTAAAAATGTTTGGCTGAAAGTATTTTAAATACTGCTATATACTTTGCAAAGGGGTTGGCGTGGCCTATTGGATAGCACGGTGGATTTGAAAGCCTCTCAGGTGACACTGTGTTTTGTTGGTGTGTTCCTGGTAAGACACTTTTCTTTTGGGGACGTAAATCGGGCGGTCCTCTGAGCATGTAAGAGAACCACATACATCTAGTCTTTATTAAGAATAGAGCAGGTTCCCGGATTCATGTGTATTTTAATCATTACTCTCTCTTTTGGGCAGCTCCAAAAAAAACAATAATGTCTTGATGCGGCGTTTATCAACAATCAATTCATACTTTGTAATATGAATGTGGTTACGCCCAGATAACAAGTGTGAACACCCCCTTCCCCACGCCCACCCCACCCCAAATCAAAGAAGCGGTCAAGCATATTTAACTGTTTGTCGGATTTTAGGGAACACGCACCGGGTCCAACTTTTTCATCATAGGAGTTTACGAATAACATAATTATTCTAAAAATGCACCAGAAACAAAGATTTTCTAATGGGCATGCCCCCTAAGTCAACCAAGATCCACACATGGATATTGTCTTTACACCCCACCCACCACTCACCCCATTTTAGAAAATACATTGGTGATCGGGGATGATCCTCCTCCTTACCACCCACGAACAATAAAAAAACCATATGTAATATCCTCTGATAAGTGTCTTCACGTCAAAGAACTAAAAACAGCTATTCATTGCCACTGACCATTCCAAAGCGGTATCCCCATTGTCAACATTTTTGTGTTTGTGATGTCTTATTTGGCATTTTATTTGTTCTTTGTTTCTGTGTGTGTGGTTGGCTGTCGTCCTTGAATGCTGCTTTTTGTGTTCGATTTTTATATCTATATTTATTGCGTCTATAGATGAGAGGTACTTTTAGTTTCAACAACTATCAGACACCCTAGCACCGGCTTAAGCGGTACCCTATTTTAAAACCAGACATACTGGGCTTGATGATCCAGACGGACAGTACTAACACTACTGATTTGTAGTTGCGGCGACTACCAATCATGGCGCTACTGATGTGAAGTTGTGGCGACTACCAATCAGGGCACTACTGATTTGTAGTTGCGGCGACTAACACTAATGGCGATTGTCATGGTTTTGTTTGGGAAATGCATTAATGTAATATTATATGATATATTAATATTAATTGAAAACACTCCAAATACAATCCCACATGTACAACATGCTTAATCATAATACAAGACAATATTTTACTTTGGAGAAGGCACAAATTAATGAATCATGTAAAAATAACATAGTATGTAATTAAAATGCTTCAATGAAACTTTAAAATATTTCAATTTTCAGCTATATTATGACGGCGTGTACGTGCATAATAACACAAAGTAGCATCGCTTTTCCTTTTATCGTGAAATACATTTGAGCGCGGAAGACATTACTGATGAATGGGGAACTTATTTAAAATCACTCTTTAAAACATGATTGATGATTGCATATAATGTTGATTTGCTGATGATAAAATGGATTGTTACATTTGTAAGCATGAACTGCCCAGACACCAGACTATTACATTACTTGTTAATGTGATTTGGCAGTCGGTTCAACCACAAAAAGGAACAATACTTCTTGTGTTATCAGTAAGAGTAGGGTAGGTTCCAGGATTCCTATGTATTTTCCCCTTCCTCATGGTCGGCTCTAAATTACATAGTATAATGTGTTGATCAGCCGTTAAATAAGGCCACACTTAAAAATATATTAGTTTGCCCAACCTTAGATTTTTCAGACGGGCAGGTAGGTGAGGATTTTTTTCCCTACCATGTATGTCAGATTCTTTTGTGAATGCTGTTTAACGTTTAACTGTTTGGGCACTACTTTTTGTACTTATTAAAGATGATTTTAGTATAGTATTGCAAAGTTGAAATTCTTAACCGTGTTAATTCCTGTCTAAAACTATTTTTAAACGCTGTCTTCATTTCTCTACCTCACCCACAACACCCCCCCCCCCCCCCCCCCCCCCCCCCCACACCCAAACAAAACAAAGCAACAACAAAAAAACCCACATAATTTACTGTAAAAAAGGTTTGGAGCGGGCCAATATTTTGTGCAAACAAACATACATTTAATAATGGCCTTAAACTCAGTTCCATTACTTCTCTGATAATGACATGCAAATTAAATAGGACAACAGATATTAATTAACCTAGAAAATGTGTCCATGCGACACCGATGCCCCGCTATAGTCAAACAAATACTGTAAATTAAAAATGGACTTTACGGGTGGTCGAAAGGACGAAGGGACTGACAGACGGACGGACGAACAAGGGTAACACTAAATGCCCGCTCCACTTTCGTGACTGTCCAGCAGCTGTGCTTCTATTTCTTGTTCACTGAACAAATAAAGTCCGTTCAAACAGCGTCTTAAATGCTAAAGTCTTTTTTCTCCCTAGTGTTTAGTCGTGCGCAGATGTGCTCTATTTGTTTTTGAAATATCCAAAATTAATCGACTTAACTAAGAAATTAAAAAATAATTAAATGTAAATTAAAAAGCATATTAACTTTATTTTAAATACATATTCACATTATTTTTTTTGGAATGCGGTTATGATATCGAAATTTTGTAAAAGAGATGCCATTTGCTATCAGATGAAGGGGTCTTCTGAAATACGTTTAGGCGAAGAGGTCTTAATTAATTCACCATACACCATAAGGCCGATATACGTTTCCGTAGTAATGAGTTTAACACTACAGATATACTCACTAGTAATTACATGTACCATATTTAATGCGATACTATGCCAGCGATTCGAGCGAATAAGACATGATGCATAAAAAACAAATACAATTTAGGGTTTTCATATTAACTCCAGAAAAGAAGAAAAATAATACAAATAAAAAAGAAGAAGTTGAAAACAGTATTTACTACGTATTAAAATCATAAATGTATCAATGTTTGTTTCCACTGTTTGGTCGTTGTACATTAACTGTACGATTCGACGTCGACAGAGAATTATTTTTCGTAAGGTTGTTGTGTTTATTAAAACAAGTATACTGAAACAAATATTCCGATGACCAGCAACTTTTATTTTATATTCAGATAGGAAATTAAATTCTCGACAACATATTAAAATTGTGCAGTTTTTTTATCGAGCCATTTAATAGATAAATGGCTTTTAAATGGCTTTAATATCGTTGTTTTCTTAAAATATTCAAGCCAAAAAAAGGGTTAAAGAAATAGGAAATTCTATAAATAATAGTGCACAGCTTAATTTAAATGATATAATTTAAATATCAGATGAAAGGTCTCATCATGACGAACAGTGTGATATCAAAAGTACTTGCATGTGACTAAACTAACGCTTGGTGATGCTAAAATCATTGACAATTGAGTACAAACACGACTTTTATGAAAAACGTCAAACATAGCCATATTTGAGACGTTATTATTAAAATATTGTTTACATGACGACAAACAAAATTCAGATTCAAATCGTAAATATTTTCAAATTTACAAATATATATAGTTTATATCCGTACCCTTAAATTTTCCAATATGTCCATTCCCCCTTAATTACGGACAAGGCCAGTAAACTTGTCTTGTTGATGTTGTAAGTAGTTGATTTGCTATGCTAAGTACGGACAAGGCCAGTAAACTTGTCTTTTTCGATGTGGTAAGCAGCTTGATTTTCTATACTAAGTACGGACAAAGCCAGTAAACTTATATCGTTGATTTGGCAAGTAGCTTGTTGTGCTATGTTAAGTATGGACATGGCCAGTAAACTTGTATTTTTAATGTGGTAAGTAGCCTGCCTTGCTATGTTAAGTACGGACAAGATCAATAAACATGTCTTTTTGATGTGGTAAGTAGCCTGTCTTGCTATGTTATGTACGGACAATGCCAGTAAACTTGTCTTTTTGATGTGGTAAGTAGCCTGCCTTGCTATTTAAGTACGGACTAGACCAGTAAACTTGTCTTTTTGATGTGGTAAGTAGCCTGACTTGCTATGTTAAGTACGGACAAACAATACCAGTAAACATGTCTTTTTGATGTAGTAAGTAGCCTGTCTTGCTATGTTAAGAACATACAAATAAGACCAGTAAACATGTCTTTTTGATGTGGTAAGTAGCTTGTCTTGCTATGTTAAGTACAGACAAACAAGGCAAGTAAACTTTTCTTTTTGACGTGGTAAGTAGCTTGTATTGCTATGTTAGATACAGACAAGGCCAGTAAACTTGCCTTTTTGGTGTGGTAAGTAGCTTGTATTGCTATGATAAGTAGGGACAATGCCAGTAAACTTGTCTTTTTTATATGGTATGTAGCTTATATTGCTATGTTAGTACGGCCAATAACAGTAAAATTATATTGTGATGTGGTAAGTAGCTTGTCTTGCTATTTTAGGTACGGCCAAGACCAGTAAACTTATATTTGATGTGGTAAGTAGCTTGTCTTGCTATGTTAAGTACGCTAAGACCAGTAAACTTATATTTGATGTGGTAAGTAGCTTGTCTTGCTATGTTAAGTACATACAAGGCCAGTAAACTTGTGCTTTTGATATGGTAAGTAGCCTGTCTTGCAATTACGGACAAACAAGGACAGTAAACTTGTCTAGGACAAACAAGGACAGTAAACTTGTCTAGGCCGTTCTTACCATCAGTCTGGTAAGTTATCAGTATGGTAAGTCAATATCAGTAAACTTATCTTGCTGACATTCTAGGTAAGGACAACGATGGTGAACTTTTATTTGATATGGTAAGGCCTGTAAGCTTGTGTTTGTGATGTGATAGGGTCAAGACCAATTGTCACG
Source organism: Cyrtodaria siliqua (assembly GCA_037043455.1). Lineage (NCBI taxonomy): Eukaryota > Metazoa > Mollusca > Bivalvia > Adapedonta > Hiatellidae > Cyrtodaria > Cyrtodaria siliqua. Next base: position 165,336 of record JAWPHD010004512.1, on the reverse strand, counting down.
TCTTTCTGATTTGGTAAGTATGGTCAATGTAAGTTAACTTATCTTTCTGATGCAGTAAGTACTGTCGAGACCTGTTTTCATGCATTTTTGATATTGCAAGTAGGTAAAAGCCATAGGTCATGTCTTTATGGTGCGGTAATTACGGTCAAGTCCATTAATTACGTCGTTTTGATGTCATAAGTACAGTCAAAGCCAGATATCATGAATTTTCTGATGCGATAAGTACGGTCAAAGCCATGAATCTTGTATTTCTGATAGTACGATCAAGGTCAGTAATAATGTCTTTCTGTTGTGATAGCGAAGTCGTTTAGATGTCATACGTACGGTCAACGTCAGAAATCATATATTTTTATTGCATGAAGTGCGGTCAAGGCCAGTAATAATATCTTTCTGATATGACAGGATAGTATTTCGGATGTCATATATACGATCAAATTCAGAAATCATTTTGTAATGCAGGAAGTACGTTCAAGGCCAGTAATAATGCATTTATGATGTGGTAGGTAAGCCTTTTTAATGCCAGAAGCATGCCGTTCTCATGTGATAAGTATGGCCAAGGCAAACTTAATGTCTTTCTGATGCGATAGGTAAGTCTTTCGGATGTTTTAAGTACAGTCAAATCCAGAAATCATGTCTTTCTGAAGTACTATCAAGGCCTGTAACCTTTTTTCTGATGTAGTTAGTTCGGCAAGGCCAGTACTCTTTCCTTCACGATGTAATAAGTGTATGGTTAAGACCCAAACTTCGTCTACCGGTGTGGTAAGTGCTGTCAAGACTAGAAAGTCAATCAGATGTTTAATATTGTTCTGCTTTAACGTGTCTCGTGCTACTTTTTTAATTCAGAACATCTTCACCTATATCAAGAAGCCAACTACTTCAATTATTCCATACATTATACAGGTGACCGCTCTAAATGGATAGCATGCATAGTATGTGAACCTGTGTACAATAGATGACAAATACGCACCGCTTTGCTCATCGTTAGTCCTTATTTCAAGAAAACCAAATTGGAGTAAATCCAGGCAGAAAGTGTGCATCCTGTTTAAGCATTATACTATCTATAAATATATTCTTGGACATTGATCCTATTTTAAAACTTTCGTGTTTGCTATTTATACAGAGTAGACTGCAGCGTAAACTTCTATAATGTGAATTTCAGGCTCTCTGATAACAACATGAAACTCCTATGGATTATGTTGTACTCATCCAACAAAATGGCCTTTCTAACCAAACTTGGGCATATCACAAACGACATAAAGAGCAATGATGATGACGACTTGAGCTTCTCCTCTATTGTAGAAGGATGTCAAAACAAATATGGTTGATACTGTTTCTAATTCAGTTGATGCAATTCACACTCGTAAACAAATACACATAATTCCATTTGCTCATATGAGGAAAATAGAAAATGTTGTATACATGTTTTGAAAGTCTGCTGGAGATTTGCCATCAGATATCGCATATTTTGAGAAATATGAGGCATTTTATTAACTTACTTGACAATTGATCAACTTCTTGCAGAATGATACACTGTGATATGAACAACTTATGAACGTGTTACTTAAACAATGGTTTATTGATAAAGGTGCTAGAAGTTCACCTGATAAAACTATAATTTGTACTCGGCTAGAAATTTACTTTTTATTGGTAAACTCTTGCAAAGAATCGAGGCAAGCTTTCGGAAATTAAGAACATGCCGAACTACGAACATATAAGAAGCATGTGTATCTAGAAATTATATTTCTTATTACATTTCTATGGGTGAAAGATTGGGATTTCTCAGTGGAAGAATATTCATGATTTCTAAATATTATTAACTAACTCCGAACGCAAAATTAGCTAACTGTGGCGTTGAGTCATGACGTTCAATAAAAGCGAATAATTCCGTTTAAATAATACATAAACTGATTTAAAATGCAATAAATAGATTATTTAACTGTTGGGATCGATTATTGGGAAATCCTTCACTCGATGGTAGGCGTGTTTTGTTTTTTCACTCATTCGCATACGCTGATTCGTAAACAGAACCACACGCCTATCATCTCGTGAAGGATTTCCCTGTGATCGATCCCAGCAGTTAAATAGTCTATATATATTAGTTTCATCATGTCTTTTAACACTTTTTATGCCCCCGAAGGGTGGCATATAGTAGTCGCACTGTCTGTCCGTTCGTGTGTACAATCGTGTCCGCTTCATAACTCTGACAATAATGGACGGATCTTCAAATAACTTCGCACAATTGCTCACCACAACAAGACGACGTGTCGCGCATAAAATCCAGGTCCGTGGCTTCAAGGTCAAGGTCACACTTAGAGGTCAAATGTCAAAACAAAGTGCTTTTGTGTCCGGTTAATAACTCTGATATTCATAAACAGATTTTCAAATAACTTGGCACAATTGCTCACCACAACTAGACGACGTGTTGCGCGCAAAACCCAGGTGCGTGGCTCCAAGGTCAAGTCACATTTGGAGGTCAAAGATCAAAACAAAGTGCTTTCGTGTCCGATTAATAACTCTGACATTCATGGACAGATTTTCAAATAACTTGGCACAATTGCTCACCACAACTAGACGACGTGTCGTGCACAAAACCCAGGTCCGCGGCTCCAAGGTCAAGGTCACATTTAGAGGTCAAAGGTCAAATTGTGTCCAGTCAATAACTCTGGTATTCCTGGATGGATAATCAAATAACTTCGCTCAGCACAACCAGACGACATGTCGCGCAGGTCTGTGGCTCCAAGGTCAAGGTCACACATAGGTCAAATCGTGTCAGGTCAATAATTGTCATTCCTGGACGGATTTTCAAATTACTTGGCACAAGTGCTCACCACAATAAGATGATGTGTCGTGCACAAATCCAGGTCTGTGGCCCCAAGGTCAAGGTCACACTTAGAGATCAAAGGTTAAATTGTGTCGGACAATAACTCTGGCATTCCTGGACGAATTTTCAAATAACTTGTTTTAATCTTTTTTTTTTCATTATTTATTTTCATTTATTTCTTTGTTTTTTTGGTGTTTTTTTTTATTTTTTATTTTTATTTTTTTTTTATTTTTTTTTATTTTTTATTAATTTTTTTTTTATTTTTTATTTTTTATTTTTATTTATTTCATTTTTTAAATCTTATTTCATTTTTCTTAATTTTTAATTTTTTTTAAAAAAAAAATATTTGAAATTTTTTTTAATTTTTTTTTTTTAATATATATATATTTTTTTTTCATTTTTTTTTTTTTTTTTTGTTGTTTTTGTTTTTAATATTATTTGTTTTAAAATCATTTTTAAATACATCTGTTGGTTTGATATTGCTCCAAGGTCAAGGTCACACTTACAGGTCACTTCGGGGCATTTGTCACTTACTGTGACATTTCTTGTTGTTAATATATTACTTACAAATGGATGTAGAAGGGATTGTTCTAACTCGGTATTATTTCTCGAAAAGAAAATGTGCAAGAAGATAATATATAAACGCAGTGATGATATTGAAGAGCTTAACCATGAAATAAACTGTTTTAGCAACCATGATGTCTTTAATGTGTAATCTTTAGTTTATATTTATGTTGAAGCTTTTGGTTTAACAATGTTGCAAGTGTATTAGTTACCAGTGTATTGGTGAATAATATGACACTACAGAGATGTGTATAGTTAGTATAATTCATGCTTCATTGCATAATATATTTTTGCAAGTAAAACAGAACGTTCGCCCAACTGCTGTAACGGGTATCGGTGGAAATCAAAGTTCTACTGGCTGCAATGAGCCGTTGAAATTTATACGTAAATATTGAAATTTATGCCCATATTTATGTACTATGGGGAGGTGGGAGGGTTCGAACTTTCTTTTTCGCAGAAGAGACGGAAGAGGAAATAAACTTTATCGCGCATGCGCAGTTGTTAAATGATTCAATGGTACAAGTCGGCGTCTCCCTTAACTATACATACGACAAACACCACAGTTCGTACGCGAAAATAAAGCTGGCTATTTTTTAACAAGTGGCAATATCCAAACTTATTTGACGACGTACTCCTAATATATATGAAAAAAAGATAAAAACACTCCCGTCAATTTTCATTCTTTTATATGCATGATATTAATTTGTGGAAAATATGGCCACAGCAGCTTTGTGTAATTATGTGCAACCAAAAGGTCGGAATGTCTCACACTTGCTATCTCTGCCAACATTTGCTACATGTATACATTGCCATCATTTGCATTGCCATCATATGCTATTGCCATCATTTGCATTGCCATCATATGATATTGCCATATATAATAAATGCTACTAATTTTCGTCCTTAAAGCTCCAAAAATTAGAGAGTACACGGGTTATGCACAATAGATCCGGGCAACACTCTAATCTCTAACTATGCCATCACACATTTTTAGGATGAAATTTATGAATAAGAATGTCGATAGACTGAAACACCTTCCACAGCCAGGATGATCACCATTGGTTAAGCCGTTGGTCAGGGGAGATAATCCAGTCATACGACGGAGACTAAAATAGATCCACTGCGATAAGGACACTCGACAGCCGGTTGATCACCAGTGTAACCGAGTGAAGCCATGACCAGGGGAGATAATCCATTTACCGCATTACCGATGAGACATTCCAAACCCTTGGCCGGTAGAATTCCGCCTACCCGTGAAACCATTTTTCAATTGAATACTCTTATAGCGCGGAGGATCTTCAAGAAGAAGCCGAGGCCAGAAATAATACAATTGTGTTTGGTTATTATCGAAAAACTACAAAGCCGCTGCGACTTTAATAATAAAACAAAAGTAATTATATATTGCGAGAATGGTTCCTTCAACTTCTATATATGCTCTTCCAGAGAAAATTATTTCATGTAATGTCCTGGAATGTCAACACTTCAAACATTTCTGTTCCGACACATTTTGACACGATCTACTGTCACATAAACCATCATAAGCTACTGTCACATAAATCATCGTTCCCTCTTGTCCTGTTAAACTTTGTCCGAAATTTGCACGAGTAAATATTCCAGTGGTATCCATGCACGTGCCGGCTTGTCTGTCTTTCGGAATGTAGCGGATTCTGTGCTTGCCCTACTTGACAACTCCAGTGACAGCGAACGGGTACAGAAATTGTAAACTAACTCGCAGCAACCGGTTTAAACTAGCGACATAATAATGTTATGTATACTGGTCATAGACATGTAATAATGTAAATACACATACACAACGTTATAGCTATCATTAACAAATTATAATTAACTGACTAGCACATGTAATCTCATCTCAAATGTTGACTAGATGCTATCGACTAGTTTCATTACATACACTCAAGTGATATGAAAACGCAACACGGGAATTTCCGCTATATATTGTATATACTGCACACTTAATTGGACATAATATTCCAAAGAAATCCCAAGATGTTTTTTAAAAAGAAAGTTGCAGTTAACTAGAGAAAGGACACAACTGGGATGTTGTAGACGTTTTAATCACACTACACTTTGTAACAAGAACTTCATAAATGTTGAAGTAGCTCTTTGAAAAATTTAGCTAGTTCAGTACTGTATTTAACGTAAATAGTTTGCAAAATGTTGCATCCTAAGTTTGCTCACATGATTGAGCCAAACGCGTACTCTGTGAATAATGAAACATTGAAGGAATACTATTTGCTGTATTATGTGTTGTTTAGTATTTTTTCCATAAGGAAAGGTCTTACGTAGCCATGTACCATTCGATTAAAAGCGGCATATTGTACATACAATATATAGCGGAAATTCCCGTGTTGCGTTTTCATATCACTTGAGTGTATATTGTCACTTTATATAATATAATCATACCAACAACAAATATAGCACATGGTCTACTTTAACCACGTATCTGCAACGATATACATTTTTAGGATGAAATTTATGAATTAGAATGTCGATAGACTGAAACACCTTCCACAGCCAGGATGATCACCATTGGTGAAGCCGTTGGTCAGGGGAGATAATCCAGTCATAAGACGGAGACTAAAATAGATCCACTGCGATAAGGCCACTCGACAGTCGGTTGATCACCAGTGTAACCCAGTGAAGCCATGACCAGGGGAGATAATCCATTTACCGCATTACCGATGAGACATTCCAAACCCTTGGCCGGTAGAATTCCGCCACAGCAAATTACATTAATTTGTCCCCAATTATAACGGGCAAGGAATAACGGTTCAATCAAGCCTTATTATGTCTGGGTTTGATAGGAATGACATAATTGAGTTTTTTAATGAATTTAAAAATATAGAATTGCCCTTGTCAGTTAAGTGTGTGCCGTCCCGTACATTAAACAAACTTGTATCAGTCACTGAGATGTTGTGTAATATGATTTTACCATCCGCATTCCTGCAAATAGCTGTCCTTACCGCCCTATTAATGCGTTTGCGTTTTGACTCCATTTGTGCCATTTCATTTTCCACAGCACCTCGCCAGTGTAATCTTGGCAATATGTCTGACCCAACTACGGTTGACCCAGGGATTGTGGAAAAAATATATTTTACATATTTTTCAATTCTTTTGATGAATGTAAACGTTTTGCTTTCAACAATATCATTACCTCCAATATGCAGTATAAGCATGGCTGGCTTACGCTTCAACAGCATTTCACATTGCAGTTTTGGTAAAAGATTTTTCCACGTCATCTCTCCGGTGCCAAACCAAATTAAACGTACGCCTGCCTTGAAACTTTCATTTTCCCATTCATGTGCCTTGTGAGCAACATTTCGCACTAGAGTCACCCACAAGCCATATATCTGTAATATTACAATAAATTCCCTTCTATTTTATGATCTAACAACAATTTATCTTAGTGACATTACTTTTATAAAACAAAGCGGAAATGAAAAGTAAACCGGAAGTAGACTTACTTGCGAGTATTATCAAAGTACTGTGCCTACTAAACTATCATTTAATAGGTTATAGACCATTTATATGGGTTTCTAAAGTCTGATATAACTTGTGTATGCATTTGATTGCCATCTGACCAATGTTTTTATATCAACACTATTTACCCCTTGACGACTTAAATCAGTGGCACGCCCAATCCTGAATGAATGACTCCTATATCTGGCAACTGGCAATCCTAAATACAGAATAGCTTTAGACAACACTGCACAAAACTGACCTTTTGTTAAAGGCGACTGATTTGCATGACAAAATAAGGTAACCTTCATGATTTAATCTAGCCTTTATATACGCATTCAGAGCTATGACACAACCATCAGATTTACCGCTCTTTGGTATGCGCAACACTGTTGGCTTGCCCCTTTGATTTGTTTTTGAAAACCGAACTGTAACATTTATTGCATTAAAATGTTTTTCAAAAGTCACATCAGCCAATGTTTGCGGTCGATTACAGTATTCTTCTGTCGTAAATACTAATTCTCCCACTCTAAATAAACCAAAATATGTTAGCATAAATGCAGCCCTAAATAGTGTGATTTCATACTCTGAGGAACAAATATATACCAAGGATCCGCGGATTTTTTGCAACAGACTTTCTGTGATTGGTGCTCTCGTATCGTTTTGTTTGCATAAGCGCCTACTATCCTCGAGCAATTTCCTTACAATGAAAGAATCGGTTGTATCGGTCAATTGTTGATTTTATGGTAGAAACTAATGCCCGACACATACGTTGTAATAGTAGCAGGTGCCAAACCGGTCCCGAAACAGTATGATATATACAGTGCAATTTGCGTTACTGGGATGAGCCAGTCTGCAGACAACTTGTACAGATTACGAAACCCAACAACCGACAGTAGTGCATTTTTATAGACTAGATTTGTTTTGGCTGCTATACTAGCAGTTACAAGCCTTCTGGCGCCCGACTGAATATATTCCAAAGCTGGCTGGGCAGATTCTCTGGCTCTTGTTCTGCCCAAGGTGCAAGGCGACGAAATGTGTCTAACTGTAATCGAGAAAGGCAATCGGTTAACACATTACTTTTTCCACTGATATGTTTTGATTTTACGGTGACGTTGAGTTCCAAGCATTTCACTGTGAAAGCTCTAAGCAAAACCATAACATTTACTGATTTAGAAGACATTGTATTAATTATGTGCACCACTGACATATTGTCACATCGAAATATTATCTTTTTATTGCACAAACTGTCCCCCCAAATGTATAATGACACCAACAGTGGAAAAAAATCGAGCACTGTGATATCATTAGTTATTCCGTTCTTAAACCAAGGGAAATGCACTTATTCATTTTCCTGAAAAAAATGCCCCAAATCCCAAACCTGTACCTGCTGCACTATCTGTGTAAAACTTCACATATTAAGCATTAGATACCCAAAATCGGTCATGAAAAACGAACACTCCATTGAAACCATTAAAAAAGGTCAACCACATGGCTAAATCTTGACGAATGCTTTTGTTAATTCTAATGTGGTGGTGCGGTTTGGTAAGGCTGCAAATTGAATCAATTAGTCTTCTACAGAATGGTTTTCCCGGTACAATTGCTTTACATGCAAAATTGAGTACACCGATTAGCGACTGCATCATTCTCAAACTGACCTTTTCTTTATTTAAAATTTCTTGATTTGTTTTAATGATTTCTTCAATCTTTTCTTTTGGGATCCGTATTGCCATTTCCTCTGAATCTAGTTCAAGGCCTAAGAAACAAATAATTGTTTTGGGTCCCTCTGTTTTATCTTGCGCAAAAGGTACCCCAAGACGTTGCATACATCGATCAAAATGCTCCATAAGACGCTTACACTCTGGTGTATCTTTTTTACCTCCAAACAGAAAGTCGTCAAGATAATGTATTATTGTGTGGACTGGTGCATTGTTTTTTATGCAAATTTCTAGGAAAGTAGCAAACTTTTCAAACGTACTGCAACTAATCGAACACCCAAAAGGCATGCATTTATCAAAATAATATTGTCCTTCAAACGTAAAACCAAGTAATTCAAAGTATTGTGGTTGAACCGGTAATAATCGGAAAGCTGATTTTATATCTGCTTTTCCAAGCAAACACCCTTTCCCCAAATCTTGTACAATGTGCACGGCTTCGTCAAAGTTTGTGTATTGAACTGACGACAGCTGCGGGTCAATATAATCATTGACAGAATAGCCCTGCGGATATGATAGGTGATGTATAACCTAAATTCACCGGGTACTTTCTTAGGAACTAAGCCAAGATTAAGAGATATACGTAAATTAGGTAATGGTCTGGCGTCATAAGGACCTGCAACCCGGCCTTCTAAAATTTCTTTATCTATTTTACTTTTAACCATTTTAGGATTAATTTTTGCAAACACTAGATTTTTTGCCTCTGTAGGTACACTTGGACCTTCGTAATGTATTGGGAAGCCGTTTTTAAAACCACTTAAAATAATGTTTGAATCCTCGTGTTTATATTTTAATAATTCCGCCTCAATGTTCGCTAAATTAATTGGTGTAGTTGCTAAGCAGTACAATTCAATATTGCTTGTACTATTATTAGTGTCTGTAATATGGACGCCCCGCTCGGCTAGATCTACCTCTGAACCTCCGAAATGCATTTGACCCCCTTGAAATGTAATGATTTGTGTTCGTGTATGATGGTGCAGGTGCTGTGCTTGCCGTCGGGCAATTCAATCTACTGTGCTGAGTATTATGGCACACTGCACAAACATGGCTGTATTTGCAATTAAAATACACACAGCTCCCTCAATTAAAATCATTACAAGGCGCTGATAAGCCCATTCTACTTCTAAATTGGAGGTTCGAATTGGCCTTGCTTTCGTTTGTATGCTGGCCAAATACATTATGTGTGCTCAAGTTTACGGACATCACCCTCAACCACAATTCGGAATTGATATCCCATGAAGCTGGCCTTACCGCTTGACGGAGACGAAATTGTTCGTCATAAATACGCCATGCATAACCTGAATGACGATAGGCGGCCTCCCTAATCACGGACATGTACTGAATTAATTCAGCCGCTTTGTCATGTCTTTTAATGTAAATGCACATGAATACCAAGAAGGCATCGGTCCATTTTTCAATATTTGGAATTTTTTCGTTGACATGTTTTGATTTGGATTCCAAAACACCGTTTGCATTTACCACCAATGCACCGGTACTTGCGCACATTTCTAGTAATTCAATATTTCCCTTAAGTAAAAGCGCTATATTGATATAATGATTTTGCCAATTTTTTGACAAATTTGCAAAGGGACGTGAATCGCGACATCGTCCCCTCCACACCTCATGATTGGGTGAACATCAGCCTGACCCAAATCAATATCATTCGACTCAAAACAGGGCTCGTCAATTATTCCGGATTTATTAAGCAATCGTTCGAAATCAATACACGGGCGCTGTGTATTACCCTTGCTGGTTGGGTCGACCTCTACATGTAGATGGACGGTTTCGATATTCTACGGAACCGGCGCTGGTGCCTCCGGTTTGCCTGGTTTCTTTGCCTTCTTCGTTGCCGATGGGGCCATCGTCCCCACAGATTGGCTTCTGGTCGTTCGCTTTTTTGATCTGGCATCAACCCTTGGTTTACCACGACCGGACATGCTTGAAATCGTTAATATTACTCGGATGATAAGTTACTTCGAACTTTCTTTTTCGCAGAAGAGATGGAAGAGGAATTAAACTTTATCGCGCATGCGCAGTTGTTAAATTATTCAATGGTACAAGTCGCCGTCTCCCTTAACTATTCATATGACAAACACCACAGTTCGTAAGCGAAAATAAAGCTGGCTATTTTTAACAAGTGGCAATAGCCAAACTTATTATAGTCGGACTATTGTGTATTACATACATTTATATTGTTCCCTTGATTTAGTTCACTTTTTGTAGGTAAATGTATTCATCCACAACGAAGTTGTTGTGTCACTTCTTTTTTTGAGCATGACTGCAAAGCTTCATGACTCGTATATTATGCTAGTTTGTTGTAATATATATTACGTTTCCATGTGGAAATAAATAGTCTACTTTTCATGTCTAGCACAACTTTAAAACCGTTCAAAGTATGTTCTTGAAACGTGCTTCACATATGAAGGCAGTGGTCTCGTGCTGACTTCATATACAAAGCTGTCTGATTTCAATTGCTTTGACATTTCCACGGAAATAAGATATTAAAAGTTGTTAAGTTTCTTTTTCTGGAGCATAATTCCAGAACCGTTGAATTATCGTCTTGAAATTTGACGCTTATCAACCTTGTGGTCTTGTGATGTCTTTTTAGTATAAATATATTTTCTAATATCAATATCTTCTGCGAATACACAATGTGTCAAAACATTCGTTTCCGGACACATCTCCAAAATTGTACTAGGAATCTTTATGAAACGATTGTATTGACCTAAGCATGCTAAGTGAGCCTTTGGCTAAACATTCTGGACCATCACCATGGTCCAATATGTGTAGTCTAATATATAATTTGTGTTGTCATAGAAACAAGGTTGTCATTTAGTTTTTAATTGAATTTTCGATTATATAGCATAACTTAATACCAATCAAGATAACTTGCCTAGAGGTGCGTTCTTCCGTTCAATAAAATAGCGATAACTACATCTATTTTAAAATTAAATGACATGGATATTTGGTAGCATAGTATTGTTGACATGGATATTTGGTAGCATAGTATTGTTCACATGGATATTTGGTAGCATAGTATTGTTTGGTTCTGTAGTAAGGAAAGCATTGGTAGCTTATTTTAAAATGTTCTTTGAGTAGAAATATTCATGTAAACGAAGTAATAAACTACCAAATGATGTAAATCACCTTGTTGAGCAATTGTATTTCTGTAATAAAAGTAAATATTTGAAATATGTGTTCAAATTTCTTGATGTAACTCCACTTAACTTCCCTCATTAGAGCACCAATTGGATATTTGATTTGATTTGTTTAGAAAATAATTTATTTTCATGTAAACCGGCTTAAAAAATGAACACCAATGGCCAGTTTTGTTCATATGATCGCACGATTATTTATTTAATTTCACAGGAAAGTAGGGGATAAATAGTTGTTTCTAAAGAAATTAGATTTACCAACTTTCAAAATAAAATCGATGATGATCACACATATTCTATAATAGTAAAATGTAACAGACGTACACCATGGTCCAACGTTGATACCGGAATTCACCATAGTCCATTGTTGATGACTGTAGTATAGATAGTAGCGGTACCAGGAATGACTGGATGAATGATTGGAGTTTTACGACAAGCCGACACATAATATGTCATATTGTGTGCAAAATGAAACAAAATGTAATAGCAAGTTATTAAGACATTAGTGTAAAAAGAATTTGTTAAAACTATTTACAAATAGGGGATGATATGGTATAAACAATTAACTATGTAAATGTAAATCAACAAATTCCCGTCAACGGGCATGTAAACGAGTAAACGTTACTATCAGAATATTACAATGAGTTATACAGTCTAATTTCTTTAAGAAATCAAAAACAAGACTGAAATCAATTGTACCAAATAACTCTTTCATACCAGTAACTTGGTAGTATCTTTGTCGCATAGGATCAATGTCTACACGATGAACAACGAACTGTACAAAGAGACACATTGATCTCTACAATGTCTCTTACCTCTGCAAATCCGACGGTTCAGACGTATTGAAATAATTAACAATACGTAATAAAATACTCAAAAGAAACACTATTTGTTTTATCTCAATATTCACCGAAAGAGGCCCCAATGTGCTATGGATAAACACGTTTAAACTGCCATTGTAACGTGTTACAATGTAATGTTTCCTAGTTGGATCCTTATGAATATACGAGAAGTCAAACATTACAAATTGTTTTGAACGATCATGTTCAGAAAGTTGGCATTCAAAGTACTTTGCCAAATATTAAGCCTCATTTAGATGTTGCCGGTACCGACACTACCGAGTTTAATACGTTGCTTACTGTTGTAAACAATGCTTCGTACATGCACAGTTTTGAAAATACAATTAATATGAAAGTCGCCCCGACTACAACTCTGTAGTGTTATTATTGTATTGGTCCTTTTGGGATCATCAAGTCCATGTTGTATTGCTTCAAAGTAGTATATCGCTTAAGTCGGTGCTAGGAGGCGTGAGAGGTGTTGCATCTTATATTTATTTCTCATGAACAGACTCAAAAAAACCAAGTTTGCAGCTTTGTTCTCTTGTTTGTGTTTGTTGCTTACAAGGGATCACCTTTTTAGTATGTATTTACTATGCCAATATTTGATCTAATATATAGTCTACATCCAGATGTTATACTCATGTTTGCATTTCGTTTGTTTTGAAGCTTCGCCCTGATACCCTTTGCAGCTTTAGTCATCCACACTATCGAATACTTCGGTTGACCCATTACGTGTTTTAATGCGTGTATAGAATAATATTGTGCCTAATGAAGATGGATGGCGTATTAACGCGATTTATCTTCATTCTTTAACACATTTCTTCAAGGCGGAGTGCCACACGTTTTAGTCCGTTTTGGTCTGATTTTAAGTACACCTGACAATTTGATTTAAATAATGGGGAAATTAGGGTAACATGTGACAGGCACATTAGCCTCGTTTTCTAATTCGGTTGATCTGCATGTGCGTGGTGTGTACAAGCAACAGCATGTACGTGCAATAAACAGACAAACGAGTTTAAATAAACATAATTGCTTGTCATAGGACATTTCCTTTTGCTTGTTCGTATACTGTTTACATTGGATTATGAAGAGAAACAAACTTTATGTGACACTCATGTATAGAGCATGTTTCTCTGCCACAATGCGTTTAGGTATTTTTCCGTGACCTATATATTTGTTTTCCGTGATTATCGAATACCAATATTTAATTGGATTTTATTGGTTGAATTTAGAAAGATGGTACTTCAGAACAAAACATATACGGGGATCGGATACATTACATCCAACAGAGGAAATACTATTCGACATGACCTTAAATAACTACAGACAGTAACAAATCAAGACGATTAATGAATAATATGAAATATGAAAATGAAGCAACAGAAGAATGCTAGGACTCATTTAAAATTGAATAAATACCGAAAAGGGGATCCCTTGGAAGTCTGTTCATGAGAGGTAATATAAGTTGCAACACCCCTCACGCCTCCTATCAGCGGCTTAAGCAGTATTCTTCTTTAATTCCACAAAGAATCGGCTTGCTGATCCCTATGACCAGTAGGTAATAACACTACTAATGTGTAGTCTGGGAGGGGACATTTACAAACGCTAGACACCACTAAACAAACGCTAGTGTGAATATCAATGTGTATTTCATCTTTTAGAGAGTAGATCTGCGTGAACTGCCGGCCTTTTAACAAAGGTATTAACATATAAGTCCAAACAAAATATATTTTCATTGTGTCTACATGTATGGGTAAAGTTGCGGAAGTTTCTTTTTTTGTTGAGTATATTATATGTCGAGAATTTAGTTAGAACCGTAATAAGTTACTTGAAATAGTCCATGGTCGTTTCAGAAGGCCAAAGGTCAAGGTCGCGCTTAAGTACAAGACTCGTGACACAGCGCCCTTGTAGTTTTAATGAGTGTGTGCAATAGGTCTGCTGCATTACATTATTGACACATAGTTGCGTATATCATTCTCTTTGTTCTAGCTTCACGTCGTATGCGTTGAAAGATAGATACACATTTTATGTGTTATCCTATTTATGAACCAGTGCGTCATCCTCTTCCACACAGGCAAGCCAGTTATCCTAATTATATGTCGTCTGCAACATTCATTTCTGTCAATTCTCGACTACGTTTCGATACCATGCACGTATCACGTTCTTAGTTTCGAAATGCACTATCGTAATTGTATTTCCCATTTGCATTTCGTATCATCTTAACTTACTAATAAATGGACAACTCTCCGATATTAGCGAATCTCACATGTACCATAGTGTCATCCCAATTAAACGGGAAAGTGTAAATAAAGGAATACACACCAGACTATATCGTCTACACAACTAGGCAGCATTAATAAGTAATATAAGAAACACGACCATGTACAAATTAAACTAGAACTATTACAAGGTGAACACTTCTTTAGTAAGATCAATGGCAATAATGTGGATGGCATTGTGAGAGCAGCACCAAAAATGTACAGTTCATGTTTATTACAAAGTTTCATTTCAATATCTTCAAAACTTTAAAAGTAGTTTCCTTCAACAGTATTGCATATGCTGAATATAGCAATATTGACTTAAGCAAAAGTGCATTGAATAATTGTAGTATTTTGCAAAATACCAATTGCAGATGATTTGAATGGTGCTATATAACAATATAAATTTTAAATTGAACTTGAATTCACAATTTCTTTAGTAAGATAAAGGGCAATGACTATGCGTGGTATTGATTGAGCTGCACCGAAATTGTGTCAAGCACATATACACTTCTCATATTTATCACATACACACAGTTTCAATTCAATATTTTCAAAACCGTAAAAGCAGTTCACTCCACAAGACTGAATATGGCAATTTTGACTAAGTGCATGGGCAATGACCGAGCCAAACCAAAATTGTGTCACACACATCTACACTTCATGTTGATCATATATACACAGTTTCAATTTTGAATAAGTGAAATCAAATTAAATTAAACTAGAACTATCACTGAAGGTTTTAAATACCCCCGCAAACACTTCTTTAGTAAGATCAATAGCAATAATGTTCATGGCATTGAGTGATCAGCACCAAACTTGAATCACGCACATGTACTATTCATGTTTAGCACATTCACACAGTTTTAATTCATTATCTTCAAAACTGTAAAACTAATTCACTCCAAAAAATTGCAATTTTGACTAAGTGCAAGGGATTTAACTCTGCATTGAATTAACCGAGACGAACGGAACTTGTGTCACTCAAATCTATACTTCATGCTGGTCATATTTACCAAGTTTCAATTTAATATCTTGAAAACTGTTGAAGAAGTTCGCCCTTCAAGATTGCATAAGCTGAATATAGCAATTTGACTAAGTGCAAGGGCAAAAACTGTGCATGGAATTGACCGTGGAAACATTTTGTAACGCACATCTACACGTCATGTTCGTCATGTGTATTAAGTTTCAAATCAATATCTGGAAACATGTAGAAGTAGTTCGCTACACAATGTTCAACCGACCGGCCGACTGACCGTATTATAACGTCAGGGTGTTGCACTGATATTGAAATAGATGTTCATATTCTGCTGGAGGGATCATTAGTTTGCAGGATGGACTGGTTTATACATATTTACTCCAATGTATGCGGTGGTTTATTATGCTTCTGTACGCTAAATTGGATTGCACACCGTCTTACTTTAGACATAATAGTTTCAGATGTACTATTTCCCTCTGTTTGCCTATATTGTTTAAATTGTCATCTCTGCCGTACTGCAATAATATGATTAATTTATTATCTCCATTGTCTAACATTTTAAATTAATTATATCTCAACGACCGCTGCTCGAATGTTTCTGAAACTTTGTCAGATGCTTTGTTGGGTCAAGGGACATCGCGTAATGCCAAAAGAACTAACCAAGGTCAAGGTAATATTTTGCGTTTCAAGGTAATATTTTGCGTTATTTTTCCAAAAATTAACCTTGGCTAGGTAACTTAACCTCAGTTCACTGTATGTGATTGCCTCATTTCCTTTGTTTAATACTTGGTCATATGTATTGTTGGCATTGGTGGACATCACTGAACGACAAAAATTACAAAGGTCAATGTCATAATTTGCTTATTTTCCCCAAACTTAACCTTTTTTAGGTAACTTAGCCTTGGTTAGGTAACTTAACCTCAGTTAAGTTTATATAACTTGGTCATAAGTATTGTTACGCCCTCGCTAAACGAAGTTTCACCCTGTCCGTCTGCCCGTCTGTCTGTCTGTAGACGCAACATTGTCCACTCCCTAACTCCTCTCTCCCTGAAGCAAATCTAATAAAACTTCATGCCTGGACTGCCTGTGATGAGAGATGACCCTATTGATTTTGAGTTCAGTAGGTCAAAGGTCAATGTCACCATGACCTAATAATGAAACACCTTGTCCACTCCATAACTCCTCTCCCACAAAAGCAAATCTCATGAAACTTCATAGGTGAACTGCCATAATGAAAAACTGGTCCGCACCATAACTCCGCTCCCCTTGAAGTAAATTTCATGAAACTTCATAGGTAAACTGCCTGTGGTGAGAGGAGGTATCTATTGATTTTTAGGTTAGATGGTCAAAGGTAATGCTCACTGGGACCCGATAATGAAAAACCTTGTCTGTATCATAACTCCTCTCCCCCTTAGGCAAATCTCATGCAGCTTCATAGGTGATTTGTATGTGGTGAGAGGACAACCCCTATTGATTTTGATGTCAGTATGACAAAGGTCAAGGTCACTTGCACCCGATAATGAAAACACTTGTCCGCTCAATAACTCCTGGACCCCTGAGGCAAATCTCATGAAACTTCATAGATGCACTACATGTGATATGAGGACAATCCCTGTTGATTTTGAGGACATTATGTCAAAGGTCAAGGTAACCGGGATCCGATAATGAAAAACTTTGTCCATTCCATAACTCCTCTCCCTCTGAAATAAATCTCATGAAAATTCATAGATGAACTGCCTGTGGTGAGACGACGGCCACTTTTGATTTAGATTCAGTAGATCAAAGGCCAAGGTCACTAGCACCCGATAATGAAAAACATTGTTCGCTCCATAACTCCTTGACCCCTAAGGCAAATCTCATGAAACTTCACAAATGAACTGCATGTGGTAAGAGGACAATCCCTGTTGATTTTGAGGTCAGTAGGTCAAAGGTCAAGGTCACCGGCATCCGATAATGAAAAAACATTTTCCGCTCCATAACTCCTCTCATCCAGAAGCACATCTCATGAAATTGCAAAGGTGAACTGCCTGTGGTAGAAGGATGACCTATTAATGTTGAGGTCAGTATATCAAAGGTCAAGGTTACCGGGACCAGATAATGAAAAATCTTGTCCGCTCAATAACTCCTCTCTCCCGGAAGCAAATATTATAAAACTTATTTTGTGGACTGCCTGTGATGAAAAGATGGCCCCTATTGGTTTTGAGGTCAGTAGGTTAAAGTCAAGGCCACCATTACCTGATCATGAAAATCCCATTCCACTTAATCTTTACTCAAACAGTAGGATGGAGAATTGGGGGGTACTGGTAGTGGGGGTACATTTGTCGTCGTTAAAATGCGACAGCTCTACTTTGCATTGGTGGACATCGATGGATGACAAAAAATACCAAGGTCAAGGTCATATTTGCAATATTTACCCCAAATTTAACCTTAGTTAGGTAACATCCTTGGTTAGGTAACTTAAACTCAGTTAACTTTATGATTGCCTGACTTTATGTCTTTGATACTTGGTCATATGTATTGTTGCATTAGTGGACATCGCTGAACGACAAACAATACCTAGGCAAAGGTCATATTTTGCATTATTTCCCACAACTACACCCTGGTTAAACAACTTAACCTCAGTAACTTAACTTCTTATGATTACTTCGCTTTTATTTGTTTGATACTTGGTCATATGAAGTGTTGTCTTTGGTGGACATCATTTAAGCACTAATTTAATAAAATATTTCGTATGCTGTTTGCTGCGGTGGGGGAGACACCCTCAGACCGAGGTCATGTACTAATATATGCTTCCAAGGCAGTAGCCCTATTGTCAACCCTTTTGTGTTTGTGATGTCGTTTGCATTTTTTATTACTTTTGCCTTTTCGTTTGTCTGTTGGCGTGTTTGTTTTTGTGTTGTGTGGTTGACTGTCGTCCTTGAATGCTGCTTTCCCTGTCCGATATTTTTATCCTTCTTCATATATTGTTACTGTCTTGTGAGAGCACACGTAAAACAATTTATAGTTATGATTGTTTGTATACAATTTAAATGATACGTACGCATTTGCACATTTCCATTCTTGAACCTAACACACGCTGTTAATGGCCGAACATAACGAAACACCAACACATACCCTATTTAACGATAATGGAAGAAACCTATGCCGCGCCAATGATAGTAACATATACTGTACCTTCTGAAATAACATGACAATAACCCGGACGGAACATGGTCTTAACCGATATTGTGACTTCTGAAATTAGGTACAAATGTATAACGGAAAGGTAGCATTAGCACACCACCAACATAACCCTTTAAGACAAACAGCACTTACAAGCAACAATCGAAGCAAAGTACTCATTAACTTGGTAGAAGCAGAGCAACACAATAATACATCGCTAAGGGCCCGACAATACACAACTTAGACACAGATTGAAATATACAGTCCCTTTCAGGGTTTAAATCAAAGAGATAAGAATAATTGCGAACTGTAAATGGGTCAACGACTAGACACGCATACTTTGCAAAGTGATAATGACCAAGGATCTTACGACAATGCGAAAATGGTCCTATTGAAATAAAGCACTCAAACGCAATACCACCGTAGGTCCACCTTGCAACAAGCCAGGTTATGATAGTACTTGTACTTTAATATTTTAAAAGTAGATCAGAGTTACAATAATAGATGTTTGCAAACGTTTCATTTTGGCAGTTTATGGCACCGGTAACCCTGATGAATTCACCAACATGTGATGTCACTAAGTTACCAAACTCATGTTGACGTGTCACACCCACCGTAAATGTCAGTAACCAACGTTGTCTCTTTTGACCGTCCATAATAGTAACGCATACTAATCCTACTTGAATTTGTTTATAAATGGTAATTATTGTCTATCCTCGGTCATGTATCCCAAAAAAAACATATGCCAAGTAAACATTTTTCTGTATTCATTATATTTTGATTAAAATAATAATGAAATGAAAAGGAAACGCAACTCAGGATTTTCCGCTATATATTGTATATACTGCACACTTAATTTCATATAATATTCCAAGGAAATCCCAAGATGTTTTGTAAAAAGAAAGTTGCAGTTAGTTAGAGAAAGGATACAACTGTGATGCTGTAGACGTTTTAATCAAAGTACACTTTGTAACAAGAAATTCATAAATGTTGAAGTTCCTCTATGAAAAATTGAGCCAGTTCAGTACTGTTTTTAACGTAAAGAATTTGCAAACTGTTGCACACTTGCTTGAGCCAAATGCGTACTCTGTCAATAATGAAACTTTGAAGGAATACTATTGGCTGTGTTATGTTTTGTTTTAGTCTTTTTCCGAAAGGAAATGTCTGACGTAGCCATGTATCATTTGATTAACAGCAGCGTACTGTACATACAAAAATAGCGGAGTTGCGTTTCTTTTTCCTTTCAGTATAGATATAACAATCGAAAGGAAAAGTAGCATTCAAGGACGACAGTCAACCACAAACACACAGAGAAACAAAGAACAGCTTTAAAGATGAATAAACGGTCAAATAAGATAATATATATCTATAAAATAGGTACTAGAATTTGTACGTATTTTGCTTATTAATATTACAATTTCCAAGAAATCATTGTTCTACTGTAAAGAAAATGCCCGGGTTGTGAATGTTCAGTAAGCCTAGACAAGAGCCCCGGACTACGTTTCGTGACGTAAACAGTTGCAGATTTCCTCATTGGTGCGTCATAACTTCAATACACAAAAACTAACCTAGAGAGACTACGTTGTCGATTAGTTGTAATAATGTTTGACTATGTCAGTATTTAGATATAATTATACAATTTTTGACGAGGAAGTGTAGATGATAACACAAATGTCTGATTACAAATTACAAATTGATGGATAATTATAAAATAATCCATACGCAATAGATGCTTTCTATAACTTTTTATAAATACATATCGGTATCCCTGCACAGTTTACATTACATCAAGGAGATATATTCAAGTTAATTTCTATAGAACTGCTAGCTGTACAGGATAATTAAAATATGGTTCGATGTAGAGGATATCACACAGTGCGCACACTTTATTATCTGCGAAAGAATATATGTAAACTCGATAAACAACGAAGTGTACTAAGAGACACATTGATCTCTGCAATGTCTCGTATACCTCTGCAAATCCGACGGTTCAAACGTATTGAAATAATTAACAATACGTAATAAAACCCTCAAAAGAAACAATATTTTTTTTTTTCTAGAATATTCACCAAAAGAGGCTCCAACGTGCTATCGATACACACGTTTAAAATGCCATTGTAACGTGTAACAAGGTAATGTTTGATAGATGGATCCTCATACGAGGCGCACTCAAAAAAATTGAGACCGGTGCGATTCCGAAGAAATTAAGTCAGATCAGATACATGCATGTTTTTTACGTGATTTTGTAGATAATTTCAATAGCGATGTATGCTGAAGCTTTTTTTACAATTCGTAAAGGGATTATAGTGTTATACAGTTTTGAATAGAGCTTACTCATATGCCTTGAGCTTTTTCGATAATAAATATGAAACCAGTGGAAAAAGGAAATTAGGACTTATATAAAATTGCAATGCGCTTTAAATATATCTGGGAAACAAATTATTCATGAAGTTAAAAACATTCTTCTGTTTCAAAAGCCGCAGTTTACAGGCGGTTAAAAGTGTTTAAAGAGGGAAACCCAACGTCAAAGATCTTGACCGTGTCGAAAGACCAAATACTTCATTGTCCTCAAGAAACATTGCAGATGTTGAGGCTATTGTGAAGGAAGATACAAGATATACTGTTTCTCAGATAGTTGCATCAGTGGGAAAATCAATGGAAAGTGTTCATAAGCGGTTAAAATTAAACATGGCATTTGCCCGGTGGGTACCTCGTATATTGACCAAAGAGTAAAGGGCATAACTAGTGAAATGCTGTAAAGACCTCTTACAAATATGGAACTGACGAAATGAGCTCATAACAGGTGATGAGACATGGATATATTATTTTGAAATTCAGAGACGGATTACTAATAAACAATGGCAAGAAAGACTCGTAATTGCCAAAAGACAAACAAGTGCGAAGAAGGTTCTCTACACTATTTTCTTTAACTCAAAGGATCCAGTTGTGCAGATAGCTAGTGCTGCAGGAAAATATGTTACGGGAAATTTTATAGGGACAAGGTCTTAAAATCAGTGAACAATCACTACGTTAAACTTCGTCTAAGGACTGGAATATATCTCACACATGACAATGCATCGCTCTATAAAGTGCTATAGTACGGTAATTTCTTCGAGATGAACATGTTATACAGCTTCAACACCCACCCTACTCGCCGGATCTTAGTCTGTGTGACTTCTTTTCTGTTTCCCAAGCTTGAAAAGATACTCGCTGACGTCGTTATAACTCCAGAAGCGCCGTTGGCAGTGCGGTACATCAGTGTCTAAAGGATATACCAAGGGGAGACTACTCGGCGGCTTTCCGCTCATAAAAAACTCGTTTAAAAAAGTGTAGTCTTGTTGAGGGCGAATACTTTGAAGGATTAAAAAAGAATATTTGTCCATAAACGAGTTATGTTTTTTTATTTTACGAGGCCAGTCTCAAAATTGTTTGAATGCCCCTCGTAAATATAAAAGAAGTGAAATATTATACAATTATGGACTTTTCAGCTGTTATACATGATGTGATATGCACCAAAAAAATCATTATTGACCGAGGCGATAGCCGAGGTCAATAATGATTTTTTGGTGCATATCAACATCATGTATAACAGCTGAAAAGTCCATAACTGTTTTATTATATAACCCTCAATTTACAATTATATAAAACAGGTCAATATCAAAAAAACAATTATATAAAACAGGTCAATATCAAAAAAACAGGTCAATATCAAAAAAACAGGTCAATATCGCTAGATATTTTTTCTAAAAAATGACTTTTTAGCCAATGAAAACGCGTCTATTTATAGGTTATATAATAATAAACGTTGTGTTGAACAATCACGTTTTGGAAGTTGGCTTTCAAAGTCGTTTGCCAAATATTAAGCGTCATTTAGATGTTGCCGGTACCGACAATATCGGGTTAAGTTTAATATACTGATTACTGTTGAAAACAATGTTTCGTACATGCACTTTATTGAAAATAAAATTAATATGAAACGTGATATTTACTATGCAAATATTAGATCTAAGATATAGTCTACAACCAGATGTTATACACATGTTGGCATTTGACTTGTTTTGAATCTTCTCCCTGATACCCTTTGCAGCTTTAATCCATCCACACTATCTAATGTATTGAACCAATACATATGTTGATCCATAACTTGTTTTAATGCGTATATAGAATAATACAGTATCTAAAGAAAATGGATGCCGCATTAACGCGATTTATCTTCATACTTCAACACATGCCATCATGGTGGAGTGCCACACGTTTTAGTTTGCTTTGATCTCATTTGCCTCTAATTCGGTTGATCTCCATGTACGTGGTGTGTACAAACAAAAGCATGTACGTGCAATAAACAGACAAACGAGTTTGACCAAAAATAATTGCTTGACATAGGACATTTAATTTTTTTCGATCATATACTGTTTACATTGGATTGTGAAGAGAATATAAATGCTTTATTTGACAATCATATATACTGCATGTTTCTCTGCTCGCAATGCGTTTATGTACTTATCTGTGAACAATATCTTAGTTTTCCGTGATTATCGAATACCAATATTTAATTGGATTTAATCGGTTGAATTTAGAAGGATGGTACCTCAGAGCAAAACATATGTTGGAATAGGATACATTACATCCAACGGAGGAAATGTCATTCGGCATGACCTTAAATAAGTGTGAATATCAATTAACACCCAAAAGGCTATCCACTGGAAGCATCAAACACAAACAAAGAGGGAGAAAGAACACTCGGTTAAAGACACGATGTTTTCTCAAAGCAAATTGTTTTTCATCAAACAGATAAAAAATGATACAGCCACGTACACATTATCCGAAATATTGATTATACCTGTTATCTTAATATGGTTTGTTTTTTCCATCAATTCTCTCTTTGATACATGTCAGTCGGTAATCCCATCTCCACCACCCTTTGTGTTATGTATTGTCATGTTCATTGTATATTTAATTTGCTCTTTGTTGTACATCGCGGGTCTTTGCCATTGCGTTTGAGAGCTGTGGTTTCTATAGGACCATATTTCACATCATTGATGATACATAAACTATGTCTAGAGACTAGATAAAATGTTCAAGATCAAAGCTCAGTGGTTTCGACTAGAATAGATACGGTTAATTTGAAAATCCGGTCTTTATCTGGCAAACTGAGTGATGATTACGATAATGACGGAATGGTGCTATTAGGGAACGTTAGATCTGAGACTGTATTCCTAAACATAATAATTATGTTAAATCAAAGCGCTATCTTCTTTTTGTAAATGATTACTTAACTCTTTTGAATGTTTTCTTATATTTTTCAGTATTTAGTTATAGAGTGCGTTTGAAAAACAGGAAAATGTAATGCATTCATGGAACAGAGTCAACCACAAAAGTATATAAAAGTATATAATAAAAAGCAAACGCTTCTAATCTGGCAGAGTATGTAAATATGATTGATGTCTGTGGTTGCCCGTTATTGTTGCTGTGTCTCCGCCTTTTGATCCCCAGTGTCAACTGTTATTATCCTGTTATCCACCAAAACTATATGCAGTCCTCTTTACTTTCCGCTTTTTATTCTCTTCTTTTATTGTTATTTATTTTTTTGAGTTGTAATGTCTCTTGTTCGAATTACTTTTTGTTTATGTTTTCCTTCACCATCTATCATGTGTCTATCATCATATTTCTTTAATTTCTTTTTGTATTATTTTTCTTTTCTTTTTAAGTTGTTTAAGCAAATGTTAACTGAAAACCAAAATGACACTAAATAATTATAATAATTTTACCAATTGGTTCATATCTACGTATGTTCCGTAGCTATTAATACATACTTGAATTGTAAACAAGTTTTCCAAGGAAAGGAACTGTTAATTGTATGTATGCACGAATTCAAAATAAAATATGTTTAAACCAACCACAAACACGCACTGAAAGAAACAACAATTACAGTGATATGACATCACAAACATAAACGTGTTGACGTGCTACCACCTTGGCACGGTCAGGGACAAAAAGATAGAGGAGGGCTTAATCCAGGTTCTAGGGTGTACCAAACCTCACTCTTACCCTATTGTCATCGCAGTAAAACGGGATAGTGTAAATAGAGACATTCCCACCAGGTTGTATTCTCTAACAAACAAGTCAGCATTAATAGGCAATATATATACTATAAAACAGCATATAAAGCCACAAAGCAAATACCCATTGACTTGGCAGAGCAACAAGAGCTACATTTCTGATGTCTTAAAAATGTGAGCAAACTGTTTAAGAATTTCTTAAATCAGTCAAGTTTATACCGATTATAAGTTCATTCATTGCATCACCAGCTTGGTCCTCAAGAGCGACAACTTGACAGCACTGATGCATTGACCCATATTCTACTTCATTAGTTGCATGACAAACGGAATCAGTTTCATTGAAATTCAAACAATTTCTAGATTATTCTAGTCTGTCATGTATTTCAAAACCACTTATAATAAACGTTATCTTCCGGAAAAAAATATTTTTTCTCAACGAGTCGAAAAATGTTGGTTTAAATTGTTTGATTCGTAGTCTGTATTAGTTGTCATCTATGTCATACTATGAACAGTCTCAATAAAACCGAGACTGCAAGATTTCGTATGTGTCGTGCTAGGCCGTTTCCAAAGGTGCAGTGTGGCGGCAGTAAAACGTCTCCCCGCGCTTGCAATCAGTACTGTTATTTATTCGATCTTTGGAGATCGCTGAGCCCTATACTTAGATTAAGTTATCGGTTGTACTTTTTCAATTTCTTTTGTTTTCTTACTTAATTTTTGATTCGGTATTTCCACTACTCCGGCCGATAAAAGGCTCTCGGTATTGTTTAACCACTTATAGGATATGTTGTCTGCTTTTTAATTTAGTCTTTTGGCTGTTACTTGTGATACGCAGGCTTCATAACCGCTGCTCCCAACTAAATTCCATTATGTTTATTTCGCTCTTCGGGGCATTTAATTTTATTAGATACTGGGACCATACGCCGTACGACATGGGGAAGCAAATAACTCCATGTCCACCGCCGTATGCATGCCATCTTCGGGATGGTTAAAATTGTGTACTATTGATTTTATGAATATTGAGTTCTGCTCAATCCGGGGCTAGAGGGCGTGAGCGGTAGCTAGCATATTTCACTACCGCTCATGAACAGTCTCAATCAAACCGAGACTGCAATATTTCGTATGTGTCGTGCTCGGCCGTTTCCAAAGGTCCATTATCATACTCGTTTTTTTTTCAGAGCTTTCACGTTAAAGGGCGATTTAATGACATTTGCACGGAATGTAGAACATAGTTTTAAATGTTTGTAGGTTCTACTATCAACGTAATAAACTAACGTTATTTGAATGTTTATATTAATGAGAGTGCTTTGTATTCAACCCGTGGTTAAAGAAAGCTTTTCAGTACATATTAAAATGAGCATACCCTTTTTGTTCAGTATGGAGGTAGAGAAATGGTTTATCTCCTCCTTGACTTTCTGCCTCCGGCAGAACCATGTCAATCATGTCGCATGTCCTATTATTCCCTTTCTTTTGAATAATTTCTTTTTCTTTTTCCTGTTTTCATTTAACCTGTTTGAGCATGAATGGTTGCGTGATTTTGAATATTTGCATGTTCAAAGTTTTGTGAGTCACCTGCGTAACATGGAAGACATATAGGGATAACTTTTACCTTTGTCGTCGTCGTTGCAGTTTTCCTACCTCTATAATCACCAAAGAAAACTCACAAAATAGAGTATAAATACAATTTTATCTCCAATTAAGGCCATTTTCTGCAGTGTAAAAGATAGATGATGCAAATCCCATGTTGATATGAGATTTCGTTCAACGTGTTTGATCGAATATTTGATAGAGTTCACAAACTCGCGAAATTATAAAAGAAAAAAACCCTGATAAATACGTTTAATTGTTTGAAATTGCAGATATTGGATCAGTGAAGATTATCAGCCTAAAGACATGTTGGTTGTAAATTGTGGTTATTTCTATGCCACGAGCAAAAACATTACAATGAGTGGGAAAATTAATTGCGATGTGAGACATTACTTAAGCTACAGAATCCTTCACCCTAAATGCCTTGTATTTAGGAGCTGCATATTGAAATGTTCAATATTGATCTCTTAAGTTATGCTTTTTTGAGCTTCAAATCTAGTGTATTTCATCCTTTATCATTAGGGAGTAGATCTGCATGAACGGTTATTGTTTATCCATCACCTATATGGCCTTGCGCTTTAGAGCTGCTGCATAATGGGTATCTTCCATTCTTCATCACTAAGCCTTGTTCTTGGATATTTGACCGTTTCAGACATTTAAGGGCACAATTGACCAGGTTATTAGGAAATCACTTCTGTGTATGCATAGTTTTATTGAGGTATCTTCATTTTGCAGAAATAAACTGAACTTTTACGAGATACTATGTTTCAATAAACAATGAACATTTCCAGAACCAATTCAGTTATAAGTATACATGTACCTTTCTTTACAGCTATTGGAATATATAACAACCAAACATATCACCGAATACAGACTTCTTTTCAAAATAATTTAGGGCGAGGGATTGATACATTTCGTTGCAAATCAAATTTTCAGCACGTTTTTAATATATTTTGTTCATGCTATTTTAAGACAAAGGGGAGCATGTTCATGTATTTTTGAAAGTGTCAGACGTATTTGAGCACATATTACCAAGGAAATGCAGAATCCATATCATCATTGTCAAATTTCAAAGTATTAAATGTACTGAATCTGAATTTTCAGCGGTAACCTAGGTCACTAAAAGCTGAATAATTTTGCATTTTTCATAGGGGTCGCATACTCGTGAAATTAAAAAACAAATTCAACTTGGCATGCTTGGTAAATATTTGTTAATTGTGTTTTACAAATGCAGATATAGGGCCAATGAAGATTTTAGCCTAAAACTAATATGAAAGGAGAACATTGGAAATCTCCGAAAACGATAAATATAAAAAAATGTGCAGTCTCGGTTTGATTGAGACCGTTCATGAACGATAGTGAACAATGTTAGATACCGTTCTCGCACTCTAGCTCCGGATGGAGCAGAACATAGTATTTAACATTTCAATATTACTACAATTTGAGCCATTCCAACGATGGTATGCATATGATGGTGAACATGGAACCTTCAATGCGGTATTTTCATACCATTCCACGGCCAGCGGCGTATGGTTACTGTTTCGAACAACATGCCTTTAATTTAATTTAGTTCGGAGCAGACATGATGATGTAAATTGTGTTTATATCTATGTTACGAACAAAAACATTACAAAAGCACTCCAATGGGACGTTGTGGGAAATTAATTGTAGTGTAAGACTTGTAGGGGTTGTCGTCATATTCATCGGCATTTTTGTCATTGTCCGTACACTTGTGTTGCCGTTCAATTACTTATAAAGGATAAGAGGATGATCGCAATTTAATTTGAGGCCAATTGGCCAAATGTAAAAATCATTGTGACCTCTTCAAACAAATGTGTCGTCGTTCATTTATATTAAATTCATATTTGCTGTGTACATGTAGTTGTATTTATATCTAGGTAAGAGGCAGAACCTTGATAATGTTGGTTTCAATAGACTAAAGGTCAAGATTGGCATGGCAATTCAACTTTGGGTTTTGCTTTTTAAAAAAAAAAAAATACATGGATTGAATTCATAATTGTTGTGCATTTATATCACTATGAGAGGTATACTTTATAGATATAAAAATAGAGCAGGAAAATCAGAGCATTCAAGGACGATGGTCAACCACAAACACACAAAGAAACAAAGAATAACTTTAAAGATGAATAAAAGGCCAAATAAGACATCACAAACACAAAAGGGTTGACAATAGGGCTACCGTCTTGGAACGGCCAGTAACAAAAAAGGTGTTTGAACCAGGTTCTAGAGTGCACCGAACCTCACACTTACCCTACTGTCATGCCAATAAAACGGGACAGTGTAAATAAAGAAATACCCGCCATGAACTATTATCTAACAAATAAGGAAGCAGTAATAGGCAATATAATTTTGTAAAACACAAAGATGCTCGTGTATATATAAATACAACAAACAATAGCACAGAAAGCCACAAAGAAGGTACTCACTGACTAGCAACAAGAGAACAAACTATTGAGGGCTCGACCAGACAAGATTGCAGACAAACATGAAACGTCACCGTCCTTTTGGACTTTAGGTAGTCGTCATCATAGGGTCCACATCCTGTCCGGTCATCGCATAATTAAAGAAGAAGGCATAGTGGCGAACTGTAAATGGTCCACCACCAAGCATTCAGTGCGTTGCAAAATGGAAGGGTCATAGTATGAACTATCAGGACTGTTATTCATTCGGTCTTTGGAGATCGCTGAGCCCGGTACTTATGTTTAGTTATCGATGGCACATTTTCAATTGCTTTTGTTTTCTTACTTAATTTTCGATTCGGTGGTTCCACTACTCCGGCGGGTATTGTTTAACCACTCATAGGATATGTTGCCTGATTTTTAATTTAGGCTTTTGGCTGTTACTTGTGATATGCAGGCTTCATAACCGCTGCTCCCAACTAAATTCCATTATGTTTATTTCGCTATTCGGGTCATAGTACGTTGTTAGATACTGGGACCATACACCGCTGGACATGGGGGAGGAAAATCTAT
This sequence comes from Cyrtodaria siliqua, assembly GCA_037043455.1. Lineage (NCBI taxonomy): Eukaryota > Metazoa > Mollusca > Bivalvia > Adapedonta > Hiatellidae > Cyrtodaria > Cyrtodaria siliqua. Next base: position 135,727 of record JAWPHD010004512.1, on the reverse strand, counting down.
ATGTACACCGCCATATGCATGCCATCTTCGGGATGGTTAAAATTATGTACTATTGATTTTATAAATATTGAGTTCTGATCAACACGGGGCTAGAGTGCGTGAGCGGTAGCTAGCATATTTCACTACCGTTCATGAACAGTCTAAATCAACTCGAGACTGCAATATTTTTTATGTGTCGTATTCGGCAGTTTCCAATATATATTTTTTGTTTATATATTGCACAGTGGCGTTGCTTGTGCAATGTGGCGGCAGTAAAACGTCTCCACTCGCTTGCAATCAGGACTGTTATTCATTCGATCTTTGGAGATCGCTGAGCCCTATACTTAGATTAAGTTATCGGTTGTACCTTTTCAATTGCTTTTGTTTTCTTACTTAATTACTTATGTGTCGTGTTCGGCCGTTTACAAAGGTCCATAATCAAACTCTTTGATTATGACCAAGGATCTTACGAAGTTTGTAAATCACGTCACCATAGAAGTCAGGTTGTGATAGTCCTTGTCGCAGAAAAGTTCTTGAATTATTTTTATATTTGTAAAGAAGATCAGGGTTACGATAATAACAGTTTGTGCACAGTTCTTACCCATAGGGATACCAACAATTTGTCTATACCCAGATAAACGGTAGTTCCATGACGAAAATAGTATATAATAGGAAGATGACTGCTTCACACACTTCATGGCAAGTCCAGATAGTGTAATTGTCTAGACTGCCGTAAGTAAAAAACGTTTTAATATTATTACAGGCCAAAATGTAGTTCTTAATCTAGCGAATCTTTTCTGAATAAGAGCAATAAGGTTGTCTTTGATAAGGTTTTGTGGTAAGGTTGTATATGGTGTAGAGAAATCATATTAAGTGCTTATAGATAAAACTTGACTTTTATTACAAATTTTATCATGAACATCTCCTGAATTTTTAATAGAAAAAAACAAATGCTTCCTAGAGTTTTCATAAGTTTTAGCACACTATTGTTTTACGTGATCTTTAACGGCAGTAAGACAAGAAGTTAAACGTCTGGTGATATTTGTGATTGTGCAGGCACTATAATTCGAAATAAAGCTGATTTGTATGTACTTTAGGAATCCAGTACATATTTTGCAGTTTGTTCTGCTTTTCTTCTACCCCAGCCTTGAACGTAGTGCATCGAGTGATGTCTGCGGAAACAACATCATTATCAGTAGATTGAACTGGAGTATACGAATTAGTGCTACCGAGTCAAACAATAATTACATTATTAGCTGCTCTATCATCATGAACTAACACACATTTATTATGAAATTCATGAATTGCCGATTTTAAATTACGAAAGGAAAACCTAGGTCACGAAAGAAGTAAAGAGAGGTCAGCATTATTCAAGTTAATACGTGTATCTATAATTTAAAAAAATGACTTTTTGCAACTAGAAAGAGAGTTTGGGTCGGCATGTTCTCTACGACACCATTTTATACTAAAAGCCTCAATGCATTGGACGATCTGTGCATGACAGGCATTCAAGTCGATAGTAGAAGGTAATCTATACTTAGGAACTTTCGAAAACAGCCGCCGAATACGTCTAACAGCAATATCAAAATTACCAGTGATGTCATGACCTGCTGTAGCATAGCAAAATTTTGATGTGTTACGTTCACATTCCTTAGGAGTGTTATTTACTATATCCAGGTCTGAAACTATTTTGTTGTAGTTGAAAATAATATTTCTTGGTGTTTTTATACTTATAACAAATTAAAGGACATTCGGAATTTTTTAAATATTTAGGGATAGAATCAATGATTTTTTCGAAATATACTAGGCATGTCAATGAAACCAATACCTTTATTGAGATATAATACTTTTAGAAAATGCCTGACGTGATCAGTCTCCTTGTCAATATGGGGTCGGAGACTATGTTGTGTGTAGCTATAAATTATGGAAGCAGTGTTATACAAGGGATCTGTACGAATGAGAATCTTGTCTGCTTCCTCGTCGATCAACTTAAGTGAATACATGGACAAAGACGTAAGACGTGAAAGCATAGAGTGCTTTCCAGACTGTTTAAAAATAGCAGATCAGCGACTGAAATAATTACACGCGATTTACGTTTGATGTTACCATTACGCCATCGACCATGAGACCTAGAGTTACGCTTTCGAATAGAAAATATAGGAAAAATGTCAATATTAGGATCTTTGAAATATTTCCTTGTTGATATATATTGTCATTAATGCCGAGTGGAAGTTTTTCATCCACTTAAGATCTGCAATATATCTAGCTTCTAAGTAGCATCATTATCATTAATCATATATTCAACCCGTTGAACAGTAACGTTACTAAAAGTATGACCTGACTGACGAAAGTGTTGGTACAAGTACATGTTTTAGGATAACCTGCATTATGTTTATGTTCACGAAATCGAACTTTTAAAGATCGACCTTTTGTCCAACATATTGTCAACCCTTTTGTGTTTGTGATGTCGTTTGCATTTTTTATTACTTTTGCCTTTTCGTTTGTCTGTTTGCGTGTTTGTGTTTGTGTTTTGTGGTTGACTGTCGTCCTTGAATGCTGCTTTCCCTGTCCGATATTTTTAGCCTTCCATATTGTATACCGCAACGTGGTGCATTTCAAGTCAAAACATAAATGACGTGAGACGATTTGAAGCTAGACATACATTAAACATTCAATCATTAACGTCTTGAAAGAACTAAACGATTTCTGAAAAGAGACTTTAAATTCGACTTCCTCAAAACAGATGATCCTAGAGGAGTTACTGAAACCTTTGAGTCGTTATTAAAAATTCTGGTAATATTATTAGAAGGAACATGAAACGAGGTTGCCGAATGAAGATTTAAAGGTGTAAGCCGTACATATGGTTTAGCTCTAGGAAATGAAGAGTTAGTTTGTGGAATTTGTATTGATGACGCAGGGTGTAACCGAAGAGGCGAATGATTTATTTTAAGTGTTTTTACCATATTTGCTAATAGACATAATATATATAATATAGAAATAAGGGACAGTTAGTAATTAACAGCGATACGAAATGGAATCGTATCACAGATCCATCAGAAATAATATTTGTAAACTTACGGACGGCTAAAAGTGGTCCAAAACTCGACAACAGTGTCTAATACTAGATCACGAGGAAAGTTAAGGAAAAAACAAATAAAACGGGCCAAAATATCGATAAGCACAAAACCTTCAACACGGTATAAAACACATGTGTTTAAGAAAAACTGGATCAATGAATGTCATATAATCCCTGTGGGATGAAAATATAACAATGTAGATGGATGTACTTTCTACGGTCGCCACACGGCACAAAAAACACTATTGTGACAGTAAATATAGATATAAAAATCGAACAGGAAAAGTAGCATTCAAGTCAACCGCAAACACGCACAGAAACAAAGAACAACGTTAAAGATGAATAAAAGGCCAACTAAGACATCACAAACACACAAGGGTTGACAATAGGGCTACCACCTTGGAATTGTCAGTGGCAAAATAGGCCGCTGGGGGTTTAAACCAGGTTCTAGGGTGATTTCCGCTCATTCTGAACAGAGGGTAAATAATTATGCATATATAGTATACATGTATATAATTGCATTTAAGACTGGTTTAGCATATGCTTAATGTTTTGGTGATTTAAATGTATTGTTTTTATAAATGGAGATAATAATTATGCTATTTTCAGTAATGAAATACGTTAAATTGTAATATGTTGCAGCATATACTATAATTTGTTTCCACGAATTTAAAAGAGAATTGCTGCATGTATTGTATTGATGATTTCGGCGCAGTAAGGTAAAACCGTTATGATTTAGGTTAAATAGCTCAAAGGTCGAAGTGATTAGACAATTTACTTCAAATAGTGGATTTGTAATAGATACAAGGTCAAATGTCAAGGTCACGCTGAAGTACAAAGCCCGTGACACAGCACCCTTCTAGTTATAATGATTGTGTGGAATAAATATGCAGCATTAAATTGTTGACACATATGAATAAATGTATTTTGGTAAGAACGATTCCCTAAACGATATCGATAATATTTAATCATAATGAGATTTCATTAGAGATCATAGTTTATTATGTGTTCTAGCTTAACGTTGTTTACGTTTTTTTGTTGACAGATATATTATAATACATTTTTCTATTTGTTATCCTGTTGTTCTCGTTATGAACCAGTGCGTCATAATCTTCCACACAGGCAAGCCAATTATCATAATTACATGTCGTCTTCATTCATTTCTGTCAATTCTCGACAAGATTTCGATAAGATGCCCTAATGTCACCCCAAATAAACGGGAAAGTGTAAATACAGGTATCCACACCAGACTATACATTCTGCATAACTGGGCAGCGTGATTAAGTAATATAAGTAAAACGAACATGAACAGACAGAACAGAGCTTTTATTTAATATAATATACAAAAAATAAAACACATGTCAGGCATGCACGCATGCACCCCAACACGCACACACACGCACACACACACACACACACACACACTCTCACACATCTCTCACGCATATACACGCACATACGCACGCACTCTCTCTCACGCAATTACATAAACGAATTAATTGTTGAAACCATGAAACAATACATAATGCCTGAGGATAAACTTTACACATATGTACACAACTACGTATATTTAAATGTGTTACAGTTCTAGAGCAATAAATGCTTGTTTTACAAACAAAAAATCTTCGATTTCATGGAAAGCATATTATAAAAGGAAGTAACCGGAGTAACGTTACTCGCCTCAATATAAGACCAGTTTAACTTAGCTACATTATGAATCTCTTTATGTTTTTGTATGTTCATAGACAGGACAAATTAAAATCAAATGTTATTCGTCTTCTGTGCCATTAGAATTACAAACATTACAATATCGTTGACCTCTATCAGTTCTATTTTGTGTGTATCTGCCGGTTTCGACTCTGAGGGAATACGAAGATAATCGTATTTGGCACTGCCTTCTTAGTTTAAATGGCAACATATCAAAACTAGAACGAATTCGACGGAGCGCAATCGCAAAATACCCTTGTTTTCTTTACACAGGTCAATTCCCTTTAAGAAGACAATATCCGTAACTTTTAGCATATTAAACACAAACTAATTACGTTGACAAACATAACACACCAACCATTATTGAATATTTACTAAATAAAAGCAAGATTGTTTGACAGAATTCAATAGCGGTACAAAGAAAGAAGTATCGCTTCGTGGGGTTGAACTCGTAAACCACACTAAAATTACACTCCGAGTTTTAAATAATAAATCATTTGACATGCTGTGTATCTTTTTCCTAGACGACTAGTATACCAATTAATGTGCAAAAGTATGAAATAATGACACCATAATTGAATTATTAGTGTATTTGATGCCCCTTCCTCCAGACCCCACCGATGACGTAAGAGGAAATAAATATATGCAATGTAATCACATCATCATAATGTTTCATTTGATACATAATTATCAAAAAGAAAAAAAAAATATATAGCCCAAATCCCCACCAGCCCCCACCCTGGGATCCCGGGCAGACGCCCGAGTTCTAAATAATAAAATCGTTTGATATGTTGTGCATTTGTCATAGACGATTAAATACACCAACTTATGTGCAAGAATATAGAAAAATGACAGTGTAATTGAATGTTTAGTGCATTTGACCTTTTGACCCCACTGAGGGACCCTTCGTGCGGAGCCATCATCATAATGTTTCATTTGAGACATAATTACAAAATAAAAAACCTGGGCTTGGAGCCAAAAACAATGTTGCTTTTGCACGCCGTCATCATATGGTGAAGTCATATCCTAAGTTTGATTGAATTTCGTTCAGCGGTTTAGGAGGAGATGCGGTAACGGACATACGTACGTTCGGACAGACGGATAGACAGACGGACACAAGGAGGCGATTTTAATATATCCTGTTTTTTTCACGGTTATTTTCAATATCACTATACCACTGTACAAAAACAATCAATTAATCTTTGTTTGAATAATACATGAAAATGTTCCAAAATAATACTGTGAGGCTCATTCCATACATAGGTGGATCCAAAATCATTTAAAAGGGTCTTAACATTACTTGCCCAAATTGTACAGCCTCTCTCTCTCAATGATTCTTCATACATAGTAGATATTAATATATTGTTTGTACTTACAACCTTACTGCTTTAATATATCGTGACACATGCAAGGGATATCTATCTAACTCACCATAGACTCCTGCATTACTACTTGACATTTTAACTTTCAACAAAATTTCCAAAATGTTGAATGATTTCTTTCAATTTCTTTTGATTTGTAAACTCCAATTCTCTGCTCCATAATTAAGGATGTGTATCAATTACATAATGTTAATGTTGCACTGATATTCCACAAGATGTTCGTCTGCTGAAGGGGACAATAGTTTGCAGGACTTGTTCATACATATTTACTGCAATGTATGCGGTGGCGTATTATGCTTCTGTGCGCTACAGTGGATTGCCCACCGTCATACTTCAGACATAGTTTCAGTTGTACTATTTCCCTCTGTTTTCCCATGTAGTTTAAATTGGTATTTCTGCCGTACTGTAATAACAGGATACGTTATTATCCCCATTTGTCTGCAGTATTATCTCTGTACTGTACTAACTGTTCTTTGAGATAACATTATTTTATATACATGTACCACATATATGTTCACTGTCTTGTGATAGCGCACGTGAAACAATTGGAATATCTATAGATACGCTTGGTTGTATACAGCTTAATACGTCACCATCTGCACATTTCCTTTCTTGAGCTTAACAAACGCTGCCAATGTCCGAACACGGCCATTTATCAATAATGGAAGAAACCTATATTGTGCCATACTTATCGTAAATGACAGTAACCTAAATTTTACTTTCTGATCTAATATGAAAATAACCCAGATGCAACCCACACTGTGACTTCTGAAAGTAGGTATACAAGTAGAAATGAAATGCAGCATTAACAGTACGCAGTCGCAGCAATTACAATGAAAGATGCAGCATTAACAGTACGCAGTCGCAGCAATTACAATGAAAGATGCAGCATTAACAGTACGCAGTCGCAGCAATTACAATGAAAGATGCAGCATTAACAGTACGCAGTCGCAGCAATTACAATGAAAGATCGAAGCAAAGTACTCAATGACTTGGTAGAAGCCAGAGCATCAACATAAGTGCCCGCCAAAACACGATTTAAGACACATATTAAACGTTACAATGCCTCTCGGGGTTTAGGTCAAAGAGGTAAGAATAATGGCAAACTGTAAATGCGTCAACCACTAAGCACGAATACGTTGCAAAGTGATAATGACAAAAGATCTTACGACAATGCGAAAAACGATCCTGCAGAAATAAGAGCACCCAAACACAAATGGCACCCTAGGTCCAGACTCCACAAAGTCAGGTTTTATAGTACTAGTCGCAGAATAGTAGTACTCGTCGCAGAATAGTTCGTTAATTATTTAATATTTTAAAAGTAAATCAGGGTCGTTTGATGTTTGTCTATGATCTTTCTTGTCGTGCCCTTAATGGTTTATTCTCTTACTGCTCTGGCTTCTGCCAAGTCATTGAGTACCTTCATTGTGGCTTTCTAGGCTATTGTTTTTTTGTATTATATTTACACGAGCATATTTGTGTTTTACTTATATTGCCTATCGATGCTGCCTTGTTGGTTAGAGCTTAGATTATGGCGGGGATTTCTTTATTTACATTGTCCTGTTTTAATGGGATGACAGTAGGGTAAGTGTGAAGTTAGGTTCACCCTAGAACCGGTCTAAACCCCCAGTGGCCTACTTTGCCACTGACCGTTCCAAGGCGGTAGCCCTATTGTCAACCCTTTTGTGTTTGTGATGTCGTTTGCATTTATAATTGCTTTTGCCTTCTTGTTTGTCTGTTTGCGTTTTTCTTTCTGTGTTTTGTGGTTGACTGTCCTCCTTGAATGCTACTTTCGCTGTCCGATCTTTTTATATTTCTTTTTACTATAATAGACATTTGCAAATATGTTTTGAAGTTTATGGCAACGGAAACCCTGATACATTTACTAACCTGTGATTTCACTAAGTTACCGAACTCATGTTGTTTCACACCCACCGTAAATGTTGTCTGTTTTGACGGTTCGTGGTAGTACCGTATATTAACTCTTCTTGAATTAGTTTTATGAATCGTAAGTATTGCCTATCCATGTGCATGTATCCAAAAATAAACACATGCCAAGTAAACGTTTTCTGTATTCGTTATATTTTAAATAGTCCCCTTTTTATAATCTGTTGGTTAACTTTATCTCCGGTAAAATGTTGCCTGATACTAGATTAAATCCTTACTGCACCAAGCCAGGTTCTGATAGTACTCGTCGCAGACGCAATAATTTAATTACTTCAATATTTTCAAAGTAGATCTGGGTTACGATATTATATTTTTGTAAATGTTTATTTAAAGTTTATTGCAAAGGTAACACTGCTGAGTTCTCTAACCTGTGATGTCACTAAGTTACCGAACTCATATTTTGTCACACCTACCGTAATATCAGTACCAACATGCAGTGCTGTCTATTTTGACCATTCATGGTAGTAAGACATACTAATACTTCCTGAATTTGTTTTATGAATCGTAAATGGTTGTCTAGCCATGGTCATGTATCCAATAATAAACATATGCCAAGTAAACGTTTTTTTCTGTATTCGTTATTATTTGACTAAAACTAAAAAATGTTTTTTTTAAATATTTTGGTTACATTTATCTCTTTGTAAAATGTTGCCCGGTTCTAGAGTAAATATTAATATATGCATATTATTCTCACATATGCATGCTTCATAATTCATGAAAGCGTCTGCATGCTTCCTAATTCATGAAAGCGTCTGGATAATTGTCAATGTCTGATTACTACGTCGTTCAGTTGTTTTAGTTTACCTGTGTTTGTTTTTCTTTGCCGGAAATGTGGATTTCATTTCTTGAACATATACAATTATACAACATGTGACCAATGTGCTTATATTTTTAACAACAACCGTTCGATTAGGATTCACACACTGAAGAATAAGAGGGTTTCATAGAAAATGAATTCTAAGGCATTTTTAAATGTATTCCTACACGGTTTTACATGACATCAAGGAGAACTAGTCAAGTAAATTTCTATATAATTGGTAGCTGTGCGGTATAATGAAAGGATGGTTTGATATAGAAGATATCAAAAAGTGCATACAATTGATTGCTTTAATCAGCCGTGGGTAGCATCCTTTGGTGGAGATTGGTTGAGAGTCACCATTTTGTGATGGTATTACGTTGATTCCTCGTTCTTTATAATCACTGGAACTTCTAAGAAAGATTATGTTTATACTCGTTAATCATTGAAATGTACTAATAAGAAACTGATTACTGTAATTTGTACAGTGCTAACGGATTTTCAGAACTTAATAATCGATTAACATCTCCAAAGAAACAATCTTGATATTAATCTCAATACATAAACGAATATGCACGAAAACACGTGTATTTTGCTATTGGTATGTTTTAAACATATTTATTTTACATCGATTGCGAAACAAGTTCTTGCAACTTAGATTAATCACTCTCGATGCTATTGGTAAACATGGTAAACACGTTTAATTCCTGTTTACTTTTGTTTCCAGGAGACAATTTCTTATGAATGTTTGTACAATACGTACAAATAAAATAAACTATTAGGATATTTATTTCTTGAGTTATCACGTTCGGATATTTGAGAAGCTATCTAATAATAGGTCGTCTTTGAATGCATTGTTTACACTTATCATATAGCATATCAACATTATTTGCTCAATATTTAACGCCAGTTTGGTGTAACCAGTAGAGACACGTACTGGTTGGAACTAATATGCCGAGATCTGTTGTAGAATAAAAGGTCGAAAGTTGTTATAAAATACATGTGAAATGAGGAGTTTACTATGACACATTATTATTTAAAAACATACGCTTCTTCCAGGTAAACTTTTATGGCACACACATGTTGATATTTCAAACATGTTGACACATTCTCTCTAACACCCTTTTGCAGCTCTTAGTCCGTTTCGTTTAACCCATTACTTGTTTTAATAATAGTATTGACAATATGAGCAAAGAACGGAATGTAACTATTGAGAATGTCATTAAGATACCAAGATGTATTATTAAACGCATCGATAATGTCTCCCCGGCAAACAGGCGACAAACTCAACATACACTCTCTTTCATAAAAATCGAACAACAAATCTGCTAAACGTGGCTCAGAGTTAGTAACCATATAAATACTAACAACCTGGCGGTAGACAGTTTTACCGTTTCGAATGACGAATATATCTAAAAGAAATGCTAACGCTCTACAAACATCAGCGCACATTTTACAATTATTCTTAGTGGTATTTGGAAAGAAAGCCCCGACATTATTGCAATCACAAACAGTAATACATTCTCTATCAAATGTATTCAGTATAAGCTGAATCAATGTATCCGTGATTTTGCTATGTGGTTGAGTGGTGTATAGTGCGAAAATGTGATATGTGTCTGCCTGTATTATACAGCTATTAAAACAAATTTGTTTTACACTGTACTAACATAACTAATTTTATCTGTAAACTGTATTTACAAAGAATGCGAGAAACACGGATTTAACAGTTTAAATGTAGATAAGAATCCCTCAGAGGAAAACATATGCGGGAATAGTAATAGTCCATTCTGCTCAGGAAATGCCACTTAACATGTCTTTAAATAACAACCGGCGGAAAATAAATTAAAAAGATCAATGACTAATTTGAACTAAGGAATTAAGGAAATACACCAACAACAGCAGACTAGGTCCTTTAGTCTGATTCTATAATTGCATCTCGTTTCGTTGATACTAATCAACCACCAAACTCAGATGTCGCGAAAGTAGCATTTAGGTACTCACATGTTATTATATACGGCTGAGTTAACATTTGCAATGCGATCTCGCAAAAACGACGCGGAATAGGTCTGCTTCGTACAAATTGTGTTCAGTTAAAATGTAACCTACATAATGAGAGGCATGTTAGATAAAACAGACTCCAACAGCATGTTAATTTTCTACACAGTGAGTGTATACATGTTAAACACTTATTTAAAACTAATATCGATTTGAAAGCAAGTACAAGCGCGAACAGAACAAAATCCAACTCCGCCATTGTTCCTATACGCGTGTATTATCTTGAACCACCCATTGTTTCCACAAGCAAGAAATTTTCAAATGAGCGCGCGTGAAGATAAGTTGTGAGGTTTAATATACGAATGATATATAATAATTCTTTATTCATTTATTTAAGCCACATATGGCACATCAATATATTCACAATATTAACAATTCGACAATGTCACGGATAGATGGCAAACATAAATTATATTCAATATGTTATCCCAGGGACTTGGAGGTCATGCGTTGAAACACACATGGGAGAGAGATTTCTTTGTAAGCGACCTATTCACAAGTCTATCCCCGAGAACACAACAAAATACAAAGATTTACAGATATAATCCTATAACGAAATACTAGAAATAAATAGTAATATACAAACATCCACCATCATAATGGAAAAGCACCATAAATAAATCATACACATAGTATAATCTTATTATGATTAGTTTAAATTGTTATATATAGATTAGTATGCAACTTCCTTAAATCTCATATTTTTCTCGTTGTATAGAGACTGCAGCAAGACTGCAAGGGCTTTTTTAACAATTATAACATTAATTTAATGATAAATGGTTTGAACTAGGCTCTATTAATTTGTACTCTTAATTCAAAGGCTTTCTGTACGTATACGCTTAACTTTTTAATTTCAGTTTGATTAACAGTATGTATTAATTGTATACATTTAAAATAACTATGTTTTTTCCAGAAATATTGCTTCATATACATATTTCTTAATTCTTGATAGTTATTACATTCGATTAAGAAATGATATTCATCCTCTAAGGAGTTGCACTGTCTGCATAATCTTTCTTGAAACGCAGATATATATAACATGTTATATAAATGGTGAAAGCCTGTAGTAAACTCCTTTTAGGTTTCAAATTAAGTAATGCTTGACATTTCCATCGAAGATTCGTATAATCAATGCAAAATGTCTACATAAGATGACATATCACGAACGTTTTTTACGTGATAAACTGTCTTCATCATTCGTTCTCAGCTAAGTACATGCTTGCTGACGAACATTTCAAGGCAGAGTCCTCTGAATAAGTTGAATGGAATACTACTTTACTTAGACATATGTCTTCTCGTTTATAAAAACGGATTTCGGAACGTTCTTTTAATAACGGCTTGTATTTCCTCCTCGTTTTGAATTGCGTTTACTTCTGAACTATTCTTATCCATATGCGGCTACGAGCATGGAAATGGACGGTGTGGAGTTGGTTGATGCCTTTACCCACTACAATAAAAATACGTGCGCCATTGCCTTATTTTTTCCTTTTCAGTATCGTTTTCCAAAATGATGACATCTTATCTCAAAATCAGATATGTTAGCATTATTAGATCTTGCAGTTAAACTTTTGTGACGTACCTTTGCTGTTATATAAACTTTTATTTTACACTGCCTTATTAAAATCAAATTAGACATCATCGGAAGTATTCAATCAGTAATGACCGTAACAATATTCGTCCAAGCCTTCACTTTGCTTAGCACGTCTCTTTAATCTGGATGATATAAACATGTTGTGTTAAAAATAATTTCAGCATCAGTGTACAATGTGTGAATGTTTCGACGATGTCTTTGATCAGACATGACCTGAAATTGCAGAAATGTGTAGAACCGTTATAAACATAGTATTGAAACAGAGTATGATTGATTCTGAACAACTGTACCCTTTGCCTATGCTCTTTCTCAATCCGTTAATTTTCTGGGATCGAGATGGAATGCGTTGACTATTCAGATGCATCCATTTGAAGCTGGAGTGGACATTTTAACGAATCAATACTTGATTGATACTTAATGGTTGTTCTTATTATTACCCAATTAAGGATCGCCACTATGCTTTACTCGTTGATAGTGCGATGACACTACATATGTTGAACCTATGATGACGCCTACCGAAATCCTGAAAGGAATGCTAACGAATAATGTCTATGTTCAATCGCGTCTGCCCTAAATGGTCAAATATTCTTGCTCTGGCTTCCGCCGCGTTATTAAGGGCTTGCTTTGTGTTTTTGTCTTGTTTAGTGATGTGTTGTGGCTGTAAAAAGTCGCACCGACAACAAATCAGTAGTGTTATTAATTACTGGTCCTTCGGGATGATCAAACCAACTATTTGTGGTTTTAAAGTAGAATACCGTGTTAAAAGCCGGTGCTAGTCGGCGGGAGAGGTGTTGCACACTATATTACCTCTAAGAACAGACTCAATAAAACCGAGCCTGCTATTTTTCTCTCATGTTTGTGTTCGTTGCTGCTTCCAACGGATCACCATTTCAGTATTACTGACATTCTCACTAGCAAATCTAATCAACAAACAAAGCCTGTACTAGTGGGCGTGCAAGAGGTTGAACACTATATAACATCTCATGAACATATTAAGTAAACCCGAGTCTGCTACCTTTCTCTTGATTGTGTTTCCATGCTTTGCCTTCTAATATCTATATATTTTGATCAACTTTGTGTAAAACTTATATTGCCTATTATTGCTGCATAGATTGTTAGCGGATATATCCTAAATAACGGCTGAAAAGTGGATCCCTTGGAAGCAAAAAACACAAACAAGAGATACAAATGGCAGACACGGTTTTATTGAGTATGTTCATTTAGGGGTAATGGAAATGTCAACACCTATCAAGCCTCCTAGCACCGGCTTAATCGATATTCTACTTTAAGGCAATAATGATTGGGCTTGATGATCCCAAAGGACCAGTAAGTAAAAACGTTTTCCATTGTTAAACTGTCCCGTTTTATCGGGTTGCGTGACTTGTATACATTGTATACCTGCATGTTATCATATCATACTAGTAGTCCTAAAGTTTTGCATAAATCTTCAATTTACTTTATTTATTGTATGCTTTCCAGTGATTTATATAATTTTCGCAGTGAAACACAAGTGGTAATCCGCTGTTTTCAAACTGAAGTGTTTGGAACTAATTTGTTTCTATATTGATTACGTCCGTTTAACAATATAATGTTGAATCATTTTCATGCTGACAGTTGGATGTTTGATGTGACAACTATATATTTTATAACATTTTTATAACACATTTTCTTATTTATTTCACGGAAAATACTTTTACTGAAATAAACAATTGCAGAACTATCTTATGTCGTGTATTAACTAGTGATCTGTAGCAAAGCGGTTATAAATTGGGGCTACCAATTGGGAATACAAATGTGAAATAGACACAAAAACATTGATGGATGCATAAAATAAAATGAAAACTTTTTTTTTTCAGTGGAAGATGCAACTTTATTTCATCTCGTGAGCTCCCAAAAGAGTACACTGTTTTGGGAGCTCACGGGATGAAATAAAGTTGCATCTTCCACTTAAAAAACAAATCCTCTATGTATTTGCTTCTGAGGGCCAAAACAATCAATTCGCTGATAATTCAGATTTAGGCTACAAGTTTTTCTTGTCTCAATATACGTTTAAGTGCAGATTTTTAAAGGCAAATGCAACTTGACCGTGAATCTTAAGATGTCATTTCCAAGCTATATTCCTTTCCATTTAATACAATCGACCATTCACTGTCACCATTAAGTTTACTGTCAATTAATTAAATTACCGTGAACAGAGAAGAAACAAATGTGACAGCAATTTCGCGAAGTATCAACTTGGTTTCGTTAAAGCTGTACAGTCCCTATTTTAAATGGTAATAACTCATGAATATGAATGAGTCACGTGTGAAGTAGTTTCAAATCGACGAACACCCCAAAAGTCGGTATATAAGGAGAAATCGATACGTTAAATTCAACATTTTTATTTAGCCTCCGTACAGGTAACATCGATAAATATACGGCTCCAGAATATATGTGATAAAATAAAAGTTGCCCGGAACGAGATTTGAACCACTGCCTTGCACTTGTAAGATTTGAAAGATGTACGCTGAACCTCTAGACCACTGCTCTTTATTGGTATTTTGTAGCATTTTTAACACTAAATAGGCATTCATAATAACAAGAGCGCGCACACAAACTCGTCAAGCGCTAAATAACAAGTCGAGATATGGTTGATTTGAGGCGAAGTGTTAGTTTCATATTGATAAGATACAGTATTACACCAGGCAATGTTAATTTACACGTGCGACAATATGGACTGAATATTTATTGATCCATCTTTAGTTGCGTTCAAATATGTTAAGTTATTTTGCCTCATAATATATGGTAGTTAGTAAACTATTTTCTCAAGTAGCGTTGTTGTTCAGTGGATAGAGCACAGGACTTGAAATCAGAAGGTCGTATGTTCGAGCCCCGAAAGAAGCTAACTTTTTTTTTCGTGAAAATTACTGTTACCTGTGTATAGGTACGATGTGCATTGGTCGATGTATATACAGTAAATGATTTCCTTCACTATATTTGCTCGCTTAAATACCCGATTTCGACATGAGCTGGTGAACATAAAGTTACAAATAAAGACACGCCTACAAAGAAGAAATCGATTAATATAGGGACTCTGTAGCTTTAAGCATCGACATAATATTTAATAACTAATCTTTCGTCCAAGTATAATTTGGGCACAGCACGCGATAAAGATATCAGTAACCTGAAGTATTTAAGAGTTTGCCTATACAACGATCCCATTTATTTACAAATTGTCTTCGTGGTCTTAAAAGCTCGCCCGCTTAAGTTAAGTGTGAATGCTCCATTTCCCATTAAGTGGTCCCGCCTTAATTTCATTAAGCAAAAATTAAGTTTAAACCTACCTATTACAAATTTTAATTTTATAATATGCATTTTTTAAGCCGAGATTAAGGTTTTGATTCATACCCCAGCAAACCCGGTTTTCTCTCCTTGGAGAAATGGATGGATTGGGTATGATATTTAATACTCGTACCACGTAATGTGTTCGACTTTTATATCTACTTTTCGGAGATATTGTTAGTGGTGCAGGCACTAGTTTTAGAAATAAAGCGAGGTTTATAACATTGCTTATACAATTTAGTAATTCATTACATACTATTAGTTGGAAGGTTGTTTTGCTTTTCGTCTACCCCAACTTTGAAGGTGGTCCACCGAGTGATATGCGTGGAGATACTGAGATGTCATCAATCAAGAATACTGAACTTGTAGCAAACCAGAGATATTGAGATGTCATCAAACCAGAGATATTGAGATATGATCAAATCAAGAATACTGAGATATCGCAGAATCAAGAATACTAGAACACTGTCAAATCAAGAATACCGAGATATCACAGAATCATGAATACTGAAACTGCATGGAATCAAGCATGCTGAGATATCATGGAATCAAGAATTCTGAGATATCATAGAATCAAGCATTCTGAGATATCACTGGAGTTTACGTATACGTGCTCCCGAGTTCCAGAGATAAAATTCTGACATAATGTATGCGTGAAACAATACTCAATTATTAGATTCTTTATCAGAAGGAACAAAAACAAATTTATTATGAAACTCTTGAATTCCAGATTCTAAATTTCGAAACGAAAACCTAGGTCTCGAGGGAAGTAAAATGGAGTTAAATTATAAAAGTTAATTTTTATATCAATAATTTTAAGAATTGATTTTTCGCGAGTAGAATATGAGTTTGAGGCCGCATATTCTCTACGACACCATGTTATACTCAAATCAACAATGGATTAGGCGATCTGAGCACGCAATCTATACTTCGGATATTTAGAATACGTTTATCTTCAGTATCAAAATTAGCAGTGATGACATGACATGCCGTAACATGTTGATGTTTACACTCACCTTCCTTAGGAGTGTTATGTTCTATTTCAAAGTCAGAAACTATTTTATTGAAGCTGAAAATATTTTTTCTAATTATTGTTTTTCTCATAACAAAGTATAGGACATTTTTTTTTTTTAAATATTTAGAAATATAATCAACAATGATTACCTCGAAAAGTACTTGACATGTGAATAAAATAAAATAACAGAAGGAACGAGGATGACGACTGTTAATTAGGTTTGTGATGTGTCATCTTGATTAGACGTGTTGCATAGATTATAAGGTTCTTCGAAGAAAGTGTCAAGTATCACTTCATTTGTCACATAAAAGGCGTAGCTTTCACCATTTAAATAGCGCGTAATATGTCTGCGTGTTAGAAGTTAGCTTCATGCCACAACACACACGTGTAATCTGTAAATTACTCCCCTGTTGAAACAAACTGGTTACCTCAAGCATAAGGGAAAATGTGTTCTATAAGAGTTGATTGCTTTCATAATGGTATACGTGTTAAAAACAATAACGGTTTTGGATGTTTTGAAAAACGAGTTCAAGCAAACCCAATCTTAAATATTCAATTTCCTTTTGAAGAAATATGACGTCATAGTTCTAATTACGATATTATTCGACACATTGGCAAATATCATTTAAAGCAAAAAAATCAAGGCAAAATAATTCAAAATACCTTTAAACACTTCAGTGCATTTATTTGTTCTACATTTCCCGTCCCGTTATGTAAATATTCAATATATGGTAATTTAGAACTGTGATATCATATTTCTCAAAATGGTGACTTCCATATCCGTTGCAAAAGAAAATTCAAATGATCATATCTTCTTTGTTTATTATCCTATTGTAATAATTATTTTACCCGAGACCAATTTGTTCAGAACTCTCAATAATAACAATTGTTTGGCTGTATTCATACATTTCCTTAAAATAAAGGCAACATAAAATGCTCAGAATTAAACTTTTATAAATTCTCATATTATGTAGAATACCATTTCAATGTGACAACCCACCTTAAGCACAATATAGACAAATCTAATCATAAACGTGAACATAGAGATTAAACCTTTATAATAGATACTCTGCGTCTATGGTTTCAGACATTATGCTTTTATCAAACATACCGTTCATCGTTAACACACTCGGCTGTTAATACATTTATATATATGGTTTATAACTAACTGCATTATATACATGCATGCTTATACAGTCAACGAAGACCTTGACCCAGGCCCTAGACATAGTGTATGTCTCATCCGACTGGACATTTTATGTACCCAAGATGGAAATGAAGGAATACGTAATTAATGATCAATGACGCTTAGTGTGCTCCTGTTGATGTACTTCCTTGTCTCGTTAAGACGATAGGGCCTTCATTTTTCATCCGATCTTTACCAACCTTTAACAGATTGATAATATCAATGAAAACTCGGACAAGTTCGAAAACCAGCGAGATCAGACCTGTAACAGCAGAGTTATGGCCCTTGCTTTAGTTAAAGATGCTATAGTTTGCCTCGTTAAGACGACAGGGCCTTCATTTTTCATCCGATCTTTACTAAACTTTATGAGATTGTTAATATCAATGAAAGCTCAGACAAGCTTGAAAACCAAAGCGTTACCCCTTTAAAGTTTCATTATCGACAAAATGCGCATTTTGCTCAAGCAGTTTAGCAAACTTCATTGCTTTTATTTATCATAGTTCTCCTAGTACAATATTCATAATATTTCATAATTGTGATTTTGGAATGACAATGCTACTTCAGTTCTGTGTATTTTTGCCATCGATTTGACTCTTATTTAGCCATTCCCGAAATGCAGTTCTAAAATAAAGACGTTACAATTTGGACTGTTCCGTAGATGGGTTTCACGCCCTATTATACCGTTCATTGCAACGTTACTACAGATTGTATCGAGGTTTTGTTTAAATCATGTGATTCTTTATGAGTCGGATTACAATATATAAGAATCTTAAACGTTTATGTAAATAAATTAATGCGATATCAAAAAAGTCCACGTATTATTTGAACAGCCCTCGTAGTGGTAATTAGTCTAACAGACATTAGTTGAAATGTCACAACTCAGTTATAAATTTTACATTCAATAAGAAACGCATAATAGGTATTTCTGCTATATATTGTATGTGTAATATACTAGTTAATCATATGGTACAAGGCGACATTAGGCCTGTTCTTTCGGAAAGAAGGGTTAAACAGCACCAATGGTTACCCATTTAAAGTTTCATTATCGACAGAATGCGCATTTGGCTCAAGCAGGTGAGCAAACTTTGGCTTTAAACGTTGCAGTCTCTTAACATTAAACAAAATACTGAAATGGCTTGACTTTTTCAAGCGAAACTTCAACATTTATGAATTTCATGTAACAAGGTATACTTTGATTAAACGTTCTTTTACATAAAAGAGTTGTCCTGTCTATAATTAGTTGTAGCTCCTTTTTGTACAAAACTCGTTATGATATATATGGAATAAACCTTGGAATTATGTGTGTTTAATAGTGTAGTATTGGAATTGTTTTTGCTTATGCGTTTCTTTTTCCTTTCAGTATATGATTTAAGCTTTAACATAAACAACTATGCGATTATTATCTAAACCAACAGACTGGCAGTGTATGTATTTGTTCATGAAGCGAGATAATTAAAGTAGTAATTTCTTTACTTGCTCCTCCCAGGAGTACAGAAAGTTACGTTTTCAGATGCTGATCTTGATTTGAAATTACTTCAAATATCTGTAATTACACACACTGGCAAACAGATATCTAAGAAGTTAAATTTTGATATGGTTCTTTAGATCATTTTCAACAATGTAATGTTTTATATGACGGTCGATTTTCTGTGGTGGAGGTAGAAAAAAACCAGTTTACACCCTTCTAGTTTAATCACGGTGGCGAAACGAACTGGCTTTTTATACGCCCGTCCTAAGACAGGACGTATTATGTCGTGGAGTTGTCCGCCCGTCTGTCCGTTAAGTTTTGCGTTGCCCGCTCTCTCACTCAAACAAATATTATCCAATCATTCTGAAATTTCGAAGTAATGTTTATGGGCATCATATCTCGGCCAAGTTCGAAAACCATCCCAATCGTCTAGGTAACAACGGAATTATGGCCCTTTAATTATTGAAAATTGACAATTTTGCGATGTCCGCATTTTAATTCAAACAAATAGTGTCCAATCCTTATGGAACTTTGAAATAATGTTAATGGTCATAATATCGCGGTCAAGTTCGAAAACCAGCCCAATCGCCCCGGTAGCAACGGAATTATGGCCCTTTAATTATTGAAAATTGACAATTTTGCGATGTCCGCATTTTAACTCGAACAAATAGTGTCCAATCCTTATACAACTTTGAAATAATGTTGATGGTCATAACATCGCGGTCAAGTTCGAAAACCAGCCCAATCGCCCCGGTAACAACGGAGTTATGGCCCTTTATTGAAAATCGCCCCGTAAACAACGGAGTTATTGCCCTTTAATTATTGAAAATTGACAATTTTAACGATGTCCGCTCAATAACTTCAGTATTTTTTGTTCAATCGTTAAACAAGTTTGGAATAATGTTTATGGGCATAATATCTAGTTCAATGTCGGAAACCAAACAGATCGTCCCTTTAATAACGGAGTAATGACCCTTTAATTATTGGAAATTGACAATTGTGATGATGTCCGCTCAACGACTTGAATATTTGTTTTTCAATCTCGATATAACTCGGTCAAGTTCAAAAACCAGCCCAATCGCCCTGGTAACAACGGAGTTCGTATTATGTCGCGGCACTTACACTTAAAATCATTTATCACAGTTACAAACAAGATTTTTTTTTATGCCAAGCATCAATTCGCCGGTAATTCAACAGTTAATTCATGCATATACACTTCTTTAAAACATTTATTTTAATATATTACCAATATCCTATCAGGATATTTGGTAAAACTAGTGCGTTAATAGTTCTTTACAAACATAAAAGAACTGTCATTAATTACTTCTCCTTTCAGTGCATGTTAGCAAATATATTCGCCTGCCAAATGTAAACAGCATGCTTGATTCAGATAGGTTTTTGCTTCATAACTTTCTTAATATTTAACGAATGGTACTCAACTAAAACACAAGTACCCCTCCTGAGTTATTTCCTCCGCCACAAAGAATAATTTGATGTAACTAGTACTTCCGGAGATTAGCCCTCCGAAGTGTCGTGTTTTTAAAGAAATCTACGACCTTTACATTTTGGGAAGGCTAATCTTAGAAAGTACTGGAGGAATACATTTTTTACCGTTTCGGAGGAGAGAAGACCTCTGTACAGGCATATGCGTTTAGATGAACACAATTCTTTAAATGAAGTTATGAAGCAAAAACATACTTGAATCGAGCGCTTTTTTGATTTTTTTTTGCAGAAAACCCGATCAAAAAGTCACCAGGCTTCGCCACAGTGTTAATTACTGCGGGAACAATTAATTCTTGATCGTAAATTATTGGATCCAGATAGACAGACATGGGTAGACCTATAGTACCCTCCGGTTTAAACCGGTATGTGACTAATAAAGTACAGGTAACATGTTTACATATTCTTGGTGTTATAGAAAGGTTCTCGACAAAACAATTGCTTGACGTTCCAAAACGAATGTCACAGCCGCGGTGCCTAAAGTGTCCGATTACCTTAACATCATATACACGTCAAAACACCAATATCATATACTTAACTCAATTTATGATCATAGACATGTTGTTATAGGGCAACGTTATTGTTCATGATGTACTCTGAACTAGTGGAAAATTACACCTCCATCTCAAATGCTGAAAACGCATCTGCCGTATGTCGTAAACTCTGAATGACATGACTTGAGTTTAAGGCGCACCAACACATGAAAGGTTATATGGCATGTTAACAGGTTAACAGGAATGAACATGTCCGGCTCCTATTCCATTTAAATCAAGAAATATAAAAAGATCGGACAGGGAAAGTAGCATTCAAGGAGGACAGCACGTAATCGGACATATTGCCACAATCACGGTACTGACAATAATGTCAATTGCCATCCCATTTGTCGATTTATCTCGGCGTGACCCAGTGGACGTGAAACCCCGGAGGACCCATATTCAAGTCTCATCGGCGCCACATATTCGTTGGTTCGTTCTTTGGCAAGACACGTTCCCTTAGCCTCGTCCATTGGATAGGGACGTAAAACGGGCGGTCTCGTGTATTTAAGTCTATTTTCCGAAAATGAACCACAGGAATCCAGCTTTAATAAGTTTAGACAGAGATCTAAGAAATATTGGTTTATTACGTCTCTGGTGTAGGGCAGGTTATTATTATGTCCCCATATATAGGGCGCCTTTAAAAAATGTGCTTTATATATATATATATATATATAAAAAAAAGTGTTTTTAATATATAATGCAAAAAAAGTAACGGAGAAATTTGAACACGATACATATAAAACAATCTAGGTTTGATTGAGACTGTTCTTGAACGGTATTGAAAGGTGCTTGCTACCGTTCACGCCCTCTAGCCCCGGGTTGAGATGAACTCATTATATAAAATGTTAATAATACAATCAACTGACTCATCTCGAAGATGGTATGCATAAAACGGTGAACACGAAACCTTCAATGATGTATTTTCACACCATTCCATGGCCAGCGACATATAGTCCCAGTTTCCAACAAAAAGCTTTGCCCCCAACGAGAAAACAATGGGCTAAATAAACAAAATTGATTTTAATTGAGAGCAGAGATTATGAAGCTTGCGTATCACAGGTAACAGGCATACCACATTATTTAAAAGCAGTCAACATATCCTAAGTGTGATTAAACGATAATCATCCCCTTTAAATGCTGGAATAGTGGAACCACATATTCGACATTAAAGTAACAAAACAAAAGTATTTGAGAATGTACCACCGATATCTGTAGATATCGCGCTCAGAGATCTCTAAAGATCGGAATGAATACCAGTTCTGGTTGCAAGCACGAGGAAACGTTTCCGCCGCCACACTGCACAGGCAACGCTAATGTGATATATAAAAGAAAGTATGAAAGGAGAAATTTGGAAATCGTCGAACACGATACATACACAAACTTTTGCTGTCTCAGTTTGATTGAGACTGCTCATGAACGGTAGTGAAAATTGTTTGTTACCGTTCACGCCCTCAAACCTCGGGTTGAGCAGAACTCAATATTTAAAATGTCAATAGTACAGAAAGTTGAGCCATCCAGAAGATGGTATGCATATAACGGTGAACACGGAATCTTCAAGGAATTTTTTTTTAAACCATTACATGGCCAGCGACGTATTGTCCCAGTTTGTAACAAAAAACTTTGCCCTAAACGAGAAAACAATGGACGAAATAAACAAAATGAAACTTAGTTGGGAGCAGAGGTTATAAATCCTGCGTATCAAGGGTAACAGTCAAAAAACTAAATAAAAACACTGGCAACATATTCTAAGGGTGTTTAAATAACACTCAGAACCTTTAAAGACTGAAGTAGTGGAACCACCTATTCGAAATTAGGGTAAGGAAACACAAGTGTTTGAGAATGTACCACCGATATCTGTAGATATCGGGCTCAGCGATCTCCAAAGATCGGAATGAAAAACTGTTCTGAATTTAAGCACGGGGATTCTTTTTATCACCGCCATGCGGCACTCGCAATGCTACCGTGATATATAAAAAAGGAAGGTATGAAAAGAGATATGTAGAAATCATCGAACATGATACATACAAAACATATTGAAGTCTCGCTATGATTGAGAACGGTAGTAAAATATGCTTGCTACCGTTCACGCCCTCAAGCCCCCTGGTAGTAAATTGACGAGGACGATTTATCTGCCATATATCGCAACCTTTACCTTATATATACTTTTAGCTGTAGTAAAGACCTTGCTTTGCTATATCAATGCTAAATATGTAAATGTATACGTTTGTTTTACACGGTATTGAAATAAATTAACTGAATTTAAATGGCAGTGCGTACTGTATGTACCAATTGTCAAGGAGACGGATTTAATCAGCTGAATATACAACGATGATCCTTCAGAGGAAGACATGAGGAATATGATACATTCCATTCCACTATGGAAATGCCAGAAGCTCTCTGGAACTAAGCTTCATTGAAAATTAAAAAATGAACATCAGACACAAGCAATTTATTCAGAACAACACAGCTTCGTAACAATTTATTTTAATCTGTCTGGAGAAGTAGCCTAAACTGTAAACTATATTTTCTCGATATATGCTCTCTTTGATAAACGAAATGTCATGTCTGTTGAGAAATATGTCCAAGGGCTGGTTAAAATGTTTGAGATCAAAGCCAAGTGGTTTGGCTTTGAACATACTTGAACACGTGCTTCCTTCCGCTATTAGTCAACTTTATGAGGGACATTCAGAAATTTTTGGGACTGCCTTTATCAACATACTATTAAAATCATAGCGCTTTCAATAATTTTGTAAATGATTATTTAACCTCATTTGGATGGTTTCTTGAATTTTCGCAATATTTATTTAATTAAAAAGCTTTTAGAATGTTACTATATCAAGCCATGTCCGATGTCACGGAGTACTTTTGGAATTTTAAAACGGCATGTTTCAATTTCAATATTCGTTTATGTTTTTTATATTTGGCGCCATAAACTATCATGTGGTGTTGCAACTTCTGAGAACAGCATGACGAATTCTGACGGAATTGAACATTTGAAACGCAGACGCACTTCTTAATTTAAATTGCTGTCATTGGCTTTTATTTGCGGTTAATTGCTGAATTCGCTGCGCATTCACGAAGCTTAAAGTGACGGAGAACCGGATATTTGTAAATGTTGTGGGAACTATGGTTTCTGCCGATTTACGGAGCGATTGTGGTACAATTTATC
This sequence comes from Cyrtodaria siliqua, assembly GCA_037043455.1. Lineage (NCBI taxonomy): Eukaryota > Metazoa > Mollusca > Bivalvia > Adapedonta > Hiatellidae > Cyrtodaria > Cyrtodaria siliqua. Next base: position 110,999 of record JAWPHD010004512.1, on the reverse strand, counting down.
GTGACATATTTAACAAAACTGTAGCGACTTGGAATTAATGACGGATTTACATATTATTATCTTATTATTACCATAGGGCCACTTATGTGACTGGGGACATTTATACTCGGATGGATGGCGAATATTTGGGGGAAAGAAATGGACTGAGCGAGCTTGACGTCGTCGCACTGTCATCAACGTCATGAAAGTGCTCCATAATATGTATGCTTACACGGTATTACTAAACTATGTGAACATTTGAAAGATATCTTCACGGGTTTCACAAATACATTGCAATTGTTCTAACACACTTGTGTTTTATTATGAAAGCAATTGTTAAGCTATGTAATCAGTCTTAAAATCTTTGACATGAATTAAAGTGGTGCTAGAACTTTAAGTTATATGTTTAACTAGTGTAAACGATTAAACTCAGTTATGGTATGTGTTCGGATTGTTTTCAAATTGAAACATGCGAAGGCATTGATACTATTCATGTCTTAGCTATTTGTATAATTAGTAACTAAGAGGCTCAAAACCAAACTTTGTTGAAACTAACTGAACGTCTTATTTACTAGATACGTGTCTATTTACTGACAGTCAGACTGAATTACTTTTACGGATTAACTTTCCAATTTGTTTATGTGATTTAATAATTCAGTCATTAATTTACTCACTAATAAACTCAGATGCCCACTCACAAACTTGTTCAAAGACAAACTCGCGTGCTTATTTGTCTGAACATTGTTTCTTCAAGCTTTCATTTGATTCAGTGTTGTTGAGTCTGTATACTTTGTATGAACGATTTATGTGATGAATAACAGTTGAAGTGGAGTATAACTTCTGAGAATGTAAAGATGTAGCACAGTATTCTACAAATGTAATGCTTTGGGTAGTGTTTAACCACTCATAGGATATGTTGTCTGCTTTTTAATTTACTCTTTTGGCTGTTACTTGTGATACGCAGGCTTCATAACCGCTGCTTCCAACTAAATTCCTTTTTGTTTATTTCGCTCTTCGGGGCATACAATTTTATTAGATCCTGGGACCATACGCCGCTGGATATAGGGAATGAAATAAAGATACAAATATTGCTATATCCACCGCCAGATGCTTGCCATCTTCGGGATGGTCAAAATTATGTACTGTTGATTTTTATGAATATTTAGTTCTGCTCAACCCGGGGCTAGAGGGCGTGAGCAGTAGCTAGCATATTTCACTACCGCTCATGAACAGTCTCAATCAAACCGAGACTGCAATATTCCGTATGTGTCGTGCTCGGCCGTTTCCAAAGGTCCATTATCATACTCATTTTTAGAGTGCTTCTGGTTTACTAATCAAGCACGTAGGCACGGGTCGCGAATGTACCTTTAGGTCAAGGACGTTTATGACGTTCCCTTGAATATGACATCACCGAGTCGGGGAGTGTCGGATGGGTACGGGGGCAGTGAAATATGGCGTTAGATCTAGACGTGTTATTACATACGTTTGAAAATTGTATCGCATGGAAATGAAGATGAATATGTATGTCCAGAAAAAAATGTAACCTTCACTATCACGGTTAGTCTACTCGGTTATGTCAGTTTTTTTGGCGATTGTTGATACGAACTTTATGTGACGTGGGATACTTTACAATAAGATGCAGTTTTGGATGAACTTGATGCCATACAGAAAATAATAACAAAGAACATGTGAAATGTATCATTTTCATTTACGATATAAAAAACTTTTTTTCATTAGAACGTTGTTTTATATTTTGCAGTTTCTTGAAGTATGTTCAGTTAACAGAGGGGTTTTCTTTGAAACTCAGTTATAATGTAAAATGTATTTAAAAAGTAGTCACACGTACGAAAAGATATAAAAAATCATGCAACCTAAATGTTTACTCTAACAACAGATTCGATCAGGTCGATTTGTAAACATGTGAAGCTAAAAATGATACGTACTCTTGTACCTCAGTTACGGCTTCCCGTTGAAGTAATATAAACTACGACACATTATGATTATTATCCCCAACTTTGGAAAATAAATATCGCATTACAGTTATATTTAATTGCATTTATGCATCCTTTAGTCATTACATTTTGTCATAATATTACCCCACCCCAATAACCCCCGTACCCCCCTCCCCCTCACACACACTGGTTCTACTGGAGGAAACATTAATATAGGTTTGCTCGTTGTCCTTCCGTTCGTCATTCCGTCCGACCTAGCAATCGTCTGCAGGCCATAACTTATTCATCTATCGTGCAAGTACGATATTATACACAACCGTTCACCATGTTTGGTGTTGTACTCGTATAAAAGAGTATGAGAGTGGACACGATGTATCTGTGTACGAGTTTTAAAGAATGCACTTAGAAACAGAGCTAATATACAATTCACCTTAAACAAAGTAGCCGGAGTGTAAGCATAGACATATTTGTCATGATTGCCTTCTTTGGGTCGAAAGGTTTGGTATACATGTAGATGTGCTTGTGCAGTGCAGTCGATGACTAAGAAAACTGAGGTACTTGTAATATTTGAGAATATATTGTATTCGAACACGACCGGCGCACTCTTTCATATACACAAAGAAGAGAGACAACTGTATGTTAATCTACGATAAAATAAAGCTAATTCCCCGCGTATATTTCATCCATTGGAAGCGCCACGTTACATGATGTCACTTGGTAAATATACATCACGAAGACAAACTCAACAATTATTTCAATGACATGTTAATTACAAAAAACCTTCCATGCTCACAAACCTTGCACCCCCCACCATCGTATGCATCAGTACACATAACATTAATAAGCATCTTCAACACAAATGAGATATAGGGTCCTATAGAAACCACAGCGTCCGAGCGCAAAGGCATCGTCCACACTGTACTGCAAACAAGGACTTGACAATACAATGAAAGAGACAAAAAAACAACAGAACCTTTGACGTCATACAGCGCAAGCTATATGTCGTAGGTTATTACTTAATTGTTTGTCACGTGACCACTAGTGTATTGAAACACGTAAGCGCAGAAATTTGCATACGGGGGCGCCCAAAAGAGCAGCCTGTAAACATAGCAGCCTGATTACTTTGACCTCCGAGATAATATATAGTGCCTCCACAATAGCGTAAACAATGGGGTTATTGCTGTGTTAGAATCGAAATAATAAATATGTACCTGTATTTTATCGGTGAATAAAATACATTTAGGAGTTGGGGTGCGTAGTAATTAAATCACGAGTGCGTTAACACAATTATTTTTTTTTAATTAAAATATTATTGGTTCACTATAATTAGCAATTAATAATACGTGAACACAGTTTAAAAGTGCTGTGAACAACTGTAATATGTATTAATTATTATGACTTGTTAATATGGAAGTTATCTAGACTAACTAGCATGTCATTAAGACTGACTTTGTCTCTTTTACCAGAATCACTCAGGTTTGAACTGTAGGTTAAAGTCTGTTGTTGATACCTACTTGGTCGGAACATGAAGTTCATATGTCTCTATGCTATGTATGCAGTTTGAAGTGTGTATGGTTATCGGTATCTTAGAAACGCAACTCTTGAAATACCTCAACCAATGCCCTACGAATGTACATACGGACGGACAAGGGTCATACTATATAATATATAATCCCACCCTCGTAAATTAGCGGCTTGGATCTTAAAAACAGCAAAATAGAACTGTAGTGATTATAGAATAAAATATAAACTTCATTGTCATTAAAATATGTACAGTTAAACGTACTTGGAGGCAATATTTTTTGTGTTCGACGATTTCCAAATTACTCCTTTCATACTTTTTTATATATCACAGTAGCGTTGCATGTGCAGTGTGAAGGCGGTAATACGTCTCCCCGTACTTGCTATTAGGGCTGTTATTCATTCCGATCTGTGGAGATCGCTGAGCCTGATGTTTACAGATATCGGTGGTATAATTTTTCTTAATTGAATTTCGAATAGGTGGTTCAACACTCCAGCCTTTAAAGGCTCTGAGTATTGTTAAATCACCTTTAGAATATGTTGTCTGCTTTTTAATTTAGTCTTTTGACTGTTACCTGTGATACGCAGGCTTATTAACCTCTGCTCCAAGCTAAATTTTATTTTGTTTATTTCTCCCATTGTTTTCTCGTTTAGGGAAATGCGTTTTGTTAGAAACTGGGACCATACGCCGTTCATCATGGAATGGTGTGAAAATACCTCATTGAAGGTTCCGTGTTCACCGTCATATGTATACCATCTTCGGGATGGCTCAAACGTATGTACTGTTGGCATTTTAAATATTGAGTTCTGCTCAACCCGGGGCTAGAGGGCGTGAACGGTAACAAGCACTTTTCATTACCGTTGATGAACAGTCTCAATCAAACCGAGAGTGCAATGAATTTTGTATTTATTGTGTTCGACGATTTCCAAATTTCTCCTTTCATACTTTTTGCATATCACAGTAACGTTGCCTGTGCAGTGTGGCTGCGGTAAAACGTCTCCCCGTGCTTGCAATCAGGACTGTTATTCATTCCGATTGTCACAGGATGACCTTAGTGGTTGGGCTAACTCAGGAAAGAATCAATGACGGTGAATGCATTTACATAAGTTTAATGCAACTTTTAAAATATGTTTAATATATATACACTTATCTAAAAAAAACAAGCGAATACACAAATGAACTATGAAAAGAATGTTCTCCTGAACGTTTAAGACGTTCTTAGTATTGTTATAAATACTGAATGTCTAAGACACTAAAGTGTTGTTAAAGCTATAACAATGTTGATCTAGCGCGATAACTGTGATGTGCGAGAGCTCATGAAGATGATGATGCGCGAATTCAATGGATGATTGTCATCAAATGCCTTCTGTAAGTGTTGATGACGCGATGCAATGATAGTTAACCTCCACTGAGTTTGTGAGTAATATTCCTCCAGTGAGGATTGGTAACGGGCCCACCTTGTGTCCCGGGGGTTGTCGTTAGTAAAACCTGGCTGCGCAGGTACGGGGACCGTCTCCACCGCTTGTAAACGTTATTCGTGGAAGCTTAGCTCCACTCCTGGATATCCAAACCTAGATGGCTTACTCCAACCCTGGATGGCTTATATCCTGGATGGCTTATATTCATCCCTGGATGGCTTATTTCCAACCTTGGATGGCTTATTTCCAACCTTGGATGGCTTATATCCTGTATGGCTTAGGCTGTAATTATACATACGTTTTAGATGTCGGTTGACAAACATACCAATCTTGCATAATTATCATTACCCAAACAAATCATTATTCAATCAATATATGTACGAATGATGAGTAGCAATGTATACATATTCTACAACGCCATGTATACGCTATGTACGTCGCTGTTAATCAATGCCACTAATACATGTAATATAAACATGATCAAATAACTCATATATTACACTCACTGAGTTATGCATGCACGCAATGTTAACAATCGTGTATTACAATCACTGAGTTATACGCCAACGTTAACTAATGCACCTATTATCCACTGTTATCAAATTAATATTGTTTTACAATTAATGATCAATTACAATAATTACATCTAATAAAGTAACTTCAAAATCATATGCTAGTCTAAAGTTATGTTTGAGAAACATCAATGCTAACCGGATGTCGTAACCGCCAAACAAGATGGCGCCGCCCACTGAATACAAATATACTATAAAAGTTTAATAAAACTACTAAACACATGTTGCCTATGAATTTTGCCGTCCAATCTCTGTTCCAACAAAGTACTATCGATGATCCCGGCGAGAGCTAGAAGACAATGGGTTTTATAGCAAACATTACGCCCAAATCTTTATTTCCCCCGTTCAGTCCGTGACAAACGTGGCTAAATCTACAGTATTGAATCTACACGAGAGGCCCCTTATACAATTTTGCCGTTTAAGGAAAATATACCTATACGTTTACATGCATTAGCACAAAACTAAACTTATGACACGGCCTCTCTGGCGGCCACTTAAAATGTGCACGCTTTTACGTGTTACATGAATAGATCATGAATATTGTGAAATTGTTTCAACTCGAACAATAGATTTTGGGTGTAACCGATAACTTACAAGAGCTATATACGACCAGTACGCTCTACCCGCGACATTTTGTGACAACATCTCCCCACTTAAAGAAAGTGCTACACTTTTAAAATTCAACAAAATAATAATTAATATTTACACGTTAAGAAACTATTAATTCTTCTGAGGAAATGAGCGACAAAACGTACAAGCTGATCGCTCGATCGCTTGAGTATGTTAACTATTACCACTGCAGTTATAACCTAACTATAATATGTAATTACAACACTATTCTACAATTGTACACTACCCTGTCGTAACATATACTACTATTGTACAATACACTGCAATACACTATTGTATTAAACCGGTCATTATGTGCGGCGACTTAAATAGTCTGCCCCAATATTGTCCTTTCCTCGGATCGCTTTAATTTTCATCCGGTAAGGCTGCAGAGTCAGTGCCCACCTCATTAACCTACTGTTAGCTACCTTTGCTTTATTCATATAAGCTAACGGTTGGTGGTCAGTCTCCAAGACAAATTCCTTACCAAAAACATATCGGTGGAATTTACTGACACCCCACACTACTGCAAGACACTCCCTTTCGATAACAGAGTAGTTACATTCCCGGGGTAATAGTTTCCGACTTGCGTAAGCCACGGGGAGACTACACCCATCTTGCTCTTGCAGTAGGACTGCACCCACCCCGATATCGGAGGCATCCGTTCTGAGGATAAACTCCAGGTCAAGTTCAGGTAATTTTACTATTGGGGTTTTGACCAGACTCCCCTTTAAAGAGACAAAAGCTCGCTCCTGGCTTTCCCCCCAAGTTATCTTATTGGGTTGACCTTTCTTTGTCAAGTCTGACAAAGGTGCAGCTATAGCCGAAAAGTTTGGAAAAAACTTCCTGTAAAAACCCGCTAACCCTAAAAATGACCTAACTTGTTTCTTTGTCTCGGGTCTTGGTGCTTCCTGAATTGCCTTAACCTTGTCGGGGTTGGGTTTCAATTTCTGGTCCCTCCCGACAACATGACCCAGACACTCTATATCTGCGTAACCTATGTGACACTTGCTAGGTTTTGCAGTCAGTTTAAACCGGCGTAGCCGTTCAAACAGATTACGTAGAGCCTTAATATGGTCTTCAAATGTTGTTGTAAACACCAGGATGTCATCTACAAAACTGTTTGTGTTGGACAAATCCTTCAGGACTTTCCTCATTAACCTACAGAATGTTGCTGGGGCGTTTACGAGACCAAAGGCATGACCTTGAACTTAAAAAGTCCTTGCGAAGTTTCGAAGGAGGTCATCTCTTTAGCTCGGTCTGAAAGTGGGACTTGCCAATAACCTTTACTGAGGTCTAACTTGGAGAAATACGAATATCCCGCAAGTTTAGAGAATACCTCCTCAATATTAGGCATTGGCTCTGCATCAAAGATGGTACGTTTATTGAGCTGCCTAAAATCGATGCAGAATCGAATTGACCCATCTTTCTTCTTAATAAGTACGACTGGGGATGAAAATGGGGCGTTTGAAGGTTCGCTGACACCCAATTTCAACATGTCTTTCACCTCCTCATCAACAATTGATCGGGAGTGAAATGGAATGGGATACCCCTTAATTCTAATTGGTTCCCCTGATGTGAGTACAATATCATGTTGCACTCCATCTGTCTGCCCCGGGTTTTCGGACAAGACAGCACTGAACTCCGAGAGTAAACTACCCATCTCTCGTTGCTGCTCTACACTAAGCATGCCCGATATGTCTACATCGGCTGCTGTCTCCTTACCTACACTAGTGGGAAAATACTTGGGACTAGTGTCCTCACTACTGTCTTCCTCACTATCCTCAATAACTGCAACATTAACTACGGTTAACACCCCTTGTTGCCCATTAGCGGTTCTACTGATATACTCTTTCAGCATATTCGCATGAAAGGTCTTTAACTTTCCGTTTATCTCGATACGGTAATCCATAGTGTTCACTATCCCTCGAACGTAAAACGGACCTTTCCATTGTAATAACAACTTGTTATTGTCGGTCGGGAGTAACAGTAACACCTGGTCATATATCTTAAACTTCCTAGCTCTAGCTTTCTGGTCATAGTACCGTTTATACTTGGTACTTGCCTTAACTAACTGACTTTGAGCTATCTTACAAGTCTCCTCTAGTTTCTCCTTCAGATCTAAAACATACTGATATGTAGTCTTAACCTCATCACTATCTACTTCACCTGCCCACATCTCTCTAAGAATCCTCATGGGACCTCTAACTGACATACCGTACAATAACTCAAACGGAGAGAATCCTAAACTCTCTTGTGGAACCTCTCTAAATGCAAACAATAAAGCATTGAGATACTTGTCCCAATCTTTGGGTCTCTCGGTACACATACGCCGTAACATTTGCTTTAACGTCCCGTTAAATCGTTCGACTAACCCGTTACACATAGCGTGATATGGTGTTGTCATGATTTGACGCAAAGACAATGACCTGCTTACTTCAGCCATAAGTTCTGACGTAAACTGTGACCCACAATCAGTCAGCATTTCCTCTAGTACACATAGCCTACTGAACATATCAACTAATGCCTCAGCTACTCTCTCAGTTTCAATTGAGGGCAATGCTACTGCCTCCGGATACCTAGTTGCATAGTCTACCATGGTTAAAATGTACCTATTTTTCCTATCCGACACTGGAAAAATTGGTCCAACTATGTCTACGGCTACCCGCTTAAATGGTGTATCTATCAGTGGCATCTGACCTAAATGTACTTTGGTCACTCGACCTTTTGGTACTGTCCTTTGGCATACATCGCAGGACCTACAATACCTAGTTACATCTCCACTAACGCCTGGCCAATAAAATTCTGCCAATACTCTATCTGACGTTTTCTTTACGCCTAAATGACCTCCCATAATCGACTCATGAGCTACCTTAAGCACTGTCGTTCTATACTGGGTAGGTACCACTAATTGGTGAAACTGTCTACTACTACTATCTTCAAATTCTCTGTACAATAACCTATTCTTATGTACAAACTTACAACTACCGGACCCTTTACACTTCTTCACTACACCATCCTTGGCCTTCACTTTACAAGGACCTAATGACTCGTCTTGAGTTTGTGCTTCTATAAACTCCGCTTTAGATATGTCACCTACGGCTGCAGGAACCTTTAATTCTCTATAAGCCTGAGCTTGCTTCTGAACCTGCGCTCTAGTCTCTACGGCATTACTTATGCTACTTCTAAAATCGGACATTACCGGAAGTGCTGAACCTTCTATGTTCCCTATCGTTAAATCATACATCGGGTCATCCATACATAGTGCCTCTGTAGTCCCTTTAAAGAAAGGTGTATCTACATCTATTATCGCTATTGGCACGTGCTCTACCGACTTATTTAACAACATACACGGTGACTGTTTACCTACCAACTGGTCATCCGTAACTAAACTACGCCTAACTACCACACCTGTACAACCTGTATCCCTCATTACAATTACGTCCGTGCCATTCACTCTACCATCTGCCGTTGGAAGATTTGCATACGGAAAGAGACATGTTCCGATCTTCGCCATTACACCATCCGATTTAACACAACAGCTACTACTCTCGGTTTTAATAACCGGACTATTACTACCTCTGCCTCTACCTCTACCTCGGTTTTGACCACCTCTACCTCTACCGAAATTACATGGGTTGTTAAACCCTTGGTTCTGATTCCCTACATTGTTGTCCACTCTACTATTGTCACTAAAGTTGTCTACGACAGCGGACACTTTCACCGCTTTCCTACACTCATGTGAAGCATGATTCCCATTACAGTGACGACAACGAATAAAAGGTCTACCTATGTTACCACTATTGCTACCTCCTCTAGAACCCATCGAACTACCTCCACCTCTATAGTTTCCACTCTGGCCTTTCTGTTTATGATCGTCCCCTTGCCTATCTCTAAAAGTTCTGTCTTTCGACACTACATTATGAGCTCCACCTCTAGCCTCGGCAAACTGATCTGCTTGTGTTGCCATTTCTCCTACACTAGCTAATTTTCTTTCTTTCAGAAATAAGAACAGATCTCTACTACAAACATTGAATAGCTGGTCCCACAACAAGAAATCTATGAGGCCCTGATAAGTCTGCGCTACCTTCCCTAACTCTAACCACCTATCTAAGTAATTTCTAGACCTACTAACAAACTGAATAAATGACTCGCCTTTCTCAGGCAGACAAGCTCTAAACCGCTTTCTAAAACCTTCTTCAGTTAACTCAAATCTCTTTAAAAGAGCATCCTTTAACTTGTCATAGTCAAGAGCATCTACACTAGGTAATCTAGAAAATACATCTAAGGCCTTGCCTCTCAATAACGCACTTAAATGAACTGCCCACTTATCTTTGGTCCATTCATGTAACTCTGCATAACGTTCGAACCGTAACAAATAACTGTCCATGTTATCTTTGTCAGCATCAAAGTATGGTAACTTTGAACCTTTTAACTTTCCAGAATAACTATATTTCCTTTCAGTTTTACTGTCCTTACTATGTGTCTTAGCTGCTTCCAACTCTAAAGCTAACTTATGCTCAAACTCGGATTTCTCCCTCTCCATCGTTGTCTTAGCCTTCGCTAGTCTACCATCTGTTTCGAACCTCTCATGTTCTAACTGCCGTGCTAATTCTATCTGCTCTTTATCCGCCTCTTTCTTTTCCCTTACTAATCTACTTTCATCATCTCGCTTCTCTTTAGCTAACCTAGCTTCTAATTATAACCTCTCTGTAGCTAATCTACTTTCGAATTCTAGCTTCTCTTTAGCTAATCTACTTTCTACTTCTAACCTACCTTTCTCAGTTTCTAGCTTCTCTTTAGCTATTCTACTTTCTTCATCTCTTTCCGGCTTCGCTAATTCTCTTTCCTTAAGTCTAAATTCCCTTTCCCTAGCCTGTTCGTCTTTAACAAAGGTTCTAAGCTCCTCTCCAGCATACCCTAACTCCTTACCCATTTCCGTAAGATCCTTTATGGACGTCATGTCTATGGACATTGTGGACTACTAACTACAATAATTACAATACACACGTCACTAATAATTCTACTCACCTAACTACTAATGGTAAGTCACTGTGTCCTCCTGGGTAAATACCTGGGCATCATCATAGGACAAGTTACATACACATTTGTACTAGCGCTAACTACTAACGGTTATGTATAGATAGTATCTAGCTTCCACAAAACATATACACTACATAAAATATCTATATTTAATATTGGACATAAACCTTAATCAATCATAGAAATGTGCATAACATGTACATGTATATTTATTTCTCCCATTAATATAAGTATACTCGAGTGTCACAACATGAGTAGAACGTCTTGTTCGCCAACCTAATTGGATACTATGTGTATATCAAGGGAGGTAAAAACAAACACCCAAATTATTGAGCAAAAGTGCCTCAGACCCACTCGTGTAGACCACTGCGTCCTCGCGCCAAGGAAAGAACGGACAAAACAACAGTTTGGACTCACCCTACCCTTGTCGTGTCTTGACTTGTCCTCCAAGCTGTAGCCGTGATCGTCGACAGTCGCCTTGATGGATCAGAGGGTGGTACACAATTCTAAAATAATAAGTAGAGATTTAGTATATCATAATAAAGATCACTTATTGATTCTTTCCCTCCGTAGTCGCCCAAAATCCCACTTCTGACACCTGACAGGATGACCTTAGTGGTTGGGCTAACTCAGGAAAGAATCAATGACGGTGAATGCATTTACATAAGTTTAATGCAACTTTTAAAATATGTTTAATATATATACACTTATCTAAAAAAAACAAGCGAATACACAAATGAACTATGAAAAGAATGTTCTCCTGAACGTTTAAGACGTTCTTAGTATTGTTATAAATACTGAATGTCTAAGACACTAAAGTGTTGTTAAAGCTATAACAATGTTGATCTAGCGCGATAACTGTGATGCGCGAGAGCTCATGAAGATGATGATGCGCGAATTCAATGGATGATTGTCATCAAATGCCTTCTGTAAGGGTTGATGACGCGATGCAATGATAGTTAACCTCCACTGAGATTGTGAGTAATATTCCTCCAGTGAGGATTGGTAACGGGCCCACCTTGTGTCCCGGGGGTTGTCGTTAGTAAAACCTGGCTGCGCAGGTACGGGGACCGTCTCCACCGCTTGTAAACGTTATTCGTGGAAGCTTAGCTACACTCCTGGATATCCAAACCTAGATGGCTTACTCCAACCCTGGATGGCTTATATCCTGGATGGCTTATATTCATCCCTGGATGGCTTATTTCCAACCTTGGATGGCTTATTTCCAACCTTGGATGGCTTATATCCTGGATGGCTTAGGCTGTAATTATACATACGTTTTAGATGTCGGTTGACAAACATACCAATCTTGCATAATTATCATTACCCAAACAAATCATTATTCAATCAATATATGTACGAATGATGAGTTGCAATGTATACATATTCTACAACGCCATGTATACGCTATGTACGTCGCTGTTAATCAATGCCACTAATACATGTAATATAAACATGATCAAATAACTCATATATTACACTCACTGAGTTATGCATGCACGCAATGTTAACAATCGTGTATTACAATCACTGAGTTATACGCCAACGTTAACTAATGCACCTATTATCCACTGTTATCAAATTAATATTGTTTTACAATTAATGATCAATTACAATAATTACATCTAATAAAGTAACTTCAAAATCATATGCTAGTCTAAAGTTATGTTTGAGAAACATCAATGCTAACCGGATGTCGTAACCGCCAAACAAGATGGCGCCGCCCACTGAATACAAATATACGATAAAAGTTTAATAAAACTACTAACCACATGTTGCCTATGAATTTTGCCGTCCAATCTCTGTTCCAACAAAGTACTATCGATGATCCCGGCGAGAGCTAGAAGACAATGGGTTTTATAGCAAACATTACGCCCAAATCTTTATTTCCCCCGTTCAGTCCGTGACAAACGTGGCTAAATCTACAGTATTGAATCTACACGAGAGGCCCCTTATACAATTTTGCCGTTTAAGGAAAATATACCTATACGTTTACATGCATTAGCACAAAACTAAACTTATGACACGGCCTCTCTGGCGGCCACTTAAAATGTGCACGCTTTTACGTGTTACATGAATAGATCATGAATATTGTGAAATTGTTTCAACTCGAACAATAGATTTTGGGTGTAACCGATAACTTACAAGAGCTATATACGACCAGTACGCTCTACCCGCGACATTTTGTGACACCGATCTTTGGAGATTGCAGAACCCGATATTTAGATATATCGGTGGTACATTTTTAAATACTTTTGGTTTCTTACTTGAATTTCTAATATGTGGTTCAACTACTCCAGCCTTTAAAGGTTCTGGGTACTGTTTAATCACCCTTAGGATATGTTGCATGCGTTTTAATTTAGTCTTTTGACTGTTACTTGTGATACGCAGGCTTCTTTACCTCTACTCCCAGCTAAATCCATTGTGTTTGTTTTGCCCATTGTTTTCTCGTTTAGGGCAACGCGTTTTGTTAGAAACTGGGGCTATACGCAGCTGACCATGGAATGGTGTGAAAATACAGCATTGAAGGTTCCATATCTACCGTCATATCTATCTTAGGATAGGCTCAAATTGATGTACTATTGGCATTTTAAATATTGAGTTCTGCTCAACCCAGGGCTGGAGGGCGTGAGGGCAAGCACTTTTCACTACCGTTCATGAACAGTCTCAATCAAACCGAGACTACAATATTTGTTTTGTATTTATTGTGTTCGACGATTTCCAAATTTTTCCTTTCATACTGTTTTACATTACATACAGGACCAGTATATTTCTCAGAATTGTGAGTATTACATTAAGTAAACGTCTTTTTCTTTTTTGTCTCGCCCACGATAGTGGGTAGTGTGAGATAGCAGTCACTTTTCCGGCGGCTACGGCGGTCACACTTTAAATCAACTATATCTCAACAACCGTTGCTCGATTTTTTCTGAAACTTTGTCAGATGCTTTGTTGGGTCCATTTTTTGAATTTGTGAATGTTATCGGCTTTTTTTAGTAAAAGTGGTATCTTGGTGTTTTTATATTAATTTGGGTATGCTGAATTCGATTGTGGTGGATACCAAGCTGAAATGTGACAGGAAAGGCAATTTTTTGGGACATTTCATTGTTTCTTGATTATTTTACTGGGAAATTTTGGATTTTTTTTTTAAAACAAACATTTTACATATGTTCTCAATTTTCTCTACATATTTTTGCTTCATCTATATTGACTTTTTATAACCGGAAATGCAATTTTTGGGACATTTTATCATCTTTTAATGATTTTACTGGGAATTTTTGGAATATTTTTTTAAAATAAACATTTTACACTAGTCATCAATTTTCTCTACATATTTTGACTTCATATACATTGACTTATCATAGGAATAATATTTCAAGCTGAATTTTGACAGGAAAGGCAATTTTTGGGGCATTTCATTGTTTTTTGATAACTTAAATGGGAATTTTTGGAATATGGTTCTAATAAACATTTACTCAGTTATCAATTTTCTCTACGTATTTTGACTTCCTATACATTGCATTATTATAGGAATACTATTTCTAGCTGAATTTTTTTTAGCTAGTCATTGCGTTCGGACGCTGTGGTTCCTATAGGACCCTACATCTCATTTTTGACTAAAAAAACAATTTTTGGGACATCTCATTGCTTTTTGATAATTGTACCAGTAGTTTTTGGACAAAACAATTAAAACAAACATTTTACATCATTTATCAATTTTCTCTACATATTTTGATTTTATATACATTGACTTGATATAGGAATAATTATTTCAAGCTGGATTTGGACAGGAAAGGCAATATTTGGGATATTTTATCATCTTTTGATAATTTTACTGGGAATTTCTGAAATATGTTTATAATGTAAACATTTTACATCAGTCATCAATTTTCTCTACACATTTTGATTTCATATACATTTTAACATGCCATAGGAATAATATTTCAAGCTGAATTTTTGACAGGAAAGGCAATTTATTTTGATAATTGTACTGGGAATGTGTGGAACCATTTTTAAAATCATATAGTTCACATTATTTATCCTTAGTCTTTATACTTAATGACTGAACCAGTTTCATACTTACATAGGAATTAAGTGTCTGTTGTGTGACCTCTTTTTGTTCATATTTATGCTGTATTCATACAAGTCCAGCATGCTGCTTGGAAGCACACATTGCTGTACTTGTTTAATTGGGTAACTGTATTTGAGCCATCTTCAGCGGAGGGTGCTACACTGTTTTCATTTTTTTTGCAAGAAATAAGTTCAGCACAGCTAGTTGCAGGTATAGGGCTTAAATACATCATGATTGGCTAAAGACTATTGTCACCACGTGTTCATTCCATTTCACTGGCGCACGTAGCTGTGGTATAGCACAGTCACCGTGTTTCCAATATTGATAGTGCACCAGTCCCGTAACAAGTGAAATTATTGTTGGACTATAATCACCGCGTTTTAAGCTCACTGTTGAAGCCAACAGCAGATCCAGAAGGTTGCTTTGATCGTCCGAGGCATATTTTGTACCGTTTTGGTCTGAGAAATTGATTTTTCAAGTGATAGACAATAAGGAAATTATTGCAGCTGCTGACCCAATAGACACATTTGAAACAAAGTACAAGTGATCTCACTTTGCTGCGATCATCAAAGGGAAAGCTCATACACATTATGAAGATGTATGCTCTCAACGCCAGTACAGCACTGTTACCTGCTACTAGTATATCATTTCCCGCATGTACAGTGTCAACAATGGTGGCTTATAAAAGGCAAGTCGAAGTAAAGGCGATACATTCCAACTGAAGCTGTGTTCAACAACCTACCCATGGGATCAGCGATGGCCTTTTGCCATGTTCATGCATTAACAAAATGCAACACCACTTCCTTTGCAAAATACACCAAGCAGGTACCATGAAATGGTATTTAAAGAGTACCATAACCTACTTAACGACTTAGGTAGGGAGACCTTACAGAAAACACCATCAATATTGCAGAGAATTGTGTCTGCAGAATCTATAATGTGCAACAGACGTACTCTGTAGACATTTTTTCACTTGTAACAGGTGCATTATCAAACCATTATACGGAAACAGACTGAATTTGCTAAACCAGAGCTTACAGTGCCAGTGAACATATGATGGACTCATAGTGGCAATGGTCTGCAACCATCATTGATGTTGTTAAGTTCTTTATCTGCAACCATATGTATTGTACATATAAAAAACAACACTGTAGGATCCCTCAATGAAAATGTCGGAAATCCATTTACAAATGCTCACAGTGAGTAGCATGATGGACTGTGTATAAATACAGCTAAAATATGAACAAAAAGAAAATCACAATACGTTAGGTAATCTGTAGAAAGTGTTTGGTGGAATGGTGCTTTACGTCATTTTCAGCACATTTTTTAGGCTATATATGACAGCCGATGTTATTTTTATTCATTTGTTTTAAATCGTGGTGGAGGCAGACTCGCTCTTTTTCCTGGCTAGAACCAGTACTGTATAGATCCCGTCGTCCATAAGAATCGACACTTAGTCAAATTACGATAAACAATGTGAACCATATTGTTATAGTAAGTATTCCAATAACAAATATTAAATAAAATATGAAAAAATCCACTTTAGGTAAAAAATATGGAATATTATTGTATACTTTCATATTGTCCCGTTTAGTTTGCATTGGGCTAAGCGTGCAATATTCTACGATATTGCACGCATTGATATTGCACGGGAACTTTTGCTCGTGCTTGCTAAGAGCCGCGAAATAGAAATAAGGAACTACTTTCAAATAAAAATAACGGAATCCTTCCTATAGTGTCAACAAAAAAGATTTTTTTTTTAACCTTTTATGGCAAACATTTATAAAATAATTCAAATGATCACTCACCCGCTGTTTTTAACGTTATCAAATGGTAAACAAACTTCAGAAAATCGCTTAATGTTTTTAATGACGTCATCCGTCGTCGACGTCGTTTTCGCGCAAAATAATCATCCACACAAAATGAAACTGAATGGCAAGATAGGAATTCCATCAAAAGCTATAAAAAATAACACAAATACAATGAAAAGTAATAGTCATACAATTAACATTGATCAAAAACAATATGAAAGTATACAATAAAAAGGTTATTGAATTTGTATGGCTAAATATTACTTGGAACTCGTTGTTTTGGCGCAGGACGACTCGCAAGCTCGTCGTCCTTTGCCAAAACAACTCGTTCCAAGTAATATTTAGCCATACAAATGCAATAACCTATATTATTCCCGTGAAAAGTCAATGTATTTGGAGTCAAAATATACAGAGAAAATGCATAACTGATGTAAAAACTTTTTTTAATATATTAAAAAATCCCAGTAAAATCATCAAAAAAACAACACGAAATGTCCAAAAAGTTGCCTTTCCTGTCAATATTTAGCTTTTAATAGTATTCCTATAACAAACCAATATATATATGGAGTCAAATTATGTAGAGACTAATAGTAATTAATGCAAAATGTGTATTTAAAAAAGATATTCCAAAAATTCCAAATAAATTTATAAAAAAACAATGAAATGTCCAAAAAAGTGCTTTCTCTGTCCGATAGTTTTGTCTTTCTTCCTATCAAAATTCGGCTTTTATTTGATGTCAAAATATGTAGAGGAAATTGATAGCTGATATAAAAATGTTTCAAAAAATATTCCAAAAAATATTCCAAATATTCCCTATACACTCAGTACATTTGAAAACGCAACACCTTGGTTTTTGTAATTTTTTGAAAAGTATAAAAGCTAGAACAATGCAATTTCATATAGTATATATTTAATCATGATTTAATAGATGGTCAAAATTTCATTGCCAACATCAATATATTTCATATGAAAATCAACGGTTCAATTACCCCTATCCAAATTAAAATAAACACTTTCAATACCGATTGTGCCACCACGAGCGTCTATTAAAGCTTAACATCTACGTGCATAGACAGTATTTTGGATGCAATCACTTGTTGTGGCATACGCTGCCATTCGTCTTGTAGCGCTACACGAAGTTCCTGCGGTGTGGTAGAGGAGTTTACGCGGCCTTAAACACGTCGCTTCAAGTCATTTATTGTGCGTCTGAAATGAAACGAACCATCAAAAATTAAAAAAAATCTAACATTTTCACTTTTTTTTTAAATTTATGACATTTATGCTGTTTTTGCAGTTATTACGTTTATTGGCCTACTTACAAACCAATTATGACTGAATTAGAATTCATTCTGCACAAAAAAGGTGACGCACCACCATTCAAAATTTGAAAATAAGGCAATTTTATTTTTAGTTATTTGAAAAAAGTGACAATGCTTATTGGTTATAGTGGATGAAAACACATACCCATGAGTACCAATCGTGTGTCTGGCTGTATCAGAAGCTGGCAGGAATCTGTTTCTGAGATGTGATACCCTCAGTCTGATGTCCTGTCTGGGGGTGGTTACTCGCTGCCTGCCTGGTCTAGAACGGTCCCTGACAGTGCATGTCTGTTGGTAGCGTGTCTGTAGCCGAGATATAATTGAGACATGGCAGCGAAGTCGTCTCGCTACCTCTCTTTTAGTGGCACCAACAGCCGTCATCCCAATAGCCTGATTTCGCACATGTTCAGCTAAACGTAGCATAATGATTTGTGGATTAAATCAAATCATGTTGTGTTTTTATACCATACCGATGTTAGCGCTTTTAAGATAAATAAAAATAAACTTGCTTATGTCGTGATTATTCCAATTCTCGTGCAAAATGTGTTTTCAGTGTTTCAGGTAGTGTTACTCTTGTGTAATTCTAAATTGTTAAATTTTAACAATAGACACAAAGAAATATGTATACTTTCCTAAAATACAATGTTTGTTTGAACGAAAACCGCGTAGATAAAAAATATATGAAAGTCAAAAATGTTGCGTTTTCAAATGTACTAAGTGTATAATTATCAAAAAACATTGAATTGCCTTTTCTGTCAAAATTCAGCTAGAAATATTATTCTTACGATAAGTCAATGTATATGAACTCAGAATACATGGAGAACATTGATAACTGGTGTAAAATGTCTATTTTAAAAAAAAATCAACAAATTCCCAGTAAAAATATCAAAAGATGATAAAATGTCTCAAAAATTACATTTCCTTTAAAATTCAGCTTCAAAATGTGTAGAGACAATTGATAACTGGTGTAAAATGTATAATTACAAATAATATTCCAGAAATTCCCAGTAAAATTATCAAAAAACAATGAAATGTCCAAAAAATTGTATTTCCTGTCAAAATTCAGCATGGTATCCACCATAACCGAACTCAGCATACCCAAATTAATATAAAAACACCAAGATACCACTTTTACTAAAAATGCCGCTAACCCTTAAATGAGAGCTTTTTTTTATAGAAATAGGTCTAGTCTAAAGGGACATCACGTAATGCTAAAATTACCAAGGTCAAGGTAAATATATATAAGAACACATTATAATGATTTATATAGTCTGATTTATTTTAGGAAATCTAAAACAAGACTAAAATCTATAGTATCAAACAACTCTTTCATAGTATTAACATTGTAGTACCTTTGACGCATAGGATCAAAGTCTACACATTCCAATAAGATGTGTTTGACTGTTAACGGTGCAAAGCAGGGTATACATTCTGGTAATTGCTCAGCTTGTAATAAATATGAATGAGTATAACGTGTATGCCCTATCCTGCACCGGGCTAGGACTACTTCTTCTGGACGAATGGGTCTACTAGAAGAACGCCATTCTCCAAGTAAGGGTTTAATTGAATGGAGTTTATTGTTAACTGACAAATTCCAAGCGGCTTGCCAAGAGTTACGAATAAATGTGTTAATACAACTTTTAAAATCAGTATACGGTAATTTAGCATTAGATATATGTAAACTTAATGCTGTTTTAGCAGCACTATCAGCGCTATCATTGCCACGTATTCCTACATGGCTTGGAAGCCAGCAAAATATAATTACATTATCAACTATAAGCGGATTGTACTTTCTAAAAGCTGAAGCACAACTGGGTTATCATGTATCATATTACCCAGTGCATGAAGAGATGAAAGGGAATCAGAAAAGATTACAAAATGGTCATCATCAGATTCCTGAATATAATTTAAGGCAAGTTCAATTGCCTTAAGTTCAGCTGAAAAGATAGAGGTCTTGTCAGGCAGGCGGCTCTTAATGCTGTGTTTGTGAACAAAATCTGCTGCAGCTACTTTATCTCCATCTTTAGAACCATGTTGAAAGTTACTGTATTTCGATTTAATTTCATTAAATTTGCTTTGAAAGACAGTAGGGTCTGTACTGGATTTGTTACTATTACAAAGATCGGAAATAATTGTTGGTGTTTCCAAAGTATACGGTGGAATTTGTGGGTACTTTGTACTTGGCAATCAAATTTAGGTCGATTTCAGTGTCTCTTAATTTTGGTTTAATACGAAGACCAAATGGTCGAATGGCCTTCGGTTTTCGATCAAAAAGAGGTTCATAACTAGGACTAAAAACATTATTGAAAGTTGGGATTGAAGGGTTAGATTTTAATTTAATGGCGTATTGAAGGGCTAATTTGTCCCGTCTATGAGACAGTGATGGTTCATTAGCTTCTACGTATTGACTTTCGGCTGGTGATGTACGAAAGGCACCTAAGGCGAGTTGTAATTATTGATTATGTATAGGATCGAGCATCTGCAAGTATGATTTGCGTGTCGATCCATATACTATTGAGCCGTAATCTAGCTTGGATCTGATAAGAGATTTATAAAGTTGTAAAAGTACATTACGATCTGCTCCCCAATTAGTGTTTGCAACAACTTTAAGTAAATTAAGAGCTTTAAGGCACTTGGCCTTCAAGTATTTAAGGTGTGGTATAAACGTCAATTTACGGTCGAAAATAAGACCAAGGAATTTTGTTTCATCCACTGCTTGTATTGGTGACCCATCCAGTGTTAGATGAGGGTCTTCCTGATGTTTACGTAGTTGACAAAAGTGCATACAATTAGTTTTAGATTTAGAAAATTTAAAACCATTTTCATCCGACCAGGTCTGAAGTTTATTCAGACATTGTTGCAGTTGTCTCTCAATAGTGTTCATGTTTTTTGCACGATAACATATAACAAAGTCGTCAACATATAGAGAGCAATCCACACCAGGATTGATGCATTCAACTATATTGTTAATTTTAATATTAAAAAGGGTCACAGAGAGTATGCTTCCCTGTGGCACACCCATCTCCTGTTCATGAATATCAGAGAGGGTTGAACCCATTCTGAAACGAAACTGTCTATCATCTAAGAATTTCTCTATAACAATGGGTAATCGGTCTCTAAGACCAAGGTCATGACGATCATTCATAATACCGTACTTCCATGCAGTATCATAAGCTTCTCCAAGTAAAAAAATACAGCGACAAGATGTTCTTGTTTATGAAAGCTTCCTTAATAAATGATTCAAAGCGAATGAGAATGTCTGTTGTGCCTCGTTGGCGCCGGAATCCACTTTGATACTTTGTTATTAGTTTGTTGGACTCAGGTACCAAACGAGTCTCTCATAATCATTCGTTCCATGGTTTTACATATACAACTCTTTAAAGCGATTGGGCGATGATTTACACGGAGTATGGTGGTTCGAGATTTTTCCAGGTTTTGTGTTTCTATATGTTTTATTAGGAGGTGGTAAGCCACGTATTTTCATATTGTTTTATTCATTTTTTTTTTAAATATTGGAGGAATTCTGAAAATTTTCTTGGGGTGAACGCTTCTATCAGGATTTTTATTTGTTTTTAATCCTTTATGGGAAGGTGCGGGTATTTTGCAGATTGTTTATGGGGAGGAGGTCAAAAAATGGATTTCCAGGGGATCTAGGGTCGTATTTTGTAAATTTTCCAGGTGGCACCATGGCAGGGTCTGAAGAAACTCTTTTCTGTTTCATTTTATTTTTGTTGTTGCTGCTGTTGTTGGTTTTGTTTTGTTTTCGTAACCAGTGGTGTATTCTGGGCTTAAACTTATATATAAAGCGGGGACATGGATGGTGATTACGGATATTATTTGGAATAACCCATCCCCGCCTAACAGCAATTTGTTTCTGTCTAATCCTTGGGTTATGCCTGCCGTACCCTTCCCACATCCACGAACCCGCCCCGGAAAATATACAACAAGCATATTAAACATAAAACTTTGCTTAGTGGCAAGTAGCTCAATACCAAAGAGAGATACACTCGTCAACATCCGCATTATATATTTAAAAAAATGCTTAAACGATTCAAAAACAGGGGTGTACTGTCTCTATGCGGAGTATGCCAATGCGTACACATTGTCTGCAAAAAATGAAAAAGAAAATGTAAGTCCATAAATGCAATAAAACTAGGTGGGAAGAGGTATAAAATACTTATGTTCTTACTTAGTTTTGCAATAATAAATAATCATACTAATTCATCAATATTTCAGCCTCAGAATACTGATATGTAAAAGTTTAGAGAAATCTCCCAAAATACATCACTAACGAGTGTAGCAGGACGATTTTAAGTTATAGGCCCAATCAACTGAGGCCCGCAGATGCAAATTTACTATTGGTATTTGGACATGCACTCCCACCCACACTATTTTTTAAATTCAAATCAGGTTTTGTACATATAAAACAAATCCTGATCAAATGATGCGTTATAACGAGTTTGGAAAACGTTTTTGGGAATAAACAGAACTCTAAATCATACATTGGACTGATTTCAAGAGTTTGTTCGCGAAATGTTATTCTGAACGATATTACAAACAGTCCACTTCCTGAATATTTTACAAAAAAAACTCCATCCCCACAGCAATCTCATTAAAATCATATCCTAATTACGCTTCGATACTCTCCGCTATAGGTAGTAGTAGAGTATCGTAGCGCGATAAAGGGTCTGTTCCCATCCCAACCACCTTACGCCCTACATTCCCCGCCCGCTTCGATTTTCATGCAATTTTACAAATGCCCTATCAGGGAAAAAGGCGTGATATCTGTGATTACTGAGGGCATATACGCAAACAAATTATTCACCTATCAATTAATTCCCCCGCCGAGGTGGGGGAATGATAGCAACGGGCTCATCAAAGGAAATTCCATTTATTGTTCCGTCACTACCCTAGAAGAAACATTTCCAGGGTAAATATAGATATAAAAATTGAACAGGAAAAGCAGCATTCAAGGACGACAGTCAACCACAAACACACACAGAAACAAAGAACAAATTTAAAGATGAATAAAAGGCCAAATATGACATCTCAAACACAAAAGGGTTGACAATAGGACTACCGCCTTGGAACGGTCAGTGGAAAAAAAGGCCGCTGGGGGTTTAAACCAGGTTCTATGCTGCACTAAACCTCACACTTTACGACCCGTTTAATCTCCCCGTCAATTGGTGGAGCAAGGGTCGGGGAGGACCATCCCTTGCCACACCTAACAATATCTTTACATTTACATGCAATATTCATATGAAATAATTTTTTAGCATAATGAAATTAAAATTAATACAGAAAATATACATGTATTGTACAGTTATGGCAGGGAGCATAAAAATTATGATTTCAGGAAGAAAAAAAATTTCTGTTTAAGAACCCCCCCCCACTCCTTTACCTAACAGTTGAATGCTGTCCAAAGGCCCATCTGCTTATAACAATTGTACGTAAGTATTAAATATAATTGATTTACTAATTGTCAGTGTCTTGGGTTCGCTCTTAACTTGTACCCGGAGGTAGGATAAGTGTGAGTAAACCTCACACTTACCCTACTGTGATTAAGAAATCCCCGCCATGAACTATTCTCTAACCAAAAAGGCAGCATTAATAAGAAATAAAAGTAAAACACGAAGATGCTCGTGTTTATATATATCAATACAAAAAAAAACAATAGCCGGGAAGGCCACAAAGAAGGTACTCAGTGACTTGCCAGAAGCCAGAGCAACAGGAGAATAAACCATTGAGGGCACGACAAGCCTTTGGCTTGGCTGACATCTTTGCTGCTTTCTTGACCTCGCCGAGCTTGAATGGTCCAGAGGCGCCGCTGCCCTTGGCCTGCTTCAGTACTAGCACCATTCGGATGGTGTAAAAATACCTCATTGAAGGTTAGATATTCACCGTCATATGCATAGTATCTTCGGGATGTCTCAGATTTCTGTACTATTGACTTTTAAAATATTGAGTTCTTCTCAACCCGGGGCTAGAGGGCGAGAACGGTAGCAAGCACTTTCACTACCGTTCATAAACAATCAAACCGAGACTGTAATATATATATATTTTTTGTAATTATCCTATTCTATAGGTTATTGAATTTGTATGGCTAAATATTACTTGGAACGAGTTGTTTTGGCAAAGGACGACGAGCTTGCGAGTCGTCCTGCGCCAAAACAACGAGTTCCAAGTAATATTTAGCCATACAAATTCAATAACCTTTTTATTGTATACTTTCATATTGTTTTCGATCAATGCTAGTTGTACGACTATTACTTATCATTGTATTTGTGTTATTTTTATAGCTTTTGATGGAATTCCTATCTTGCCATTCAGTTTCATGTGTGGATGATTATTTTGCGCGAAAACGACGTCGACGTCGGATGACGTCATTAAAAACAACAAGCCATTTTCTAAAGTTTGTTTACCATTCGATAACGTTAAAAACAGTGGGTGAGTGACCATTTCAGTTATTTTATCAATTTTTGCCATAAAAGGTTGAAAAAAACCACGTATTTTTTTGTTGACACTATAGGAAGGATTCCGTTATTTTTATTTGAAAGTAGTTCTTTATTTCTATTTCGCGGCTCTTAGCAAGCACGAGCAAAAGTTCCCGTGCAATATGAATGCGTGCAATATCGTAGAATATTGCACGCTTAGCTCAATGCAAACTAAACGGGACAATATGAAAGTATACAATAAAATTTCATACTTGTTTAGTCTGTTGTTTTATGTACACTTCGACGTTTTGAATGAAACGGAATATAAATCAGATTGACACTTGACAAAATCACATCAATCTCTCGTTTAAAAATTAGGCTCGTTTCGATATCTAAGTTGGTAGATAACGTGTAAATGGATATTTCCTTATTTACGGTCATAAACTGTTTACACGGATTGATATGAAAAATTAGTTGATATTGACATGTCTCATTATATATCGAGAGTAAACATGTACTGAATATGATATGCATTTGGGGAAAACAACAACATGTTTAGGCTCGTTCTTGTTGACCATATACAGTAGTTTTCCATGATAAGAGAATATAAATCAGTCGACGAGGACGTTCCGATTACTATAGCTCAACATGTACCTCATATGTAGTTGTACATGTTGTAAGCTGTTGCTGCTGCTCAATATTAAAAAAAAAACACAATATTAAAAAAGCATGTACCTGATTGTATCTGTTTACTGAGTATTCAAAATCTGAAACATACTGATTTAATTGGTTGCATGTCTATAGTAATTCCTCGGAGAAAAACATATGATGAATAGGATATATTAATCCAAATGATGATATGTCATGGCATGTCATTAAATAACTACCGACGGTAAAAACTCAAGACGATAACTGACTAAATTGAAATATGAACAGACACTAACATAGGCCCACATGGATAAACGTCATTGGAAAATAGACACATATGGAAAACGTTCCTTCAAAGTGTGCGTAATTATGGTTCATCAAACTGAGATAAACGATTCAAAACGACAGAGCTGATTACATTTTATTTAACTCTGAATACACAGACGTAAACCTAATCTTTATATGCTTTGTTTTCTCCATTAGTTATCTCGTTGATACACGACAGGTCCAGTCTGATGAAAAATAACATATATCCAGAGGCTGTTTAAAGTTTTCGAGATCAAACTCCAGTTGTTTGTACTTGAATAGCCTCGAATGGTTAAGTGGTAATGCCTGGTTTTATCTGGCAGTCTGAGTGCTGATTCTGATAATGACGGAAACGTGCTTCCTTTCGCTATTAGTCAACTGAATTTGCATTTTGTAATATACATCTGGTTAGGATATACCCAAATATCAACGATGTATAATTTACAAAAGATGAACAGCAAGTTTTAAAATACGTACAAACATATAAATTATTAAGTACTCTTCAGTAAAAATGATTAGAGAATGATCAAAATCGGATGATAAACACAGACGATATGATCATTAGAAGGTTATTCTGAAGTGGATTTGAATATAAGGTGCAACACCTCTCATCTCATTGGTTGAGTGCTAGGCATCTCATTGGTTGAGTGCGGTCACGTGGTGACCCACTATTTTTCTATAGTGGGTCAGTAGATTTCATAGAGGGTCACTAAAAAAATATGGACTACATTTCCAATTCAAAGTTTAAATCATTTGTAAATACTTCTTTAAAGCTGTACAGTCCCTATTTTTACTGGTAATAACTCATGAATATGAATGAGTCACGTGTGAAGTAGTTTCAAATCGACGAACACCCTAAAAGTCGGTATATAAGGAGAAATCGATACGTAAAATTTCACATTTTTATTTAGCCTCCGTACAGGTAACATCGATAAATATACGGCTCCAGAATACATGTGATAAAAAAATAGTTACCCGGAACGGGATTTGAACCACAGCCTTGCACTTGTAAGTTTTGAAAGATGTACGCTGAACCTCTGGGCCACTGCTATTTATTGGTATTTTGTTGCATTTTTAACACTAAATAGGCATTACGTAATAACAAGAGCGCGCACACAAACTCATCAAGCGCTAAATAACAAGTCGAGATGTGGTTGATTTGAGGCGAAGTATTAGTTTCATATTGATAAGATACAGTATTACACCAGGCAATGTTAATTTACACGTGCGACAATATGGACTGCACATTTATTGATCCATCATTAGTTGCGTTCAAATATGTTAAGTTATTTTGCCTCATAATATATGGTAGTTAGTACACTATTTTCTCAAGTAGCGTTGTAGTTCAGTGGATAGAGCACAGGACTTGAAATCAGAAGATCGTGAGTTCGAGCCCCGAAAGGAGCTAACTTTTTTTTTTTGTAAAAATTACTGTTACCTGTGTATAGGTACGATACGCACTGGTCGATGTATATACAGTAAATGATTTCCTTCGCTATATTTGCTCGCTTAAATACCCGATTTTGACATGAGCTGGTGAACATGAAGTTACAAATAAAGACACGCCTACAAAGAAGAAATCGATTGATATAGGGACTCTGTAGCTTTAAGGTGTTAGTAACCATTATACTAAGTAAGTTAATAATGTTATTAAACTGTGCCGGTCGTGACGTCAGCGTTATAAAGGCAAATTGCGCGAACTTCTGAATGACGTTGACGCTCCATTAAAATGAGTTAAATATCGGTGTTTGGCTTAAAAAAGGTGCTCGATGCAATAAATCAGTTATTGAGTTTGTTACTGACCCCGTACAGAAATATGTAAAGGGGGACTCGGCTATTGCATCGCCCTTAAACATCTTACTGACCCACATATTTTTGTAGGGGGTCAGTAACAAACTCAATAACTAATAGCTTCATACCTAGTTAAAACCATATTGGTGATATAGCCAATATCCTTCAGTGTGGGATTTTGTATAAGACTAAGATTCATCTGTAAACTTTTCGATTTACAAATTGCGTGTGCTAGGTTTGTTTTCATATTGGAACGATAATTCTGTATGTCTTAACTGTTTTGTATTTTATTAATTGATAGCCGCTGGGAAGAACGTTAGCCTCGGGACACAAAAAACTACCTGAGATACAAGCTACGTTTATATGTTATGACGTACTTTTCACAGAATGGTATTACTTTCTAAACTAAATATAGTTGTACTGGGTTGACAGTAGGGTAAGTGTGAGGTTTGGTGCACCCTAGAACCTGGTTTAAACCCACAGCGGCCTTTTTTTGCAAGTGGACGTTCCAAGGCGGTAGCTCTATTGTCAACCCTTTTGTGTTTTGATGTCTTATTTGGCCTTTTATCCATCTTTAAATGTGTTCTTTGTTTCTATGTGTGTTTGTGGTTGACTGCCGTCCTTGAATGCTGCTTTTCGTGTTCGATTTTTATATCTATATTTACTTACCATTACTTATAGCCAACTTATTTACTAATTCACTCACTTATGTACTAGGCAGTACCTTATTTACTTACTTACTCAATCACTAAATCAAATAATAAGATACGTTTTTTTAAAAAAAGCGCTTCCATGATCAACATAGTATTGTAAGTGTTATAGTATTGAAAATACGGTGCGGACAAGCAATGTCTATGACAGAGGTCACAGGTAGCGACGCTGCATCTAAAAAATCACCTAAAAGGCGTTAAAATTGACGTAAAACGCCATTCAAACAAACAATCGTTTATGTATGCATATATTCAATTCAGAGTGTGTTTTGAGCCTCTATTTAGACGGTATCAGCTATATTTGGTTAACTGTTGAAGTCGAATATACATGTAATTCTATCAATGGAACATGTTATAGTGCGTTTTGTTTCCACATCAACAACCGATGTCGCGAGTAAGGAAAGAATGTACTCAACATTTTATGGAGAATATCTGGAACATGACGTAACCAAGACGGGAGAAAGGTGCTGGTAAATCAGATATCGCATTAATTCAAGTTCACGTATAATATATTACTGGTCTTGCTCACGAGTATTTTAATTACGAACATATTAGTATAAACTAAGTTACATTTGGCAACTGTGTCGCACAAAAGCCGGAGTGAATAGGTGCTTCGAAGAAATCATGTTCAGAAAAACATGTTAAACACTTATTTAAAACGTAAACAAATTTGAATGCAGAACCACCGTTTATAGACAAATTGTGGTATCTCTATGGGTTACGAACTGTGCACCACTTGTCGCAGATTTGTTTTTATATTGCTATGAAAGAGATTTCATGTTAAGTCTTTCACCAGATACCCAGGCAGGTGTTATTGAAGCCTTTAATAACACCTCTCGGTATCTGGATGACATATTGAACATTGACTACCCTTTTTGTTCAATTATGGTTAATAATATTTATCCTAAAGAACTTCAGCTTAACAAGGCTAATATTTCTGATAATAACGCTTCTTTTCTTGATTTAGATCTCTCTATTGAAAATGGTGAAATTATTAGCAAAATCTATGACAAGAGAGATGACTTTAATTTTGACATTGTTAATTATCCCCACTTAGATGGGGATGTTCCCCGAGCAACTTCTTATGGGGTCTATGTGTCTCAACTTATTCGTTTTTCAAGAGCTTGTACTCGAGTTGAGCACTTTAATATTCGAAATATTTGTTTAACTAAAAAGCTACTCCAACAGGGTAACCGTGACCATAAACTTCGTAAAACTTTTCAAAATGTTAATATCGTAACCCTGATCTTCTTTGCAAATATAAAAGCAATTTAAGGACTCTTCTGCGACAAGGACTATCACAACCTGACTTCTATGGTGATGTGATTTACAAACTTCGTAAGATTCTTGGTCATGATCACTTTCATACTATCTGTTAAACTTGTTAAAAGGTTTATCAAAAGAGGTTATGACCCTATCATTTTGCAACGTACTGCATGCTTGGTGGTGGACCCTTTTACAGTTCGCCACTACGCTTTCCTCTTTAACTGTACGATGACCGGACAGACTGTGGACCCTATGATGACGCCTAGCTAAAGCCTATTAGGACGGTGGCGTTTGATGTTTTTCCGAGGTGTTGTCTTGTCGTGCCCTCAATGGTTTATTTTGATGTTGCTCTGGCTTCTGCCAAGTCATCGAGTACCTTCATTGTGGCTTTCTAGGATGTTTTTTGGTATGTATATATACACGAGCATCTAGGTGTTTTACTTATATTGTCTTTGAACGCTGCCTTGTTGGTTAGATAATTTTCATGGCAGGGATTGTTTTATTTACACTGTCTCGTTTAATTGGGATGACAATAGGGTAAGTGCGATGTTTGGTGCACCCTAGAACCTGGTTTAAACCCCCAGCGGCCTTTTTTTCCACTGACCGTTCTAAGGCGGTAGCCCTATTGTCAACCCTCTTTTTGTGTTTGTGATGTCGTATTTGACCTTTTATTCATTTGTTCTGTTGTATACTTTTGTTATGTTGTTCTTTGTTTCTGTGTGTGTTTGTGGTTGACTGTCGTCTTTGAATGCTACTTTTCCTGTTCGATTTTTTAATCCATGTATTCGACATTGTTTCTGTATGCGTGTATTGTCTTTACCCATTTGTTTCAGCAAGCGAGTAACAAATGCGTGTGCGTGTAGCTAAGTTCTGAAGTGAGTATGACAGACTAAGATATGTATCTTGTTATATAAGTGGTGAAATATGATATTCTGCGAATTCTGTTTACAAATTAGAAGACGCTTGACATTTTCTTCGAAGAACTTTATACTCTATGCATAATATATAGAGACCTTACACATCATGAATATTATTTACATGATAATTAACCTTTCTCATTCCTTCACACGACAAACCTTTTTCCCATGAATACTCAAAGACACGTGATTGTGTGGCGGCCGTAAAAGTCGCTCCGACTACATATCAGTAGTGTTGCATCTTATAATTACCTCTCATGAACAGATTCAATAAAAGCGAGTCTGCTACTTTCCTCTCTTGTTTGTGTTGGTTGCTTCCAAGGGATCACCTTTTCAGTATGTATTGACATTCAAACTAGCTTTTGTTTTGTGCAGTGTGGCGGCCGTAAAAGTCGCCCCGAATACAAATCAGTAGTGTTATTATTTACCGGCCCTTTGGGTAGACTGCTCCACAGCCGTCATTAAAATAGACGCCTGTCAGTAGCCACTACACGTGACCAAACTGAAAGGCATTCATTGGTGAAACATAATCGGACGAGACCCGTCATCCAATTTGTTTTCGTCTGTTAATAGATTGTGTATTGGAATTGTGTATGCGTAATTTATTTGAGATTGAATCTGTTGAAGCTGACATATCAAAAACTAAGTTTGATTTATTGTGTAGTGTAATTGATTATAAAAAGAAAATGGAATGTAACTGTATTACTGTATTACCCTGTTTGAATGACATATAATGGATACAAGGATTTTTACTTTTAGTATGAGGGGTTGCGATGGGGTAATCCGAGCCTTCTCTGACTCTAAAAGCCTTTTTTTATCTTTTCTTTTTTTTATTCTCTTTTTTTTTCGTGTTTTATTTGTGGCATTTACACAGCCAGATGAAATATCAAAATCGTAAAAAGGGCTGGTTCTCTTTTCGGATTAGCGTAGTGGGGAGGGGGTGGGGGCTGTTCGGATTAGCGAAAGGGGTCCGGGGGGGGGGGTCGACCGGAGTAACACCGAGGAGGATTTGACAGAAATTAACTCCTGTTTAAAAGGAAATGGCTGTTCTAGTCCAAAATACCCACCCACCCCACCTCCACCCACTCTGGATTTAGACCCTGCACATACTTTTCCTCAAAAATATACTAGGCTTACAGAAATAAAAACTACCCTAGGAAAGCTTTCCATCAAACCACGAACTCCTAAAAAATCTACAAAATATCACCATGGATTTTTATATATATATATAAAAAAGCTCAGAAATACCTCCCTGTGTATTTTTCCTCTACCCCCACCCAACACACCTCGCAAATCCCTTGCAGCCTACCTCATTACCTCATGCGCTTACCTAAAAATCATCTCCAATAAAAAACATTTCTTGACAAGAGGGGGGAGGGGCGGTGGTCCGGGTGCTTTTTTTAAACTTAGGTATGCAATGGTACGTTTTGGCGTATATCTGACAGAGAACTTGTGTGGTTTTGAAGAAATAATTTTTTGGCCAAATTTGAGAACTAACATTTCACAAAAGTGAATTACTTACACTGAAATAAAATAAACAAATGTTGACAACCAACCTCCTCTGGCTTCAGCTTTTATAGCATTTTTGGACTGTTTTTCTACATTATTATTTTTTTCATTTTTCAAATTGATGTATAGACCCGGTGCACCTATCAAAAATGTTTCATTCCTTACTGGGTGGTGTTACTTATGAGTGTTTATAATGATGATGTCGATATGATTTAAAATCAAATTGAATTAAATGGACAATTAAAGGGATATTTTCCAATATTATTTGGTCTTTATTCTACACGGCCTATAGGAAGCTACGTCACTGTTAGTATAATACCAACAATGGGACTACCCTGTAAAATGTTGCTCCTAGGTTAGGAATTAAACATTTTTCTATTTCTCTGGGTACTCTCGTTGCTGTCCCATCGCCACTCAGGTGGGTGGGTGAAATAAGTTTTTGTGTGCATCCACCCAGTTATTACCAATATCCTACAACTTTTTCACAGGTACGAACATTCTAATAAATCTAAAAGAGCACAAAAATGATAAGGGTGGGGAAGGTAGTAGGGTTGGAGTGGGTGTAATAACACTCAGAATAACGTTTCGCCTACATGTTTATTCCTACAAAAAAAGCCTCCGCAAACTCGATAGAATGCAGGCCTTTATATATATTATGCGCCATTTAAATTAAAGTTTGTTATTAATTATTTTGTAGATAAAACTGAGAGACGCTAAAATGTTAATAAATTAGCCTGATATGGAAAAAAAAATAATAAAAAAGACGTTACTAGTATATCTTTTTTCCCCTCAATGTGTACGCATGCTCATCATACATACAGGTGCCCTAAATGAATTTTCACCAAAGACACAGGTAGTTACGCTCGTTTCTTTGATGCATTTCTTGACGACTGTATATCTTTCTTGGCTACTTAGCAACTTGAGCACACACTATGCAAAGTTTTTTGTTTGTTTTGACCCTTGTTGAATATTCCCTTATTGAACAACAGGCAGGAATGGGATATTCCAGATAGTATTTATCTATTTATACGCACCTCACTCCCCCCTCACCCCTCACACCCTATCCCGATTATATTAATTATTTATATTTAAGCCCAGAATACACCCCTGGATTTAAACAATAAAAATAATGAAAAAGTGTTTTTCTTCAGATTCTGCAACATGGACAATATACCAAATACCTCCCTTAATCCTCTGCAAATCCCTTTCTTACCTCCGCCTCATACCTAAATAAAGCGTTCAACTCTGGTATATCTACAGAATCTACTTTTTGATTGAGTGACTCGCCTGCATTGTGTAATCAATATTGAGGGAGAACCCAACCTTCTATATCTATTTATAGAACGTAGATCAGGCGCTTGGCCATGTTCGCAATTGAAATGCGCTTTATGCACTATCAAATTCACTGTTTAAAAAATCGGCCTGTGACGGTCGCTTGTTTGAGTGAACGAGACATGCGCCGTAGAGCAGTCTAGCCCTTTGGGGTCATCAAGCCCATTTTGTGTTGCTTTAAAGTAGAACATCGCTTAAGCAGGTGCTAGGAGGCGTGAGAGGTGTTGCATCGTATAATTACCTCTCATTAACAGACTCAATAAAACCGAGTCTGCTATTTTTCTCTTTTGTTTGTGTTTTTTGCTTCCAACGGATCACCTTTTCAGTATATATTGACATTCACACTGACGTTTGTTAAGTGCTGTGTGGCGGCCGTAATAAGTCGCCCGGACTACAAATCAGAAGTGCTATTATTTACTGATCCTTTGGGATCATCAAGCCCATTCTGTGTTGCTTTACAGTCGAATATCGCTTAAGCCGGTGGTGGGAGGCTTGAGATGTGTTGCATCTAATAATTACCTCTCATGAACAGACTCAATAAAACCGAGTCTGCTACCTTTCTCTCTTGCTTGTGTTTGTTGTTTCCTAAGGATCACATTTTCAGAGCTTATTGTTTTGATTTTGATTTGTTTTGGTCAGGAAGTTGAATGGAATACTACATAACATAGATACACATTCTTCTCGTTTATAACCTGTTCTGTTACCCGTGTACATTTGCTCGTTGGGGCTTTCGTAATTTGTGGATACTTTAGGTGATTTTATATCCATATGCGGGGTGTGAGGGAATGGGAAGTGGATGCACCGCCCCTTCCCTATAAAATATGAAAACTGTACGCCCTGTCTTAAATTTTCGTTGCGATATCAATTTCTAGAATGATGAGGTATTGTCTCAAAGCCTGGATCAACTACTGTGATATACGTATGTGTCATTGGTAAAATGTAACGAGAATTGAAGTAAAAATCAAGCAACAAATACTTTTTAAATATATATAGTAGTTGGTACAAATATTTCTCCATATATAATATTTACTGTTTGTACTTACAGGTCCTACGCTAAAGAAATTTGTTTGTATCAGTATTTATCTGGCGTCTTTCTATGGTAAATGTGTGTATAGGTACATGTACCTGAGGTTATAATCATGTAATATGAATCCTCTATCGTATCAATATACGCTGTGGTTGTCATTATTTGACGGTAACACCCGAAGATATCCAACACCTTCAAGAGTAAGGCCTTAAGTATCACCCGGTTTCCGAAATCAATATGTTTAGGTGGACTAGGTGGCCGAGTGTACTAAGGCGTCTGCTTTTGGGCGAGGCGCTGTGTCAAGGTTGCTTGCGGTGGGTCAAATAGTAAAAGTAAGTATAAAAGTCGAACAGAAAATCCAGCTTTCACAGAACAAAGTAAACCCCAATACATGCAAATAAGACAAACAAGAATGGCAATAGTAATAATAAAGTCATATGACGTCAATAAGACAAAAAGGGATGACAGTAAAAACTAGTATAATAATGGACCTTTGGAAACGGCCGAGCACGACACTTACGAAATATTGCAGTCTCGGTTTGATTGAGACTGTTCATGAGCGGTAGTGAAATATGCTAGCTACCGCTCACGACCTCTAGCCCCGGGTTAAGCAGAACTCAATATTTATAAAATCAATAATACACAATTTTAACCATCCCGAAGATGGCATGCATACGGCGGTGGACATGGAGTTAATTGCTTCCCCATGTCGTACG
The DNA here is from genome assembly GCA_037043455.1 of Cyrtodaria siliqua. Taxonomy (NCBI): domain Eukaryota; kingdom Metazoa; phylum Mollusca; class Bivalvia; order Adapedonta; family Hiatellidae; genus Cyrtodaria; species Cyrtodaria siliqua. The sequence goes on along the minus strand of JAWPHD010004512.1, from coordinate 76,049 downwards.
GCGTATGGTCCCAGTATCTAATAATATTAAATTCCCCGAAGAGCGAAATAAACATAGTGGAATTTAGTTGGAAGCAGCGGTTATGAAGCCTGCGTATCACAAGTAACAGCCAAAAGACTAAATTAAAAAGCAGACAATGTATCCTTTAAGTGGTTAAACAATACCCAGAGCCTTTTAGTTTAATATAAAGCCCTAAAAATATTGTTATGTGTCCCTTAAATCGAATTTCATGATTGTCCCTTTATTCCAAATTCATTGTAAGTATTTCCTGGTTCAGTTGTCCACAATAGTCCAAATTCCCTGCTGACACTTTTGGAATTGATGTGAACATCATTGTTTTAATAAAACAAACTTTGGCAATATAAATTTCAATCCAAAAGCATCCAATATCAATTCACAATGTCTATTTTACTTGAACGATATACCGAGCAACTATCAATGCCATAAAAATGTAGATATAAAATGCGAACAGGAAACGTAGATTTCAAGGATTGATAAATCAACCAAAAGCATTCATAAACACGTAGAACAAATGTAAATATGACTAGAAGTTAAGACACGACATCACACACATGAAAGTTTGCACCAAACCTCACTCTTACCCTGTTTTGTGAATGTTGCTATTCTTGATACGTTTTATACCTTCTATGCCTTCTTGCTTTTCTATATATCGCATTTGTACATTTTCGTTTAAATTCGCCTTTAAAAGATGATTTATTAGAGCAAAGTTATTAGGTTTTGCACAAAACACCGAGTAAAATTAAACTCATTATCTGTATTTTAAATTATTTTACTTATTATGATATTACGAAGATCCAAATACAGGACACGAGTTTCTCTGGTCTGGAATTGTATTATTTGGCACAAGATTATAAGCGGGTTGTTCTGATGTAAATCTTGTTTTTTTTGTCCGTAATCTGAAGATGTCTTACCTGCGATATCGTCCATTCTCTTTAACACAATCGATCGTTATCTCATCTCATTGTCCATTTAGTAAATTATCGTAAATTGATTACAGTAGAAACAAATGTGACAGCAATTTCCCTGGATATCAACTTGCTTTCGTCATCATCAGCGTAATCTTTAATAACTTATCTTTCTTCCAATTATACTTGGGGCACTGCACGCGAAAAATGCTATTAGTAACACTGATCAATTTAAGAAATTGTCTATGCACGTGGTTCCCTAACTTTAGAAATGAATGATCAACTATTTATATACATATAACAGGTGGCAAAAGAATCGTGCCTCAACCGGGACTCGAACCCAGGGTCTCTGGTTTACCGTACCAGCGCTCTAACCAATGAACTATAAAGGTCATGCGGTTAGGAATAGATTATTCACTATTTACCTGTACCCGGGCACATACATCCACACCAGACTGAAATTAGTCCCTGAATTTATAATTATACAGTAGAACCACTGCTGGTATTTCTCTGAATGATACAAGACGAGCCCCCAAACATCACATGTGTTGAATAAATCATGCCTCAACCGGGACTCGAACTCAGTGTCTCTGAATTACCGTACCATCAATGAGCTATCAAGGACATACTGTTAAGAACAGATTATTCACCATTTACCTGTACCCAGGTACATACATATTATATTTGTAAGGTCTTTCGAATTTACAGATCATCCGATCATAATGTATATTATAGCATAAATAACGCTGGTTTCAAGAAATAGCTGTTAACGATATATGAAAAGTAAATTCATTTCACCTTTAGAAATATACGTTGAATTTACTTTTGCCACGCTAGTAAGTGACGTAACTTTAAACACGTTCCATGTACACTGTTGATTATGGTGTTTTTATTTGAATTTTCAGAAACTATGACTTAATAGTTTCTATTTAAACAAATGACTCGGTTACCATAAGAAGAGTCTCAGTCACTTCGAAATGTTAACAAACTTTATATAATGTCTGACCCCTCATGCAATGTATCTCAAACATTTACGGCTTCCCTGTCTTGGGTCGTGTCATGAACGTGTGTGCCCACGGCAATGCTACGTTCTGTCAAGATCATGCCCCGATGTACTACGTTGTACTCCACGAACTCTCCCGACCATTGAAGTTCTGTCACGTTTGTTGTATGTCCTGACACGGTGTCACAACGACCTCCCACGTTGCTGACACGATCACACCCGTCCCCAGAAGATCTACCACGTTCACAGACGATCATGATCACGTGATACTGTCAATTTCAAATACTAGAGTATACATAGGTGTTTTTTTTTCAGTTTCACACTTGTAATCTTGCATTCGAGCATGCCACCCAAACAAAAAACTGCTGCTAAAAAGGCGAAAAAGACAATTGTGAGGTGTGTGCCTAGAAGTCCGTGTCCTCCAAGTCATTACTGTCGCGTTATACTAAGATCAGCTACGTCCACGCACGATTGCCACCACGTTCTTACTACAGAAGCACTACGACGAGCCCAGAGTTACGACGATCTACAACGCATTCACACGTTCTATCAAAAGCCACACGTTCTGCCACGTCCATTTTGAACGGTTTAAAATGAACGTCTCCACCCCACGTGTTGACAAGAGTTGACAGGATCACTCAAGTTCAGCTACGATGCGATTCACGTTCTCTCACGAGTAGCCACGTTCTCTTAGATCGTAGCAGAACGTGTGGCCAGAACGTGTAGGTGTGACCTAGGCTTATCATAACACTATTTATGGTAGGTGACTGGTGGTTTTAAAAGAATGAAGAATAAGGTTGAAGACGGAAGAATACGGTCGTTGATTATTATATTTGTAGTTTGTTTATACATCATTTAGTAAAATTAAGCGCATAACTACGCATATCTGAACATTGCCGAGTACTTTACTGCCCTTAAAGTTGTTAATCTGGATATAGGTTTCGTCAATTTCAAATCACTTTTCAACATTGTAATTTGGCTCTTTGTTCTTACAAAATGCCTGATTTCGGTAAACAGTGGCTTAGATCATGGCGGGGATTTCTTTATTTACACTGTCCTGTTTTAATGGGATGACAGTAGGGTAAGTGTGAGGTTTGGTGCACCCTAGAACCGGTTTAACCCCGCCCCCCCCCCCCCCCCCCACAACCCCCAGTGGCCTACTTTGCCACTGACCGTTCCAAGGCGTTAGCACTATTGTCAACCCTTTTGTGTTTGTGATGTCCTTTGCATTTATTATTGCTTTTGCCTTCTTGTTTGTCTGTTTGCGTGTTTGTTTCTGTGTTTTGTGGTTGACTGTCCTCCTTGAATGCCACTTTCCCTGTCCGATCTTTTCATATTTCTTTTTAGTATATACCGCCACAAACGATCAAGTATTACTCAGATGAAAAGCAAACCTCATCATATATATTGCTTCCGTGTATTTTTCCAGACGTATTATTGCAGACGTTGCCGCAGTGCATTTGTTAGGCAACTCATTATTATGAACGCGATATGTTTGATGAATGGTATTGGATTGTCTGCAATTATGATTTGAAGGCTTGTTAACAATATTAAAGCGTGTTTTACTTACGGCAGTTTAGACAATTACACAATGTGGAATTGCCAAGAAGTATGTGAGTTAGTTTCCTATTAGATATGTACTTAGAGTTTTTTAACTGTTTTTTCGTGACCTCATTGTTCCTGATTTTGTATAGGAACAGTGTTAGATTTTTGCCAAGCTCATCACTTTCAATCGATGCGTATATCTGATAAATGATATTTTAATAGTTTTATTAATTATATTGATAAAGAATAAGTCGTTTTGGCTTTTATTTCATCAAAATCCATTACGTATTAAGGAAATTATGAAGTTGTGCATTTTTATTAAATTTGCCGATATTTACCAGTGAGGGCCTAACTGAATATATATATTGCTTACATAAGATAGAGCTTTACCACATTATGTTGTTCGAGTATTAATTAACTTCCATACACCATCTAACCCCTTCTCCAAGAAGAGAACACGGGGTTGGCTAGGGTATGAAATAAAACCTTAATTTCGGCTTAGACAGTTTGCATATTGTAACATTAAAACATTTTATATGTAATTGTAAACATGTTATAGCTTTTTTGTCAGAAAAAAATAATTTTAAACATGTGTCTTTTATTGTCAAAGTATCCGTTTTAAGACTCTGCTAATACAAGTTTTCCCATCGGTTATTGGAATTAAAGCTGGACCTTATACCCTTATAACAGTAGTATACCCTTAGTGATGCCCCAAAAGGCTTATTTATTAACATTCACACTAGCGTTCGTTTAGTGCAGTGTGGCGGTTGTAAATAGTCCCCCGTGCTAGGAATCAGTAGTGTTATCTTTTACTGGTCGTTTGGGACCAACGAGCCCAATATAGGTGGCTTTGAAGTAGAATACCGCTTAAGCCGGTACTAGGGGGCGTGAGAAGTGTTGCTTATTTCATTACTTCCCATGAACAGACTCAATAAAACCGAGTCTGCTGCTTTATTCTCTTAATTGTGTCTTTTGCTCTCAAAGGATCACCTTTATCAGTATTTATTAACATTCACACTAGCGTTCGTTTAGTGCAGTGTGGCGGCTGTAACAAGTCTCCCCGTGCTACGAATCAGTAGTGTTATTTTTTACTGGTCCTTTGGGACCAACGAGCCCAATATAGGTGACTTTGAAGTAGAATACCGCTTAAGCCGGTGCTAGGGGGCGTGAGAGGTGTTGCCTCTTTCATTACTTCTCATGAACAGACTCAATAAAACCGAGTCTGCTGCTTTATTCTCTTAATTGTGTTTTTTGCTCTCAAAGGATCACCTTTATCAGTATTTATTAAATAAAATGTTTATTCAAAACTCTTATCCTCAAGTAAAATGTTTCTTCCTTCAATCACTTGAACATTATTACTTTTCTATAGCTTACAATAATGTGCACTAACGAACTAGGCATGATGCACCAGCAATAAGCCCAAAAGGCTTAATATTGCATGCTAAAATCCCGACCCTGTGGAACATTGGTCAGTATGACATTGAAATTTACTAATAAAAAATTGTTAATTGCCATTAAATTAGATTTCACTGAATTGAAGGATTCGCTGACGGCATGACCGATCACTGACATACGAAATCCTTCAGGAGCCGCACCGATCTTCTGGTATATCGTTCTGCATCTGGAGCCACACATATTACCGATCTTCTGGTATATCCTCTGTTTTTGGAGCCGAACCGATTGTCTGATCCGTCGTTATATTATTCTGTACCTTGGATATTCCTGAAATGATATGCAGACAACAACAGGATATTTTTCTTAAAGGAGGATTGGCAATGTTGACCTACCACAAAAACGGAAAATGAAATATGTTGAATAGAAAGGGGTCAACTTATTTATCGAGTATGACAATCTCGAACTACATCACTAGGAAAAGATAGGATGGGGTGGGTTGGAAACAAATTATTTTTTACTCAACATCGACAAAGTACAAACCTTAAATTTATATTTTGCAAGGAAGAGGATGTGAAGAGTTGCGCATGCGCAATTATACGAATGTTACCATTGCGGATATAGCTTATGTAAACAGTGGGTGCCTCCAAATAACCTTGGCTATTAACTAGCAAAGTCAAATAAGGTTCAGATTCGGTTTATTCATTGTGAATACAGATGTCATTGCAATAAGGTATTAGGTATGGTGATACCATAGTGCTAGTGTAGAATACATACATATTTTGATAACATTGTGAGAATGAGTATACATTTTGTAGCCGTATAGACGTTTAAACTAGACGTTAGGCGCGTAATGTTGGGAGTCTCGGTGGGCAACGCAGTCATAGGACGCGGGAATGACAGCATTCCTTATTTGTGCGACAGACCGGGCAGTAGTCGCGAGACGCCAGCCAAGAGGGCCTAGTTTCGCTTAGACGGAATAGCATCACCGGATGTTGCCGAATACCGAATACTAGCCATCGCTAGTGGCGGACGTGCGTGTTAGCATTGACGAAATTCGTGGAACGGATTCGCAAAAGTGAAATAGTAGTGCCGGACACAGTGAACTGTACCGGTAGGAACTCAGCTAGATTTAGCTTTGAGATAATATAGCTTTGTTATAGTTTTATATAAATAGATATATTCAGTTGGATTAAAACCGAACATTCTACTTACAGACCCAGTTGGGTTCAAGTACCCCAAAAATGCATTCCGTTTCCGTTTCGTTTGCGTTCCGTTTACATTCCGTTTGCATTTCATTTTTAAATGCATCTTTTAAAAAATGCAAATCATTTGCTTGCTTGGATGCATTCAGCGTTTATGAAAGAATCTATGAGTTCATCTAAATGCACGGAACGAACGCAACAGAATGTCACGAGTCGGCGACTTATGTTTATGTGATCATATTGAAGAATGGCATTTTTCTTGACATTTTTGGTGGTGCACATGGTGATTATTCTGTTTTCTTCCGGGTTTATGTTAGTTTAATCAAAGAAGAAACATAAATAACACTATATAACGATATACCGGCTTTTTTTCCCAACATTCTTTTAGTTTTATATTGAAATAATGTAACGTTTGTGCTACACAATAAAAAACATATTTCCCATTTTGAATCAGTAAAAATTAAAATAATTGTTTAATCGTGCTTCAGCGGTTCTAAACACCATTTCTCTTCGTTTAAATCGAGATTTTAAATATCAACTCAAACGGCTAATACTAGAAGTTATCTGAAATAGAGAAATTCATTTACGTTTGTTCGTTTCGTTCATTTTCAGCGTTTAGCGTTTCAAAAAATGCATTCATCGTTCATTTGTTAAACCGATAAACGCTGAAAACGAACGCAAAGGAACGAAGCGAATGCATTTTTAAATATAGATCGTACAACGTTCATTCTACGTTTGTTCCGCGTCCATTTTCCGTTCATTTTCCGTTCGTTCAGCGTTCGTTCTGAGTTCGTCCTGCATTTATTTGGAGTACTTGAACGCAATTGGGTCTTAAACACTTTAAACACTTTGATTTTTCTACGTTGTATATATTCATCTTTGTTGTAAATAATTGTGTACATTTATTTATTCTTGATTCTGTTGTTGAGTTGTCCCCACTTGGTTAATCTTGTTACATAGATAATGATATGGTCGTGAGTTATGGAACCACCGTTTATAGACAAATTGTTGGTATCCCGATGAGTTAGAACTATTAATATCTAGTAGCAAAATTATTTTTGTATTGCCTTGTAAGAGATATCACGTTGAGTCTTTCACCATATACTCAGGCAGATATGATTAAAAGAGAAGAAATCACAGCATCCAAACACAACGGCACCGTAGATTCGCACTGTTTCACAAAGAGCAAATTAACTATATAATGAAAAAGGACAATACACAACAGAAATAGTGGTGAAGATAACGTTACCGACTTTAACGGTCAGTAGGCAATATTGCCTACTGGTTAGCGTAAATCGATTTAAAGTGGACACAACCTCGCCATTTTCCTGTCTTCAGTGCTCAAATTGACAGGACAGTGTACATAAAAGTACAACTTATCAAAAGGAAATCTCTAACAATAAATTCCATCACCAGAGAAACTTGGAAACGATACACGTACATGTTATTGTACAATATATACAGCTATAATTAGAAACACCTCAGGATGTATCCAGAATTATACTGAACTACCACAGTATTTGCAGCCAAAGAGAAAACATATCTAGCCTACGACCACAAGACCCGAGGGACGAACGTTCATGCACCAACCTCCCTTTTCAGGGTTTCCGGAGGTCAAATGAGTCCCACGAGGCTGTTCGGTCGTCGCACATAGAACAGTGAATAGTAGTGACTGACTATAGAGGGGCCAATCACCAAGATCGAAGTGCGTTGTAATACTAACGGATAGTATCCTTCTCTGAGGAATTTCCTGAATAATTGTGTTAAATGGTCAGGAAATCTATCTGACCCCTATAATATCCAAAGTTTATAGATCACATCTCCATAGAATAAAGGTTGTAATATACCTAGAAGGATAAAAATATCGGACAGGGAAAGCAGCATTCAAGGACGACAGTCAACCACAAAACACAAAAACAAACACGCAAATGGACAAACGAAAAGGTAAAAGTAATAAAAAATGCAAACGACATCACAAACACAAAAAGGTTGACAATAGGGCTACCGCCTTGGAACGGTCAGTGGCAAAGTAGGCCACTGGGAGTTTAAACCGGTTCTAGGGTGCACCAAACCTCACACTTACCCTACTGTCATCCCATTAAAACAGGACAGTGTAAATAAAGAAATCCCCGCCATGATCTAAACTCTAACCAACAAGGCAGCATCAATAGGCAATATAAGTAAAACACAAAAATGCTCGTGTAAATATAATACAAAAAAAAAGTTCTTAGGTTTGGGGTTTTGTAATTCTCGTGTTGTTCTTCTCCGGTAGGTTTCGTTTTGGCGATAGAATTTGAAGAAATATCTACCACTGCATGACATAAGGTGTTTAATCACAGCTTAAATCTGATTAACTACACTTAAATGCCTAGTATAATGAGGTATCAGCAAGTTTAATTTCCCCTTCAATTTCAGATTTAATTCATCTTCAAATGGCATTTAATTTTTTCACAAAATACCTAAATTTTGTTATATTTTAAGTTCGATTTAAACTCCACTTTTACATGAAATTTAATTATATTTTGTTGAGGTTAAATGTGATATAGAAAATACTGTTTTCTGCTTAAATTTTACTTAACCTCCACTTTTACATTAAATTTAATGAAATTTTATTGCGGTTAAATATGTAGTAGAAAACAATGGTGTCTGCTTAAATTTCATTTAAACTCCTCTTTTTCATGAAATTTAATGACATTTTATTGCGGATAAATGTGATGTAGGAAACACTGGTATAGGCTTAAATTCCACTTAAACTTCAAGTGAATATTTATTTGCATTTTTGTTGAGGCTAAATACGGTGTAGAAAACCCTGGAATGTGCGCCTAAATTTCACTTAAACTCTAATTTCATATGAATTTATGTATGTATTACTGTAGCTCAGGTCACGCACAAAGTCAGATTCATCTAAGTATAGACCCGACACGACTTTATTTCCAATTATATATTTATATAATACTTGCACATATTCATGTTTGTTTCATTTAAATCATGTATAACACGATATATAGATATTAAACTATGTAGTAGAATCCAAGGGGAATATTGTGAGGATCGCCTTTCTGGTTCATTCCGTAGCGCACAAACTACTTGTGTTTGTGTGATATTATTCACATACCATTCTCAGGCAGACATACTGTGTTTGCTGAACCCATGAAACGTGTTTAGATGTCTGATCCGATATATGGTATAGCTATTTTATATAAGACTGAGACAAGATGTTTATGTAATTAGCTTCAAATAGCCCATGGATGTACCACCTACAGTGTTTTCAACTGCCTCTTCTAGGGTCTTAGCGAAGGTGTGAACATTTCTTTCACAGACATGCCGCAACACCATATTGCTTATTAGTCAATGCACACTTCAACAAATGCATCAATCAGTAACCATGTTATATAGCTTGCATATGTATTGACAAAATATACGTTTTCTCTGTTATTTCTACAAATATTAAACCATATTTCTTATTTCATATGTTTTAATCGTATGATCGTACAGACTTTAAATCTTTGATCTGCAATCTCAGTTATAACTAACTTCATGTGCAGAATATTATCATAGTATTCTATGAATTAGCAATAATATGCTAAGTAGGATATACAATAGGATAAAGGATAACAATAGACAACATATGTTGTATACATTATTCATTAGTAATTATTAATGCTGTAAATACTAATTTCGAACAATACTAACCAACATTGAAGTTTCATGACCTTACCGCTGCTCCCAACTAAATTCCATTATGTTTATTTCGCTCTTCGGGGCATTTCATTTTATTAGATACTGGGACCATACGCCGTACGACATGGGGAAGACGTTAAAGAAGGATGGTTAAAATTGTGTGCTGTTGATTTTATGAATATTGAGTTCTGCTCAACCCGGGGCGAGAGGGCGTGAGCGGTAGCTAGCATATTTCACTACCGCTCATGAACAGTCTCAATCAAACCGAGACTGCAATATTTCGTATGTGTCGTGCTCGGCCGTTTCCAAAAGTCCATTATCATACTCTTTTTTTTTTAGTAATGTTAGTAAAGTATATACACGTTAATCACAATTAATGTACTGTGCGTCATACCTTTCTGTATGCTGATGCTGTACTCATTTACAGTTCATACTTTTCTGTATGCTGATCCTGTAATCATTTACAGTTATAAAATATGCTACATTATGTGTATGTTCGAAACACTTGATGCCATTAATATTCACTTTTCAAGTTCTACATCATGTCTGTAACCACTAGTTATTACATTTAAATATACATTTCGTTTCTCTATTTATTTTACACTAATGTCCTGTAGGACCCTATACTGAAGTGTATATATTCATCATCATTTCAAATAATTATGCTAAAACACTATCGTCCAGAATTAAAATGTGATTTTCTTAATTAAAATGTGATTTCTTTCCGTATGTATTGATGTTGGAAGCGACATATATATAATACTGTAGCCCAACTCACCCATGAGAGACAAAGAGAGAGAGAGAGAGAGAGAGAGAGAGAGAGAGAGAGGGAGAGAGAGAGGGCAATTAAATGCCATAAAATACAATATAAAATATCACATTTAAGCATTCATTAAATGTGCCACATGATGTATTGTTACATTTAATTGCAGTTAAATTAAATATGAGATATCACTACATTTAAGTATTCATTATTTGTGCAATGTGATGTGTCTTTACATTTAATTTGAAATAAGAAATATCATTAAATTGTAATAAATACTGATAAAGGTGATCCTTTGAGAGCAACAAACACAATTAAGAGAATAAAGCAGCAGACTCGGTTTTATTGAGTCTGTTCACGAGAAGTAATGAAAGAAGCAACACTTCTCACGCCCCCTAGCACCGGCTTAAGCAGTATTCTAATTCAAAGCCACATATAGTGGGCTCGTTGGTCCCAAAGGACCAGTAAAAAAGAACACTACTGATTCGTAGCACGGGGATACTTTTTACAGCCGCCATACTGCACTAAACGAACGCTAGTGTGAATGTTAATAAATACTGATAAAGGTGATCCTTTGAGAGCAAGTTTGATATGTTAGGAGTTGTGTTTGTTGATAAAATATCGTTACATTTAATTGCAATTAAATTCCCACAAAATTCAATATGAAATACCACCGCTAGATTTAATCTATCATTACATGTGCACCATGATGTATCGTTAACTTTAATTGCGATTAAGTGCACTTAAATTCCAAATACAAGTTGCAAATTTTTATTTTACCTTTAAGTTTAATTAAATTCCAATTAAATCCCACACATGGATTTTAATGACATTTCAGCAAATTTCAGTTTTGATTAAATCCCTTAATCATGCAGTGTACGTAGTTTAGGATAACGACAATCTTGTTGAATAACTTTACTTGTAATACATTTATTTCGATGATTAAAATCCCTAACATCGTTACATTTCCTAGCAAAACGAATTAGCTGGGAGATATCAATCCCGAATGATGTAGCACCCATCTAAATGCGGTTAGTTAAATAATTCAAAGGTAATGTCATCTCTGTTATCATAGCATCTATTAATATTATATGTAACCATCTGAAATCAAGAGATGAAGATCGAGGAATTCTACTGTAGTATCCGGAATTTTGGCTTTATTCAACCTGAACTCTGGTGGATAAATAGGATTGACGGTATGAGCAAAGAACGGATTATCAATATTGAATATGTCATCCGAGATGTATTACTAAACGCATCGCTGGATAGCAGGTGACAAACTCAACATAAAATCTCTTTCATAACAGTAGACAAATAAATATGCGACACGTGGCACACAGTTCGCGAAGCCGTTAATTACACCTGTCGGTATCTTGATTTAATATTGCACATTGATACTCCTTTTTTTCTACTTTGTCTTTTACTATCTATCCTAAAGAACATCAATTCAACAAAGCTAACATTTCTGATACTGTCGCTTCTATTCTTGATTTACATCACTCTGTAGAAAATGGTAAACTAATTAGTAAAGTCTATGACAAAAGAGACAACGGATGATTGCATTTGTCACATATCTGATTTGTAACATAATAAACACATCGTCTTATCTCTTAAAGGACATATATCAAACGTATGTTGCCAGCACCTCTAATACCACATTACTGCCGCATAAACGTACCATATAAAAGGTACTTATCCTAATATTTAGCGTCATTTCGATGTTATCAATACAGAAAAGACTGAATTGAATGTAATACGCGGAATATCGTTGCAGTAAAAGTGTCGTGCATGTACATTGTTGCAAAATATGTGAAATGAGCAGTGTGCAGTGTCAATACGGTCTACGATATATCTACTTTGAGGTAACAGTAGAAATCGAACAGGAAAAGTAGCATTCAAGGACGACAGTCAACCACAAACACACTAAGAAACAAAGAACAACTATATATAAAGATGAATGAAAAGCAAGATAACGGATCACAAACACAAAAGGGTTGACAATAGGGCTACAATCTAGAAATGGTCACTGCCAAAACAGGCCGCTGGGTGTTTAAACCAGGTTCTATGGTGCACCAAACATCACTCTTACCCTATTGCCATCTAAATAAACGGGACAGTGTAAATAAAGATATCCCCGCCAGGTTATAATCTCTAACAAACAAGGCAGCATTATAGGCAATACGAGTATAAGTTAAACATAAATGATCATGCATATATAATATAAAAAACATAAACCTAGAAAGCCACAAAGTAAGTACTCAATTACTTGACAGAAGCCAGAACAACAAGAGAACAAACCGTTAAGGGTACGAAAAGAAAAAAATCAAACGCTACCGTCCTATAAGGCTTAGCTAGACGTCAGCATAGGCTCCACAAGCTGTCTGGTCATCGAAAAATCAAGGAGGAAAGCATAGTGTTGCAAAATGATAGGGTCATAACCTCTTTTGATAAACTTTTTAACAAGACTAATACAGATTGTATGAAAGTGATTATGACCAAGGATCTTACGAAATGTGTAAATCACATCACAATAGAAGTCAGATTGTGAACGTCCTTGTCGCAGAAGAGTTCTTAAATTGCATTCATATTTTAAAAGTAGATCAGGGTTACGATAATACAATTTACAAATGTTTTTCGAAGTTTATGGTTACGGTAGCCCTGCTATAGTAGCTTTTTAATTATATAACTAACCCTAACCCTTTATGTCACAGACATGTTGACATTTCGCACGTTTTGACAGCTTCTACCCAATAAGTGTTTGCAGCTTTAGTCCATCCAAACTAGCTGGTTAAATACAATGCGGCTCTTGACCTAATTTTTGTTTTAATGAGATAATGTCAAAGAAGATGGATGGCACATTAGCGTGATTTATCTTCATTCTTTATCACATTCATTTACGGCGGAGAGTAACACGTTTAGTCTGTCTTTGTCGTGAAATGTCGTTTAAAAAACAAAACACGAACTTGCAATTTATACATAACTGGAACACAAATTACTGAGTTTTAGACGTACGAGTTATACCAGATATAACTGTTTTACATTTCTCCAGTATTTGTCACTACGGAAGGCGTTTTAGAGACTGTCAAAACCATTTTATTGTAGACGAATTGAATTCGTACATGTTAAAACCTTTAAACGTACACCTATTTAAAAATTCGAAAATGCGCTGATCGAATAAAAAACCACAACATACAACTCCGTCATTTTTTTTCTATTTGCGTGTGATATATGTCACTGGTTTGTTCCAACAAGCTAGTAATTAATGCGCGTGCGTGGAGATAAGTTCTAGAGTATTAAAGCATATATATAACGTCTCATAGTAATAGTGAACACTGATATTTTAAGCCTTTAGGTGTCATATTAAGTGATTCTTGATGTTCACTTTGGATGACACATCACGAACATTTTTTACGTGAGTAATCGTCTTAAGGTGGTACATCCATGCCCGCGGACATTCCAAGAAACGTCACTGTTTATTCCTCCGAGGGAATTAAGTGGAATTAAGTGGAATACTATTTAACATAGACATACATATCTTCTTGGATTGATAACGTCTTTCATGTGTTCTTCGGTGTTCCCGTTGTGATTTACGTTTTATTAAGAGTATTTGTCCTGGACTAGTAACAAGGGAGTGTGGAGAGTGCTTATGTGCCTTTCAAATTAAATTGAAAACGTCTCCTCATATGTTTTGCTTATCAATATCCTTTTCCAAAACTACGCCCTCTTATCTCAAAGTATGTCTCAACCACTGTTATCTGATATACGTTTACATGATCATCTCTTGCAATTATGCATTTGTAAAGGTGTCGTTGCTGTTACCACATGTTTATATATGAGTCAATGTTAAATTGTATTTTGCTGATGAAATTGACATCAGCGGATGTCTCAGTCCACTAAACGTCTGTACATTATTCCGTTCAAATATTCACTTTGTTTAGCATGTTTCGTTAATTTGGAGGCTACACTTAATATGTGCTTACAGCTAGGCAGTCCCTATTGAATAATATGAACCCACCAATGCAGTACACGGGTATAGCATCTTTGCTTGTGATTATAGGGTGTCGACTTGTGGTTTCGTTTTACGGTACATACTGACTTGATTGACACGATTTGGATATCGCTTTGTTGAATTTGAAGTCAAGAACTGACTGCATTGCGGTATAAAAGGAACTATGTACTGTATATAATTGTATCATACACACACATCGCTCGGTTCGATTACTTCGACTAATGCAACACAATACAGTCATGCACAACAACTGAATGAATGGCTCAAACATGATGTTATTGTACTGACTTAAGTTTAGTCCCTTATAAATCAGCTTCATTTCTCATTACATACCACACGCCTATTGAATTAATACAAACGAGTTTCACGAACTATACTGAAATAATAAGCTTAGCTAGTCCATATGCACATTTAGCTTAAAGACACATTTCGAGCCTATTGTATTTTGGGGTGTTGGGGGGTGGGGGTGGGGGGCAATTTCATGAGCAAAGTGTGATAGTCAATTTTTATTCAGATTATGAGGCCCACCCAATAAAGCATTTGTGACCAGTACACATAATAACACATTAAAGAATGTTGTATATTTATTGTGTTGTGCTCTGATTTTTGGTCTAAAACAATTAAGAAATACCAGATAAGTTTTGTATTCAAAGCTAAATTATGAACATATATTTCTTCATTAAAGTAAATTACAAAGCTATTCTTACCCTCAATATAGCAATGCTATACAAATAAAAAACTAAGAGCGGGCCTCATTTTATATACCTGAGTTGATCAGCCATGAAGCGTGCTGGCTGTAAATATTCAAGCTTCCCGTGCTTTTTCAATGACCAAGTGGCGTTGGGAAATGTGTCTTTTAATAAACATGATAAATAGAATGCTATTTTATAATGTGAAGTATTATAAAACATTTGCATGACATAGGGTGATCTTCTCTTTAATTAATTAGTCGTGATCCAGTTTAAGTATCATGTTATGTCCCATTTAGTTAAAACAGCGTATATCATATTTAAAAATACCAATATGATAACGAGCTTGATTAAATGCCACTAAATAACAGTTCTGGGTTTTAAGTTATAATCAAAGTACTTCATACTGAATGGCGAAACATTAGTACGCAAATGGTTTTGAGCTGTTCATATAGTTAAGATTAAAGAGTGGTTGACTCCTCAATGGTTTATTCTCTTGTTGCTCTGGTTTCTGCCAAGTCATCGAGTACCTTCTTTATGGCTTTCTAGGCTATTTGTTTTTGTATTTATATATACACGAGCATCTTTGTGTTTTACTTATAGTGCCTCTTAATTCTGCCTTGTTGGTTAGCGAATAGTTCACGGCTGGGATTTCTTTATTTACATTGTCCCGTTTAATGTGGATGGCAGTAGGGTAAGTGTGAGGTTTGGTGCAACCTAGAACCTGGTTTAAATCCCCAGCGGCCTTTTTGCCACTGACTGTTCCAAGGCGGTAGCCCTACTGTCAACCCCTTTTTGTGTTTGCGGCGTCATATACCTTTATTATTACTATTGTCATTATTGTTTGTCTTTTTGCGTGTTTTGGGGTTTACTGTGTTCTGTAAAAGCTGCCTTTCCTGTTCGATTTTTATACTTTCTTGTCTTATTATTGTTATTGGCGAAATGATTCGTGTTATAAGTTACTCACTTTTAAAAATCTATCCCAAGTCCAATAGTCTCAACTAACTATTTAAGTTTTGAAATAGTGTCAAGTTCTCAAATAAAGCTCTCAAATAGTTTTGAAATAGTTCAAGCTAACTATACAGAATGATACGCTCATGGTTTGATATCCCATATTATCAATTATTTGAATAGATGTTTTCGCATTTTTAAACTCAAGTTCAATAGTCTCAACACAATATTAAAGGTTTCCAATAATGTTCTCCAATAGTTGTCAAATTTAAGATTCTCATAAAACATGTTACACACTATTACAGTTCTCAAATAATTCTCAAGTTAAAGATTCTTCCAAAACATGTCCTAAAATAACAAATATATATTCAAGTTGGTATTCTCAATGTCAGATGTTCACAGAATCTGCCACATATTATATATTCTCATTAATTAATATAAATTAATATAATCATAATATTAATTCTGTTCTATTATACAATCAACTTAAAAACTTCACGCATTGAGTTAGAGAAACCCATCACTGTCACAACATAATTTCAAAATGCTGATATATTACGTCAACAATACAAAATAAGTCCTTGTTTGGCTACAAACTTCTGAATAATGATATTATGTGATGCGTCTGCACAAATCATAATACATACATACATATCAAACCCGGCCAAGTTGGTATTTAGCACCAATCTTTCAGCAACACAGCTACAAATATGGTTCATTAGCAAAGAAAAATGCAATAAGAATGCAAGAAAGATTGCGATAAATAAATATTTTCATCCGCTACCTTTGAATCAGTCAAAACAAGACCTATGAGACCGTGTTATCAAGAGACCTATAAACTATTATCTATCTTTATATCATGCGTCACCTAATTTATGGTACCAAAACTCACAGCAATGTTTCAACTTTTGAAATATTAAACAATTTCTTCACATATTATTCTGTCTACAAACAAAATTTCCTCTCTCAGTGAAAATATACTGGAGAAAAAAAAGTTTAGCAAGTCCTTATGTACATTTAGCTTAAAGCAATTAAATGCTAATTTATAATGTACAGCATTATAAAACATGTGCATGACATAGGGTGATCTTCTCTTTCACTTATAATTTGTGATCCAATGTAAGTATCCGAGTTATCTCCCATTTAGTTAAAACAGCGTATGTCATATTTAAAAATACGAATGTGATAAAAAAACATGGCTCAACGCCACTAAATAACAATTCTGGGTTTCTTTTTATAAAAAACTCAAAATCAATGGATACTAACCTTGTCAGTATAATGCAATAACGAACCAACGTTTTACAAAATTGCAATTATAATTAAGACTAATAAAGTAGCATCCAAGGAAACACAGAAACAAACACGGAACAGACAAACAAGAAGGCAAAAGTAATAATAAATGCAAACGACATCACAAACACAAAATAGTTGACAATAGGGCTACCACCTTGGAACGGTCAGTGGCAAAGTAGGCCACTGGGGGTTTAAACCGGTTCTAGGGTGCACCAAACCTCACACTTACCCTACTTTCATCCCATTAAAACAGGACAGTGTAAATAAAGAAATCCCCGCCATGATCAAACTCAGTATTCGATGTTGTGAATCGAGCAAAATTTTATTCCATATTCCTTCTTTCCTTCAGAAAAACATGAAGAGCCAGACAGAAAATAAGGATAGTTCAAGTTATATTATTAAGTTATTTGTCCAAATTATAAATTGTATTTTTAATGAGTTTTGTTATAAATAAACAGAACTATAATCATGATAATATGTACATTATTGTAATAAAGACTAAAAAACGACATTATTAAATTAATGTTTTATTTTCTTATAAATAAATTATATTAACCTAGTTTTAAAATCCATATAATTATGATCCCGTTCTATCAACACTAATCTCTGCCATATTACTGACGATTTCTAAAAGCGCCGCATTTTACTAATTAAAAGCGCCGCATGATAGAATATCCAAAAACTGGAAGTGCAACCTAATGATTGACTCTTCAAATTATAACGCGAATTCATACCTTTCCCATGATATCATCAAATTAATTTGATCAATCAGTGATCTATAAAATAAAAATCCTCCACACTCTAGTAGGGGATAAACTCGGTGTTTATCGTAGGTGCTCAACTGACTTTAACCCTTTATAAAACTAGTTTGTAGTGACGATTATATTAAAACTTTATTTATTTGTGCACATATATGTGTCTTCTTTTGGTGCTGTCTGATTTTAAAACACCAATATGGATACATATAATTTAAAGTATGGACTAATATTTTGATATTTCATATAGAAATTGAGGATAAAGTCCGAGTAAACCCATTTATTTTCACCTACTGAATATCTCAACATCTGGGAAATTTGTAACTAATGACAGGATGTGAAAGTTATGAATAATCATGGAATGTTTATGATGATGTGTGAAATAATGGACATCTGATTCTAGAATGTTATTACAGAGTCATGGCAACCTATGGTTAACGAAACTATGCCGCCAAATAACGGCAAAATTGCCCTACAACACCGTGTATCAAAACTCAATCCAGGTGTTCGGGATATATATATATATGTGCCGATTAAAAGTAAAGGTTTATTAATAAAGATACCCGTGATGGAATATGCGTAAATGAATTATGAGTTGGTAGCTCTTAATTCGACTCCCTTAACTCATAATTAGATTTTGACTTGAAATGTACAACATTGTGGTATAAATATGTTGGACAAACAGGTCGATCTTTAAAAGTTCCATTTTTAACTAAATATGCCTTTAAATCATCAGCTAGGACACAAGCTCAATTACTTTCATAACGTATATAACATTATATTTTTTGAGAGAATTTTTTTTTTTTTTTTTAAAAAAAATCCAATATAAAAAATTTAATTTTGGGATTTATGTTTAATTTTTTTTTTAAAGTTTCTTTTAATTAACCAGTTTTAACGTTATACGTTTGCTTTATTCCCCTTTACTTTATAATAAAAGGAATTATAATAGTACGACGAAAGTTTGGATCACATTCAAGGTTCCACCTCTCGTGAAATCCTTCATTTCATCATATTAACTCCAGAAAAATTACAATCTTTGGGATAAAGTACTGTAATAATATTGCGTATTAATTCACATATCCCCGGCATTTGTGCGGGTCGCTGGCAAATTTGCCAATCACTACCGGCATACACAACCGCGTGAACGAGGGATAAATGCGAATCAATTCTCAAGTATAAACCATTACGATGGCTTCGCGTTGTAACTGTTGATTACTTTCACGAGCCAACAATTGGTTCCACTGTTTTTCTTTTACAAAGTCTTTGTTAGCAGTACTGTAAAGCGGACACTATTTAAATCGACATTCATATGTAGCCTAAAATGTACTGAAAATAGTACCAACCAACCAACCAACCAACCAACCAACCAACCAACCAACCAACCAACCAACCAACCAACCAACCAACCAACCAACCAACCAACCATCTTTGTTATATTGATATTAGAAAGAAATACTTAAAACGTTGTTATTACAAACGTCCTTCTGTTTTCAAATATTTGGAGTTACTGAAATCACATGACAAGATAGAAATAATAAAACTTTCGTTATATGTTAAAGAATCAATTATATTAAGAAACGCATTATTAACTATTGAAAGGTAGTTACTTAGTTCAACCTCCTACTCTTATTTACTATACTACATAATAATAATAATAATGAAATGATAAATTATACCATTTGTATATATTTCACCATTGAAATCACATGACAAAAAATAATAAAACTTCCGTTATATGTTAAAGAATCAATTGTATTAATAAACTGTTTATTAACTATTGAAAGGTAGTTACTTAGTTCAACCTTCTACTCTTATTTGCTATACTACATAATAATAATAATAACAATAATAATGAAATGATTAATTATACCATTTGTATATATTTCACCATTTACTTGTATATATACGTTGACATCATATATGCTAATACACTCAAGTGATATGAAAACGCAACACGGGAATTTCCGCTATATATTGTATATACTGCACACTTAATTGCACATAATATTCCAAAGAAATCCCAAGATGTTTTTTTTAAAAAATGTTGCAGTTAACTAGAGAAAGGACAAAACTGTGATGTTGTAGACTTTTTAATCACACTACACTTTGTAACAAGAACTTCATCAATGTTGAAGTTGCTCTTCGAAAAATTGAGCTAGTTCAGTACTGTATTTAACGTAAATAGTTTGCAAAATTTTGCATCCTAAGTTTGCTCACATGATTGAGCCAAACGCGTACTCTGTGAATAATGAAACATTGCAGGAATACTATTTGCTGTATTATTTGTTGTTTTAGTATTTTTTCCAAAAGGAAAGGTCTTACGTAGCCATGTACCATTCGATTAAAAGCAGCATATTGTACATACAATATATAGCGGAAATTCCCGTGTTGCGTTTTCATATCACTTGAGTGTATGTATGTATTGTAGACGATGTACTTTGTACAAGTCTGAATAAAAAGTCTGTCTGTCTGTCTGTCTGTCTTTATTTTAGAATGTATTCAACTAGTTGGCATACATGATATGATGAGACGGTTTGCATAAAAATATATCATTTTTGCCAAGGACCAGTTATTCGCTATTCTTCGTTTTTCTAATAACGATGGTAGTCGCTTTATATGATCTTTGCAAACTGTTTTTATTCATTTAATAATAATTGCATTCACTTGATACTTTCCATTTGAAAACAAAAATTAGCGTTTAATTTCGATTAAGCTTCACTTTTCAAGTGGTCAGGACTACAAAACGTTGGCTACATGCGCACGCATAGAAAGTGGTTATTCCACTTCAAGGAGTCGCACGCACTGTACTATAAAGCACGAACGTGAATCATGAATTACGACATTTACTGCCAGCGTTTAAAACCACACAAACGCCGTAAAAACGCGAAACAAATTATTTAATAAATGAGCACTCATGTTTAACATACATAGTAAAAGACAACATAACCTTCAATAGTGTCGGCCTCATCGATTTCGATGTTAGCGTTAACTGATCAATGTAATTGTTCTAGTGGGCATTCGAGGCCATAAGCGCACATGCTGCACGATCTTTCGGTTATTTAAGACACCACAGTGTTCTGTATTGCAAGTCAAGTATGGAAATAAAAGGTTGTACACTTTGAGTTTACAATACTACCATAGGTTTAAATACATTTATACTTGCACTATAATAAACGATTAGTAATATGTAAAACAAATTTATTTGCACTATTATGTGCCATTATGAGCCGTTAAACAAGATTCAATTGAATTCAATTTATTATTTATTCATTATTTTCCCATTGAATACGTTATAATATACTTTCCACACTCCCTAGTGTATAGACATCAATTGATGCTCTGTAGCGGCTTTAAATGTCCTATTATGTGTTGACGAGCCGTTAAACAATATTCAATTCAATTTACATTTCTCCCATTAAGTAAGTTATAATACCACCTTCGACTTTCTCTTTGACGGCTCTAAATAACCGATAATGTGGTGAAGAGCAGTTGAACAGGATTCACTTCAATTCATTTCCTTATTTAGGCATATTTCACCACTGAATACCTTATGATACCATTCTCCAATCTCTCTGGGCTATAGATATAAATTGATGTGTATGCTTGGGACAACTATAATGTCATATTGTATGTTGACGAGCCGTTAAACAATATTCAATTCAATTTTCTTATTTAGTCATTATTTCACACATCATTAAGTTATAATACCACATTTCCTTCTCTCTGGGGCGGCTCTAAATAACATATAATGTGTTGATGGGCCAATACGCAATATTCAATTCAATTTAATTATTTAGTCATTTGTTCAACACTCAATAAGTTATAATACCACCTTCCACTTTCTCTGGGGCGGCTCTAAATAATATATAATGTGTTAATGAGCCGTTGAACAAGATTCAAGTCATTCAAATTACTCATTCAGTCATTATGTCTCTTCCCAATACGTCATTATACCACCTTAAACTCGATAATATAACGTTGAGACGCCCCCTGCGGACACAATCGCTTGGCAAACACGATGGCCTCCTACTGTATCGTTCTACACTCTCTATGTCGTACTGTAAATATGTAAGTGCATATATTCACTCGTTATTTACATGCTTTTCTCTGCCGTACCGTAAATATAGTAGTATCGTTTTACACTCTCATCTCTGTCGTACTGTAAATATATAAGTACACATATTCATTCATTCTACATATTACCTGCTTTCCTCTGCCGTATTGTAAATATCTTAGTATCTATATCCCCCACTCCCTCCCTTGTTTACATGCTTATCTCTGCCGTACTTGTATTACAGTTAAATCCTCCGTTGTTTACATGCGCATAATGTTTGTCTGTTATAACATTGGATTCCTCCCGTTGGTTACATGCTCATCTCTACCGTACTTTATGTTTTTTTAACTTTATATTATTTCTATTCCCAAGAAATATGTTATTGGTGTCTATATATACATACTTTTGAATGTGGATTGTTTTGTTTTCTAAATGTACTATCTTGAAATAACTTATTATACCGTGCAAGCAATGGAAGTATATTGATCGCAATTCTAGCATGTGGCTAGAATGGTACAAATGATGTTTGCATTTGCGACATAACAGGCCCTTATCTTTTTGATTTGTAACATATTAAACACTGCGTCTTATCTCATAAATGACGTATATCAAACTTCTGTTGTTTAGATGTTTCTATCCAATGATCAGTATATTATTCAAAGAACTTCTTATAAGGCTGAAACGATCTACATCAGACTTGTGCATTTTTTTTATCTACTTGCAAAACAAATAAAAATCCACATAAATAATTGGTACGGCCGGCGGCATTGATACAACAATATTTCCGCATACACGTACCATTGTCTAATATTTAGCGTCATGTCTATGTTAATGTTACCGAAAAGACCGGGTTGAATTTAATATGCGTAGTATCATTGTAGTAAAGGTGCCGTACAAGTACATTGTTGTAAAATATGTGAAATGCGGTTTACAATGCCAAATGGCCTAATATGCATCAAACTTTTGAGCACAAGAATCGGATTCAAAACGCTACAAAAACGAGTAATTTTAAAGGCAATTTAACGGAAAATGTCTGAAAATCACAATTCTTACCCATACTTTTGTGTTGATAGGGGTTTGCAAAAAAATTAGATTTTGAGTCAGAGTCTGATACTTGTGCTCATAAATTTGATGAATTTAGGCCCAGGTAACCATTTATGTCACAAACATGTTGACATTTCGCACGTTTTGACAGCTTCTACTCGTACCCATAACGCTGTTGCAGTTTTAGTCCATACACACTGTCTGATTCAATACAATGTTGCGGCTGTTGACCTACTTTTTGTTTTAATGAAATAGTGTCGAAAGAAGATTAATGGCACATTAGCGTGATTTATCTTCATTCTTTAACACATTCGTTTACGGCGTGAGTAACAGGTTTAATCTGTGTAATGTCGTGTTAAAAAGCAAAAACACGAACGTGCAATTTATAAATAACTCGAACATATTAAGTTACTGAGTTCCAGACGTACGAGTTACCAGAAATATCTGTTTTACATAGAATATTTCTTCATTCTTGGTCATACACTATGAAGACATTTTAGAGACTCTCGAAACCTTTTAATTGTAGACAAATTTAATTCGTACATGTTAAACACTTAAAACGTACATCTACTTTAAATTAGAAAATGCGCTAATATAATTAAAAACAACAACATGCATCTCCGTCATCTTTTCTATTTGCATGTGACGTCTTTTATTCGTTTGTTCCAACAAGCGAATAATTATTAAATGCGAGAGCGTGAAGATAAGTTCTAGAGTATTAACGCATTAGAAGAACTAATGGCCATCCCAAAAGAATTACGCAGTACATAAACTGAACAAAATTTCTAAGTATCAACTTTCGTATCTTAACTAATTTTCTTATTTTAAATATATTTTAAAATAGATATATGATAAGTATTTTGTTTTGACCCCATAGTTTGTAAAACATTTTTTATTTTGCTTAAATTGTTACATCTTTTGAGAGTTAACCTTCCTTTATATGAAAACATGAAATGTGCTGATAAAACACATAACATGAGTCAAAGATCGCTTAAAGATATTAAAGTCTTAAAATTGATATGAAATAATAGAAAAAACACATACAAATTTGACCCATTTATCGCAGATTCTCCGTCTATAAAAAATGAAATATGGATAATCTTAAATTACCTCCCTTTAAATTGAATATTGTTTGAAATTCAATTAATTGTAATTCAGCGTTAACATTAAATATTTCGAAAACTTCTTTTGCAAACGCATTTGTAGTGGTAATGCTAGTAGAACATGATGTCAAAATAATTTTAACTGGCATATTTTAGAATTAGGAACATCGAAAGCTTCACTAATTCGAAGTACTTAATAAAATCCTATATACCCAGTTGTATGTGTTATAACTTATTTTTAAGAAAACACATTCACTTAAAAGTTTTAAAATATGTTCATGCAATCAGAGCAGACGATTTACACTCGTTATTTTGCAGTTTAACCGTATCTCTAATCAAGCTCAAAATACACAATGAGAATATTATTGACATATTCTTAGGTAAATAACTTAGCAATTTGGTTTAGTGTACATATTACGTATGACTCATTAGCACAATATAAAACAACAGTATAACTAACATTTCTAATATATCAATGGCGTTATGACAATGTTAATATAAATATTACGTAGAATCATGTTTACAAAATACAATATTTTATTAATCTAACAATGTCAATCAAAAAATGCGCTATTCTTTGGTAACAAGTGTTTTAGGTTATGCAGATTTCAAGTATATCAATAATGTTTTTAACAGCTTCTCTCTGAATTATGATATACATGGTACATTATAATTTTAAGTTGCAAGGAGCGTGTTAAAATAAAAAACAACAAACATATTTGTTTTTGGAGTTTTCATAATACTTATTTTTTATGTAACATCTTGTAATCATCAAATGATGCTTGATGTCGAAATAGGATAATACATCGCGAACATTATTTACGTGAGTAATTGTCTTAAAGTTGTACAGTCTTGCCCATGGACATTAAAGAAACATCACAGTTTATGCCTCCGAGGGTATTGAGTGAACTACTATTTAACATAGACACATATATACATTCCCGTTTGTAAAAATGGATTGATAACGTCATGCACTTTTGCTTCCGTGTTCCCGTTATGATTTACGTTTTCTTTAGAGGAGTAGCTTACATGGAGTGAGATGAGGGACAGTGCAGAGTGCAGAGAAATGAAATTGAAAATTTAAGTCCCCCTCATATTGTTTGATTATCAATATCATTATATAAAACGACGCCGTCTGCATCAGCCACTGGTATCTGATATGTGTTTACATAAAAAGCTCTTGTATTTATGAAATTTAAATGGCACCCTGCTGTTAAAACAAATGTTTATATATGATTCATTTAAATTGTCTCATGCTGATGAAATTGACACCAGCGGAAGTTCCAAATCAGTTAAATATCTATAAAAATACGTTTAAATATTCACTTTATTTAACATGTCATAATATTTTACGCATATATTTCTGAATGTTTAAATGGTGACTATGTAATTACCAATAAAGACACGCCTACAAAGAGGAATGCGATTTAAATACAGGCATGTCGCTTTAAACTCATTCAAAATTAAAGCTTATTCGATCCTAATATAATTATAGCATGTAAAAGATACTGGCGTCTATATGAATATGAATTGAATTATATAGTTACACCGGCAGCTAAGGTCACATGGCGACTTTAAGACCTTCCATTGGTGGAGGAAGACCTCAGGTGCCTCTCCGGGCAATTTTCGTGCACGGGCGGGCACCAGGGTCAGACAAACAAAACACAACAACAACAACAAAAAACATTCAAAGCTCTTTTTTTTTTTCTATTTGCGTCTGATGTCTGTTGCTCTTTTGTTCCAAGAAGCGAGTAATTACTAAATGCGGATCAGTTCAAAATATCAGTTCTAGAATAACAACGCATATATTAACGTCTCATAGTAGTAGTGAACACTGATATTAAGTGATGCTTGATGTCTAAATAGAATGACACATTAGGAACATTATTTACATGATTAATTGTCTTAAAGCTGTACATTCTTGCCCAAAAACACTCCAAGAAACTTCACAGTTTATTCCTCCGAGCCGGGGGAATAGAGTGGAATACAATTGAACATAGACATATATATCTTCCCGTTTGTAAAAATGGATTGATACCGTCGAGCATTTGTTCTTCCGTTCCCATTGCGATGTACGTTTATTCGAAGTATCTTTTTGCTGGAGTAGGAAGAAGGAAGTGTGTTTACGTGTCTTCCAATTTAAATTGAAAACGTGTGTTCCCCTCATATGTTTTGCTTATCAAAAACATTTTTAAAACGACGAACTCATATCAAATTCTGTCTCAACCACTGTTACCTAATATATGTTTATTATTTCGATTATCTCTAGCAATTATGCATTTGTAAATATCCGCTGCTGTAACAACACATGTTTATATATGATTCAATGTTAATAAATCCTGAAAAGGGTTATCCCTTGGAAACATACACAAACAAGAGAAAAGTAGCAGACTCGGTTTTATGGAGTCTGTTCATGAGAGGTAATATAAAATGCAAAACCTCTCATGCTTCCTAGCACCGGCTTAAGCGATATTCTACTTTAAAGCCACACAGATTTGGCTTGATGATCCCAAAGGACCAGTAAGTACTAACACTAAATTGCTTATGAAATTGATATCAGCGGAATACCCCAATCAACTAAGCGTCCGTAAATTATTCTGTTCAAACATTCACCTTGTTTAACACAACTCGTCATTTTGGAGGACACCAATGCAGCACATAGGTATAGAATCTTTGATTTTCTGTTAAGGGCGTCGACTTGTGGTTTCATTTTACGGTCCATACCTGATTTGATTGACACTATTTGGGAGTGACTAATTCCGTTATCGCTTTGTTGAATTTGAAGTCAAGGACTGATTGCAGTGCGGTATATACAGAACTATGTACTGTATATAATTGTATCAATACAATTATATATATCGGTTCGATTACTTCGTCTAATGCAAAACAACGCAATCATGCAAAATAACTGAAACAATTGCCCAAATATGATGTTACTGTGCTGATCAAAGTTTAGTCCCTGTATAAATCCGCTGAATTTCTGATACATATCACACAGCTATTGAATTAATACAAATGAGTTTCACGAACTGTAAACGATAATTTTGACATTTCAGTAAGCCATCAAGCACGGAAAACATTATATTTTATATATATATATAAACATGTTATGGATGTAAGCGGTTATCCAGAGTGCAGGCGTCACCACATTGACTGGGTAAAGCACAGAATAAATGTTTTCTTGAGGCGTATACGATGTAGCGGAATTTAAATTGTAGATGTGTGTTTGTTTCATCCCTTTTGGGAATAAGAATTCATTATAGCTTGATTTCAGTTTCTGCTTCATCTGCTAATTGTGATGAGGTATCAGCGTATAACATGATAACCCATGATATACTTATAGTTGGGTCTCCAAAGTATGCTAAGCCATGCAAAACGTACTCAACACGTTTTTTTTTAAATAATTTGCAAACATAGTGTTGTAAGCATGTAGTGCGTACTCAATAATTTTCAAAATGAAATATAAATGCATCAATATGTGTTTACAGGCGCTTATTCTATAGCATTCACGATCATAAACTTGTTGAAATAAATTGATGTAAGCGATTATTCAGAGTGCAGGCGTCACCACATTGACTGGGTAAAACACATTATAAATGTTTTCTTGAGGCTTATGCGATGTAGCGGAATTTAGATATGTACATGTGTGTTTGTATGATTCCTTTTGGAAATAAGAATTAATTATAGCTTGATTTCAGTTTCTGCTTCATATGCTAATTGTGATGAAGTATCAGCGTATAACATGATAACTCAAGATATACTTATAGTTGGTTCTCCAAAGTAGGCTAAGTCATGCAAAAGTGCTCAACAAGTGTTTTTAAATAATTTGTAAACATAGAGTTGTAAGCATGTAGTGCGTATTCAGTAATTTTCAAAATAAAATATAAATGCATCAACATGTGTTAACAGGCGCTTATTCTATAGCATTCACGATCATAAACATGTTTAGGCCTTGAGCCAGGACTCAAAAGTTTCGATATTGTTACCAAATCAAGGGACAAATTCTACCATCACTTTTTGAAAAGAGCAATGTATATAACTTACATTTTTTCATAATAGCAATCTGGAACAGGTAGCTTATATAAAAAAAAAATCGAACATTAATAGGTTATCATTGTAGCGCTTTCATATAAGTTTTTGATGTTCATTTTTTGAATGTTTGAATGTCATGCTTGTGTGAATAATTATTGATGTGCTTTTTAAAGATGCACTTAAGTTTACAATTCAATGAGTAACATTAAGCGTAAATAAACTCTTTTTTAGCACTGAATTCAGTTTAAAACCTCTAATTTGGTTCAAATTGGAAGTCAATTTACCCCACCCACTATTGACACATTTTTATGCATTTAGTTTAGTTAATATTTTTTACAATACATGTGTAAACTTGTAAGAGTCAGTAATTTACAACCTTTCTACATGATTTAAATAATATTATAATATGAATAAGGGATTGTTATGATATATTGATGAAATTAAGTACTAAGCAATGTTCATGGCATTGCACATATGTGTTCAGTAAAAAGAAATATAAAAAGATCGGACAGGGAAAGTAGCAATCAAGGAGGACAGTCAACCACAAAACACAGAAACAAACATGAAAACAGACAAACAAGAAGGCAAAAGTAACAATAAAGGCAAACGACATCACAAACACAAAAGGGTTGGCAATAGGGCTACCGCCTTGGAAGGGTCAGTGGCAAAGTAGGCCACTGGGGGTTAAAACATGTTCTAGGGTGCACCAAACCTCACACTTACCCTACTGCCATCCCATTAAAACAGGACAGTGTAAATAAAGAAATCCCCGCCATGATCTAATCTCTAACTAACAAGGCAGCATCAATAGGCAATATAAGTAAAACACAAATATGCTCGTGTAAATATAATACAAAAAAAACAATAGCCTAGAAAGCCACAATGAAGGGTATCAATGTCTTGGCAGAAGCCAGAGAAACAAGAGAATAAACCATTAATGGCACGACAAGAAATATCATAGATACATATCAAACGCCACCGTCCCAATGGGCTTTAGGTTGGCGTCATCATAGGGTCCACAGCCTGTCCGGTCATCGTATAAAAGAGGAAAGCATAGTGGCGAACTGTAAAAGGGTCCACCACCAAGCATGTGGTACGTTGCAAAATGATAGGGTCATAACCTATTTTGATAAACTGTTTAACAAGTTTAACAAAGATAGTATGAAAGTGATCATGACCAAGAATCTTACGAAGTTTATAAATCACATCACCATAGAAGCCTGATAAGTTGAGACACATGCCAAACTCAAAGTAACTGCAACATAGATAGTATTAGCATGTTCTGATATATACATATATTGCACAGACGACACATAGTCCAAAAGATTCTAGATAAAGGAAATGTGCGGTTTAACATGTTGTTTTTTTAACAAAAGTATTTTTGAGGTGTATGCGTCAGTGCAATTCTTATTATGATTACACATTTGGATTGTTTATTACACATAAATACATGAATTAAACATTGCATATTGCAACGCAAAATCTTAAAAGTTGTCTATTTTAATACTTTATGCATATTTTAAGGATTTGTACACCTGAATTACCCCACCCATATTCAACACAATGAAGAATTCTGCATATGAAATGTAAAAATAGTAGTATATGCATTTGCACGAACCATTTTTGTGTTACTGAAAAAAGAATCGACGAAGATGAATTGATTTGAATTGGGGTTTTACGGCGCACCAACACAAACATGTTATATGGCGCCAACAGGAATGAACATTCGACCCGGCTCACTCTTCGTTAACATCTAGATAAACATTTGCAGAATGTGCCTAGAACCTTCTTACTTGCAGAACTGCAGAGTTGCTGCAAATTCTCCAGTAAACACTACATTTTTCGCTGGAGCCACGATCACTGCCACCACTGAAGTATCACCAGAAACAATACAGGTTTCATGATGAAAAAAAAGAACAAAAATGACAAAATTAACATGAATCGGGGAAATTTTACCCCTATGCCTGGATATGCGGTGGTCATATTCTTGCCCGGGAACCACACGACGTCGACGAAGAAATATCTTTAGGGTGATACCCCGATCACTGTACTAACTACTTACCATGGCAACTATGTGTTAGTATTGGTGCAGTTGTTACAATATTACCTGCTTAGGATATGTATCTAAACATAGGTTGTGATGTTCTCCGTACTCGATTTAGAGTATGGAATTAACCTAGGATAGTAAGCATCAACCCTACTTTTGCGCATGCAAGTGCAAGTGGAATGATTATTACCTAAAAAACAAGTTGTATTGTCAATGAAGAGAGAGAGAGTGTGTGTGTGTGTGTGGTGGGCGGGTGTGTGAAGGGGGGGGGGGGGGGGGGGGGATATATAGGCATTTAGGAACCTGCCTTCTGACGAATAGACACCTATGTTTCTTTAACATGATGGGAGAAAAAAAACAAGCGATACACGGGATCGCCTGGTTTGCGTCCCCATCCGACGACGAGGGTAAAAGTGTCTTGCCCAAGAACACACCGACAAAATTCACTGGCTCCGGTGAGGCTTGAACCATGGTCATCTGGATTTAAAGTCCCCATGCTATCCACTGCATCAACAGGCTGTATGCGCTCAAGCAGGATGACTGCATTAAAATACATACAACTAAAATGTTAATCCGTCATAAAGGTTATATCCAAGAAGCTGGGTTCACAACGGTCTCTCTTATCTAGCAAGTTAGCATCAAGTTCATGTATTTCGAGTTGCAATATGCCTGCAAGCCTTATATATGCCCAGCTCATTGCTGTTTTGATAAACTTAATTGGACGGATTGCAGCGAAACTTTTAATGCCTTGGGATAAAACGGGACAATTAAGAATACTCAGTACATATTATCTGATTTAAATAATATAACGTAATGTGACAATATAACATACATATAAGATACAAAAAAAAAAATAAACGCTTCCAGATAAGAATCGGTACCCAGTGCTTCGAGTTAGATTACATTTAGTGATTACGGTTAGTTTACTGATGTTTACTCTAAAAGCTATATCCGACATACCGGTGCTACTGCAGTTAAAGTAGCTATCCCGCCAACAACAGCCACATTTTACAACATAAGTACATCGTTTCTAAACCTACTGACCACCAGGTATATACATAACTTACATCGTTTGAGAATCAAAACTCTATAGATACAATATAAAAAGCTTTAACCAGCCAGACAAAAAAACAAAAATCGATAATTCATTTTACACTTATTCAATTACGGATATTACAAAAACCCATGAATAAACATATACTTTAAAGCGACACATATGCATTATTACATGAGATGAACACCTGGAAAGATTTTGATAAACTGTTTTTGTAATGTAATTGTGTCGTAATTTTGCGGGTTATTTTAAAATTTGTATAACAAACACCTAAAAATCAACAGTTAAACCGTAAAAAATGCCTTTTCTTTTTCTTTCTGTTTTGTTTTTCAATTTGTCGAAAATGTAATGGTCTACTTTGTGATTTTAGTTCGTGGATTTATTCATTATGCGATTTGTAAACATGGTTAAGTCTTCATAATGGAATACCTTATCAAAAGTCACATTCTCTATATATTTCAGTTCGCTTAAAACATTTGAAGTGATTTTATGAAAAGTGTACTACTTTGTTTTAAGAAACAACAATTTCTTTATATAAATCTGTAAAACTGTGACCCCCGTAGTGGCCATATTTGACCCCATTGTCGCCATTTGAACAAACTAGGTAGAGGATCATAAACTTATGGTACATGCGAACTATTATTTAGCTTTTGAAGTATCAGAGAAGCCGTTTGAATTTGTTTTCCTATATAATTCAATGTTATAGTGTGACCCCCGGGACAGGGCCAACTTTGATTTCAGGCTTGATTCAAGGGACACCATTTAAATTGTTTGGTACAGGACAATAATCTTAAGCTACATGTAGCTTATTACACCTCTAACTCTTGTAGTTTCAGAGAAGATGTTTATAGACGTTCCTACATAACTCTAGGTAAATATGTGACACCCGGGACCGGGCGAAATTTGACCATGAGATCACCATTTGAACAAAATAAATTGGTAGAGATCGATACTCTTATGCTACATGCATCGTATTAGACCTCTAGCTCTTGTAGTATCAGAAAAAGAATATTTTTATGGACTTTCCTATATAACTCTTTGTAAAACTTTAACCCCAGAACCGGACCATAGTTGGACTTTGAACAAAAGTGGTAGAGAACCATAAGCTTGTACAATATGCAAAATAGTAATTCTCTGGCTCTTGTTTTTTTTTTAAAGAAGAGATTTTAAAGATGTTTCTATATGACTCTATGTAAATATATGACCCCTGGGGCAGAGCCATATATGACCACAGGGTCAACATTTTAACAAACTTGCTAGTGTACCATTAGCTTATACTTCATGCATAATATGGGACCTCTAGCTCTTACAGTTTTAGAGATTTTTTTTTTTTTTAAAGATTTCCTATACAACTGTATGAAAAAATATTACCCCCGGGGCTGGGCCGTATTTGACCCTGGGGTCACCATTTTATAAATACTTGGTAGAGGACCCTAAACATGCTAAATGTATAATACATGCAAAATATTAGACCTGTAGCTCTTCTAGCTTCAGCGAAAAGAGTTTTGCTTAAGAGGGGGAGATAACTCTAATAACAGGAATCAGCTACCATATTCACACTGCTATCATTGTTTTTTGTTTCTCTACAAGGTACTCAACAACATGGTACTAGTAAGAATTTGTCCCTTGAGATGGTAACAAAAAAGTCTATGGCTCACGGTCTATTTGAAATAAATTGATCTAAGTAAAAGTGTACTCTCCGGAAAAAACATGTTTTCCCTAGGTATCTCTTTTATGATGTCGCCAATCAGGCCCATAGCTACGCTGAGACACACTATGGAAGTTTACACTGAGGCATTTGCCTCGAGCTGACTGACTCGGAGTAGCCTCAGTCGGAGTTGCCTCTGTGTTACTTTGGTTAGCAAATAAGAAGAATTATAGATGGAAATGAAATAAATCCGATATAATACAGATGCTACACTAAACTTGCTAGCTAAACATTATTAATGTGAATGGTGGTGGTCGGGTGGGATACAAGTAAACATATTTGTTTGCGAGTCACGCATTTTAATGTACAATTGAACAAAATATATGTAGCTGCTTTTCAATGTCAAATGGCTAATGATATGCACGGTGACAATACACTTTCCAGACACAAGCACATGTTTGATTCACGTAATTTGGAATAAAATAAATAAAAAGAAATCAAATATATTTTGGGGTGAGTGGTGAGATTGCCAGCATATTGCATCCTTTCCGCTCACGGCCCTGTTCCTACCCCTATGTTTAAACAAAACGGTTGCCAATGGATTCTTGCATTTAGTTTGTCACCGTTCTAAGAAGACCGTATTTTTCAAATAAATTCGCATAAGTGCGAATAGATCTAGACTCCGCTTTTTAATGTCTGAATTTCAGCTTTCATCATAACTCCTAAACATTAATTGATGTTGGGTAGGATGGATTTATTGCCAGCCTCCCGTTTTTGGCAGACAACACAACGCGTGGATTTCATCCCCGATCCAACTGTTGACAATCTAGATTGATTTGAAACGAAGTTGTCTTAGCGATTTTATATGTAAATGAAAATTATGTGACATGATGCATTGCCGTATATATTTTGAATAAATAAACAATCTTTAGACGCCCGATAAAGCCGTTAATGCTAAAGTTGTTGCCTGCGTAGAAGTAGCTGTACTCAAAACATACTTGAAAAACTCATCAAAAAATGTTCGGACCTCCTGTGTTTTGTAAAACACTGTCTACGGGCTTGCCGCTTATGTCGCTAGACAATTGACATATGTATGCGTTTATCAATTATAATTCTTGAATATCTACGGATTGTTATTTTAAATATAAGATACTAGTTGTATATCCTGTTTGTTTGTGTGTATGTCGGATGCATTACAATACAATATAGGCTTTTTATTCAAGTTTATGCCTCTGCATGTTTCGTATTTGAAGGTTATTGTTTATGTGTGTTAGATATTTTCATCCAAGCGATTTTACTATGGCTGACCATTTTCCTATACAAACGTTTGCTTTATATACTCGTATTCCTGGTGAAGCGACATCGTCTAATTACTGAAGCGATAGCCACATCATACTTTAAAATCGCACGAACGAAACCTGTATATATCCCAAAAAGGAACATGAGATGGTCCTATAGAAATCACAGCGACCAAACGCATTGGCATTGTACTACAAACATGAAACAATATTTGATTAATTATACAATGAAAAAGACAAAATGCAACAGAAAGGGTGGTGAAGACAGGTTTAACGACTTGGAACGGTCAGTAGGCAAAAATACCTACAGGTTAGATTGAATCGATTTTATGTGTACACTGTCCTCGCTATTATCATGTCAAGAGCGTGTAAACAAAACTACATCCCATCAAAGTGAAATCTCTACCAATAAAGTCCACAGAAACTAAGAAAAGATACACTAAGATGTTATTGTAAAGCTATTTAAAACGCAAAATCAGAAACATCTCAGGATGTATCCAGAATTGTACAGAACAACCACAGCAGCTGCAGCCAAAGAGAAAAAACAATCTAGGGTATGACCAGAAAACCCGAGGGAACATATAATCCCAGCCTAGCAACATTAGCTTATGATACACACATGAATTATAGGGACTGTGTAACATTAACAATATTTTCAACGTCAATGATCAATGCTTGAATGCTCCGAGGAGTTATTTGATCAACCATTTTGCAAACATATACACATATGTATCGATGTTATCTGTAAGAAGACTAAATACGCCGCTGGGCATGAGGGAGGAAAATCTCTATGTCCACAGCCATATGCATGCCATCTTCGAGATGGTTAAAATTATGTACTATTGGTTTTATGAATCAACCCGGGGCTAGAGGGCGTGAGCGGTAGCTAGCATATTTCACTACCGTTCAATCAAACCGAGACTGCAATATTTTGTATGTGTCGTGTTCGGCCGTTTCCAAAGGTCCGTTATCATACTGTTTTGTATAGCACAGTGGCGTTGCTTGTGCAGTATGGCGGCAGTAAAACGTCTCCCCGCGGTTGCAATCAGGACTGTTATTCATTCGATTTTTGGAGATCGCTGAGCCCGATATTTATATTTAGTTATCGGCCGTACATTTTCAATTGCTTTTGTTTTCTTACATAATTTTCGATTCGGTGGTTCCACTACTCCGGCCGATAAAAGGCTCTGGGTATTGTTTAACCACTCATAGCTAGGATACGTTGTCTGCTTTTTACTTTAGTCTTGTGCCTGTTACTTGTGAAATGCAGGCT
Source organism: Cyrtodaria siliqua (assembly GCA_037043455.1). NCBI lineage: Eukaryota > Metazoa > Mollusca > Bivalvia > Adapedonta > Hiatellidae > Cyrtodaria > Cyrtodaria siliqua. The sequence continues at coordinate 40,284 of JAWPHD010004512.1, read as the reverse complement.
TCATAACCGCTGCTCCCACTAAATTCCATTTTGTTTATTTGGCTCTTCGGGGCATAGTATTTTCTTAGATGCTGGGACCATACGCCGCTGGACATGCGGGAGGAACATCTCTATGTCCACCGCCATATGCATGCCATCTTCGGGATAGTTAAAATTATGTACTATTGATTTTATAAATATTGAGTTCTGCTCAACCCGGGGCTAGAGGGCATGAGCGGTAGCTCTCATATTTCACTACCGTTCATGATCAGTCTCAATCAACCGAGACTGCAATATTTTGTATGTGTCGTGTTCGGCCGTTTCCAAAGGTTCATTATCATACGCTTTTTGATACAAATAAGATATTTTACGCATAGTGTTCTGGCTTATATACCGACTTTTTGGATGTTTGTAAAATTTGAAACTACTTCAGCCTTGACTCATTCATATTCAGGTTTTAATATTAGATGAAGTATAGTGACGTCATCGGCTCAGTATGGTGAAATTGCTATTTTAACTCGTCATAACTTCAAAAGTACTCCACTGATTTTAATAAATTACAGCTTATTTTCTTAGTAACGTTATTTCAATCAAACGAAATAACTTTCATGGACACTTTTTGAAAAAAAAAAGAACATTCCGGCAATGTGAAATCTGTACTGAAAAAAAACCTTACTTTGGCCCGATCGGATTTCGGTATAATTAAATAAATATCACGTTAATGAGAGGGTGATAGTAAGAATGTTCACCCTTCGGATATTGATTATCACCCTCGGCTTCGCCTCGGGAACATTCTTACTATCACCCTCTCATGAATGTGATATTTCTGCATTGACTACTGTAGCTTTGTCAGAGGCATTGTCAACATCTATCTCGTATATGCATAAAATGAGAAAAATAGTTATATATAAACCACAGCACTCAAAGACAACTGCACCGTAGGTTAACATTGTACAACAAACTAAATAACAAAATCAAATTAGTCAATGAATGGGACTATATAAAAACATAAAGAGTGGTGGCTACAGGTTAAGCGATTTGGTCAGTAGGCAATACGGCCTATTGCTTAATTTATATTGATGTTATGTGTACTCAACCTCAATGGTAAACCTTCTTGACAAGAAAGTGTAAATAAAAGTATATCCCATCAAAAGGAAATCTTTCACAATAAAGTCAACACTCAGAAAAAATAGTAAACGATACACTTAAATGTTTATGTAAATATTGTAATGATTGTGACCACAAGCCCCTGTGCTTTATTCGTTATTGATGTTGTTGTTGTTGTTACTATTTTTAGAATGACCGAATATTGATGAATATTTAAAGTCGTTGACGAACGGCTGTTACTCTCATAACTTAAATTAACTGCAAATGCTGTTGTAATAGCATATATTACGACAAACTATGATTTGGGACAGATTCCGAAATTAGCAGACGTGACATGCTGTGCATGTACACACAAACTCGATCACTATTATTACGTTCGTTTTAAAACATATCGGTTATCCGTTATCACGATTCATTACCTGTTATAGTGTTCCATTGATGCCAATCGCTCTTTTAATTTAACTTTATCCATGTTCGACATAATTTAAGTATTTTCTGTCCTTAGGAAACACAGTTTTTCTGCCAAAATGTCAGCCTCCAGTTGTTATTTCACGCGATAGAATAAGACGACGCTTTTCATTGGTTAATTGTTGTTAGCGTCAATTTCATTGGATAGAATAGACTATATAAGTTCGGCCTTAGAATGTTCATTACAGAGAGAACGTTTTGAATGTCATATACTCAAAAGAGAGATCTGTCGAAGAAATTCTGAGATGGTATGAATATTTTTATTTCATAAATTCAGAAACAGACAAATTTAATTATTTAAATTTGTACTATATTAAATAAGTAGGATTATTTAAATAAATTTCTGACAAGTTGTCAGAAATTAGAGACTTATAATACCAGTTGACGGAATTTAGAGATTTATAATACCAGTTGTTAGAATTTAGACAATTGATAGCTATGACATAATCTTATATACTACTTACATCTCTTTCGATAATTAAGAGATGCATAATAAATTTATTTACTGAAGTTGTATGTTTTCTTCCTTTTCTAAAATCCTCACATTATCAGTATCAGACGAACCCCTTAATATATGTTTGTGACTGTGTGCAAAACTCGGCATCCTGAATTAGGCACACAGTTACAATTGGTGGCAGCGGTGGGATTTGCATTTTTGAGCTATTAATTTATATTTTTAATGTAGTTGGAGATGACAGGAATTGTGATGGGTTGGACTGTATGAAAAATGACTGACAAAATATAAGATTTTATTATTTTATTTTAAGAAAGAGATACAGTTCAAAGAAAAGTTAATTTCTGTAGGGTTTTTTTCTCTCTCTTTTCTGTTGGTTTTCACACGAATCTGAGAAACAGGAAAATTATACAAATTATTGATTTCATAAGTCTGACAATATCTGATACTGGTAGAGGACTATTAAAAATGGATGAATTTAGGCATGTTTATTCTCCTATAACAACACCATCAAAGAGAAATTCTAATGAAGATTCAGATAATGAGCTTACTGACCATGTTCCAAAAGATAATTAGGTGGCTGGAATGAGCAATTCTTCCCTAGGCAGTTTTGAAGAAACGATTGACAAAACTTTGTCAGAATTTGCAACTGAGGTGAAAGATCCTCTTTCTCCAGAGATTCTAGTGATATTGGTCACACGACTTTGATAGAACATGAAATTGATACGGGGAATGCTAAACCCATAAGACTTCAACCCTATAGGCTGCCATTTGCAAAGAGAAAAACCGCAGAGAATGAAATGAAGCAAATGGTTGAAAATGGTATCATTGAAAAATGTCCCCAGAGTCCTTGGAATGCCCCTGTAGTTATGGTAACTAAATCAGATTTGTCAACTAGATTTTGTTGCGATTTTCGAAGGCTGAATGATGTGACTGTTAAAGACTCACAACCCTTGTCCCGTATCGATGATAGTCTAGCGGCACTGTCAGGTTCGAAATGGTGGTCCTGTTTAGATTTGAAAACAGGGTATTGGCAATGCGACATTCAAGCGACTGATCGTATTAAAACCGCTTTCTCGATACCTGGGGGCGAGCAATATATGTGGCGGAAAATGGCTTTCGGTCTATGCAATGCACCTGCCACATTCACTCGATTAATGCAGATGGTGTTCACTGGAATGTTATGGAAAATCGACATCCTATATTTAGACGACATAATTGTGCCTTCTAAAACTTTTGAAGGTCAGCTCGAAAATCTTACCATGGTCTTTAAGAGATTGAAAGGTGCCAATCTCAAGTTTAACCGGAATATTTTTTATCTATTCGTTGGTACTCAACCTGAAAAGATAAACTGTACGTGACTGGCCTGTGCCTAGAAATGTTAAAGAGGCTAAAAGTTTTGTCTCATTATGTTCTTACTATAGATCTTATGTCTATAAATTTGCAGATATTGCTATGCCTCTGCATCAGTTGGCTGAAAGTGGGAGAAGGTTTAAATGGATTGAGGAGTTTCAAAACGCATTCAATGCTTTAAAAGAAACTTTAACAACTGCCCCAATACTTGCATTCCCAACCGCAAATGACCCTTTTATTATTGATTGTGATGCGTCAAACATTGGACAGGGAGCTGTTCTTTCCCAAGTACAAAATGGAAAGGAACGGGTTATTGCATATTACAGTAAATGTTTCTCCAAAGCAGAAAGACTCTATTGTGTGACAAGAAGAGAGTTGCTAGCAGTTATAAATGCTATAAAAAACTTCCACCACTACTTGTATGTAAACCAGTTTAATGCAAGAACTGACCACGGTAGTTTAAGCTTGCTTTTAAATTTCAAGTTGGCCGAAGGGCAATTAGCTAGATGGATAACTTTCTTGTCTGTTTATGATTTTGAAAATATTTACCGCCCAGGTCGTGTTAATTTTAACGCAGACTCCTTGTCTAGAAGACTGTGTTACGATGTACCATGCAAACACTGTAACTGGGCAGACATTCAATATACAGAGGTGATAAATTCAGTTTAACATATTCAGTTCTATTCCTGATTGTGTGATTGTAAACAGTAATGTTTTAGTTGACAGTGAGAACACTGATATTATTGAAACAGAAGGTGCTGAGGCATGTTCCTCTGATGAGAAAGTCGATTTAGAAAATCTAGATTATGCTCACTTCAGAAACAGGACTCTATTCTGAAAGTGGTTCATATTTGGAAGATAAATGATAAGAAACCAGAATGGTCTGAAATTGCAAAATTTGGGGTAGAATTAAAATACTATTGGTATAGGTGGGAAGCAGTCTTCCTGCAGAACAGTGGGAGAGTGAGGATGGAAGATATGTCACTCATCAAATTATTGTACCACAATGTTTGAAGGAGTTTATTTTGACCTAAATACACAACAATGTAACAGGTGTACACTTGGGTGTGTCCAAAACTTTACATAAAATAAGGCAAAGATTCTCTTGGTATGCCTTAAGACGAGATGTGGAGAATTGGTGCAAAACTTGTGAAATGTGTGGTTCTAGAAAAATTCCAAACATGAAAGAAAGTTGTGGTTCTAGAAAAATTCCAAACATGAAAGCAAAAGCCCCAATGAAACAGTATAATTAGGGTGTGGCAATGGAGAGGATTGCCATAGATGTTATTGGTCCACTACCCCGTTCTAGAAATGGTAATCGATATCGATATCTGATGGTAGTAGGCGATGGTGTGAAGCAATACCACTGGAAAATATGGAAGCAAAAACAACTGCACGAGCCTTACTAGATAATTTTGTGTGCAGATATGGGGTTCCCCTCTTACTACATTCAGACCAAGGTTCTAATTTCGAGAGCCCGATATTTCAGGAAATGTGTAAAATATTAGGTATAAAGAAAACTCGTACAACAAAAGCTAGACCACAAAGTGACGGTATGATAGAGATAGAGCAAATAGGACAATTAAAATATGCTTTCTGCATTTATATCTGGAAATCAGAGGGATTGGGATGAATACATACCCCTGGTAATGATGGCATACAGGTCATCAGTACATGAAACTACTGGTGTGAGTCCCTGTGCTATGATGTTTGGTCATGAGATCAGGTTGCCTATATACTTGGTATTCGGCAAACCTGAAATGACAGAATCTTTAGACGATGAGTGTAAATCAACTTATGCATATGGATTAGAGAAAAAGATTGAAAAAGTACATGATTTTGCAAGAGAAAAAATGCAACTAGCCTCTGATACAATGAAAAAGAATTATGACCTGAAAGTAAATAGAATAACTTTCGATGTAGGAGATGTTGTTTGGTATTTCGACCCAAAACGAAGATTGGGCCTCAATCCAAAATTACAACGATTATGGTCAGGACCATTTACTATTATTGCCAAATTAAACGAAATCTTGTATCGAATTAAAGAAAGTCCAAGACATAAACCTAAGGTTGTGCATCATGATAAGCTGCGGAAGTACACTGGGAAGTCTCACTCCGACTGGTTTCGCAAAACAGAGAAGGCAGTAAACCCAGACATATAAACAAATAACCAGTTTTTTTGTTGTCTGGCATAGTACATGAAAGCTGTTCATTCTGTTATGGATATATATATATATATATAATAAAAATATATATAAAAAATAAATAAAAAAAATAAAAAAATAAAGAAATAAAAAAATATTAAAAAAAAGTTTATATATTGGTGAATTATATTTAGAGAATTACAGAGATTATATTCAGATTTCGAGAATGTTTACTAATAGTTGTGGAATTCTTGAAATGATGAAATTCGAGAATGTTATGAGTGTTGAACACTTGATATGCAGAGTGAAAAGTCATACAAATGACTTTGATCGAAAAGATTGAATTTGGAATGTCATAAATTTGATTGTTATTGTCTGATTGGACAAATGTATCCTAAAAGATTGAGTGAATTGTTATTTGGTAAATAGTTTAAAATTTGATATGTAAAAATAAGACTATATGGTATTCCATCTATTTTCAGTGGAGTTCATTTCTATGCGGGATTTGTGGCGATTTAGAGTTTTCCACCAGGAATAAATGCCTCAACCATCTAAAGACCCAACACAGTGGGATCTCCTACAAGTGTTTGAAGTGCAGAAAAAATCTTTAGAAGTGATGGCTATAGGCATACATGTAATACAACACCTCAAGATTATGAAGTGTTTAGTCAAATAACCGGGGAGAGAGGGAGGGCGGCAACCGAAAGCCTCCATCGCTATATGCAGAACGCAGATAGGCACATTATCAGAAAGGTGAAAGGACAGGTAGTGGAGGATAGAAAGAGGCCAACACAAGCTACACCTGTACAACCCAACAAAAGGCAGAGATTGTCCACCACAAAGCCGCGTTTCCCCTCATTAGACTATGAGGATAGCAGGGTGTCCTCTAGATCATCATCATCTTCTTCTACATCATCGTCTTCCTCTTCCTCAAGCTCTTCGTATTCAATTTTGCAGTATCGTCATCGTGCTCTTTTACAGGGGACAAGGCACAACCTACACAACAAACACCGGAATGTTTAAAAAGTAGAAAGCGTCTCTTTAAAGACTTACCTTATGCTGTCAGGTCGCTATCCATAGACAACAAATCATCACAAGTGGCAGATCCATCATCACTCTAGAAAAGAGCGCCTCTCAAATCATCACCAGTCGCAGACCCATCATCAGTCGACGAAAGAGCGCCTCTCAAATAATTGCCAGTCGCCAACTAATCAGCGACCCTCTTTTCGTCACCAGTCGTCAACTCATCAGCGACCCTCTCTTCGTCACCAGTCGTCAAGTCATCAGCGACCCTCTCTTCGTCACCAGTCGTCAATTCATCAGCGACCCTCTCTTCTTACCAGACGTCTACTTATCAGCGCCTCCGCCTTCAACGCCGATCAACAAGCCTTTACCGTCTCTCACTTCATCGCAAGTCGCCAAAACACCAATCATCAAATCATCGAAGCCTCTGCTCACCTGCGTCACTCCTATCAGCCGACCACAGACTGTCACCAGGTCTTCACCATCTTCCATCAACAACACAATAGACTCCAGCATTACTGGAAAGTTACAAGAATTGAAAGATATACAATAAGGAAAGGTTACACTGGACATTGGTGGAACAAAATGTGTTACTTCTTCAGTTACTCTCAACAAGGAGAAGACTAGTATTTTCCCAGACATCATCAATCACAAGATTACCTTTAGCGACAGGGATGCCACACACTTCAAATTAATTTTGAATTTTCTTAGAAACAACTGCTCTGTAAACACAGCATCTTTACCAACTGACCGAAAATCACTTAGAGAAATTTTGACTGAGGTAAACTTTTACCAAGTAGACAGCTTAAGGGACATCATCAGTGATAGACTAAGATTGGTTGGAGATTTCATCGACAAATGACTGACAATTGACAATGGACAAATAAGATAAACGTTATTTATTTGTAAACAATTGATGGATTATTCTTCGATTGATGGATACGCGTTATATGAACGTTGGATTAAATAGAGGATATTCTAGCAATTGTTGGATTATAGTGTAATATTTGTTTACAAGTGTCTAGTAAACATGTAATATTCTTGCATATGCTGGATCGAGAACATAGTGCATAAAACTAACGATTTCTTACGATCCATTATGACCTATGGAACTATATCAATCTCATGGAGAAGTAACATAAATGTTATTTTTTTGTAAACGATTGATGGATTATTCTTCGATTGATGGATGCGCGTTATATGAACGTTGGATTAAATACAGGATATTCTTGCAATTGTTGGATTATAGTGTAATATTTGTTTACAAGTGTCTGGTAAACATGTAATATTCTTGCAAATGCTGGATCGAGAACATTGTGCATAAACAATGACGACTTCATACGATCCATTATGAACTATGGAACTATATCAACCTCATGGACATCTCTTCGGAATACATTGTTTACCATTGTCATATTTATATGCATATATATATTATGTTTTAACTTGTATTATTGTATTTACCATTACCATATTTACATGTATGCATTTTACCTTGTATTATTGTAAACATTAACAGTAGAGATGGAGCAAGATTGTTCTTTTATTATTTAACCTGTTATCTTACTAAATACGTACTTAGTAGTAAAATACTAAATTGTATTACATAAATCTTCATCAATTAAAATTAAAATAATATTTTTAACGTTTTAATGTTTTAAATAACACAATTGTTTTAAATAACATAATATTTCATATGAAATAACATATATTATTATATAACCTATAAATAGACGCGTTTTCATTGGCTAAAAAGTAATTTTTTAGAAAAAATATCTAGCGATATTGACCTGTTTTTTTGATATTGACCTGTTTTTTTGATATTGACCTGTTTTATATAAAAAAAAAATTGATATTGACCTGTTTTATATAATTGTAAATTGAGGGTTATATAATAAAACAGTTATGGACTTTTCAGCTGTTATACATGATGTTGATATGTACCAAAAAATCATTATTGACCTCGGCTATCGCCTCGGTCAATAATGATTTTTTTGGTGCATATCACATCATGTATAACAGCTGAAAAGTCCATAATTGTATAATACCTACCTGATAGTCCACAATTAATTTGGGGACCAAATTTCTCACAGGTTGGGGCAATGTCATGATTGTGACCACAAGCCACTGTGCTTTATTCGTTGCTGATGTTGTTGTTGCTGTTACTATTTTTAGAATGACCGAATATTGATGAATATTTAAAGTTGTTGACGAACGGTTGTTACTCTCATAACTTAAATTAACTGCAAATGCTGTTGTAATAGCATATATTACGATAAACATTGATTTGGGACAGATTCCGAAATTAGCAGACGTGACAGGCTGTGCATGTACACACAAACTCGATCACTTTTATTACGTTCGTTGTAAAACATATCGGTTATCCGATATCACGATTCATTGCCTGTTATAGTGTTCCATTGATGTCAATCGCTTTTTTAATTTAACTTTATCGATGTTCGACATAATTTAAGTATTTTCTGTCCTTAGGAAACACAGTTTTTCTGCCAAAATGTCAGCCTCCAGTTGTTATTTCACGCGATAGAATAAGACGACGCTTTTCATTGGTTAATTGTTGTTAGCGTCAATTTCATTGGATAGAATAGACAATATAAAAAAATGATATATAGGGTCCTACATAAACCACAGCGTCCGAACGCAGTGGCATCGTAGGTCCGCACTGTACTGCAAACAAGGACTTGAAACTACAATGAAAGAGACAAAAAACAACAGACAGGGTTACCGACTTGGAACGGTCAGTAGGCAATAAGGCCTACTGGTTAGCTTGAATCGATTTTATATGCGCACAATCCTCGCTATTATCCTGTCTTCATCGCCCAAATAGACAAGACAGTGTAAACAAAACTACATCCCATCAAAAGGAAATCTCTAACAATAAAGTCCACATCCATCCAGAAAAACTAACTAAAGATATACAAATAAACATCTCAGGATGTATCCAGAATCGTACTGAACAACCATAGTAGTTGCAGCTAAACGAGAAAACCAATCTAGGGTACAACCAGAGGGACGAAAGCTCATGCACCCACCTCCCTTAGTTGGGGTTTCAGTAGATACAATCATAGAGTCCCAAGAGGTAGTCCAGTCATCGCACAAGTGAAAAGTGAAGCGTAATGACTGCTGTAGAGGGGTCCATCACTAAACATGCAGTGCGCTGTAAACCCAAAGGGTTATATTCTTTTCTGACGAACTTCCTGATTAAATTTGTAAAGCGGTCAGGAAACCCGTCAGACCCCTTTAACTTTTGAAGTTTATAGACCACATCTCCATAAAATGAGGGTTGTGATATGCCTAGTCGCAGAAGTGTTTTAAGGTTGGTGTTGTACTTTTCCAGCAGGCCCTCGTTGCGGCGGTAGCATTTAGAGAAAGATCTACGTAGTTTGTGATAACGAAAACCCTGCTAAAGAAGTTTACTGTAATAACTTGATTAGGATCATTGAAGTCTATAACATCATTACACGCTCTAGCAAATCGAATGAGCTGGGAGATATAACCCCATAGGAGGTAGCACGAGGTACATCTCCATCCAGGTGTGGATAGTTAACGATGTTAAAATTGAAATCATCTCTCTTATCATGGCTTTTAGTATGAATACAATCATTCGAGAGATGAAGATCGAGAAATGCTGCTACTGTATCCGAACTGTTGGCTTTATTCAACGTGAGCTCTGGTGGATAAATGTTAGTAACCATATGAGCAAAGAACGGATTATCAATATTGAGTATGTCATCAAGATACCGAGAAGTATTATTAAAGGCATCAATAATTTCACCCTGGCTAGCAGGTGACAAACTCAACATAAAATCCCTGTCATAGCAGTACAAAAACAAATCTGCAACAAATGGCGCACAGTTAGTACCCATAGGAATACCAACAAGTTCGGCCTTGGAATGTTCGTTACAGAGAGAACGTTTTGAATGTCATATACTCAAAAGAGAGATCTGTCGAAGAAATTCTGAGATGGTATGAATATTTTTATTTCATAAATTCAGAAACAGACAAATTTAATTATTTAAATTCATACTATATTAAATAAGTAGGATTATTTAAATAAATTTCTGACAAGTTGTCAGAATTTAGAGACTTATAATACCAGTTGACAAAGATGCTCGTGTATATATAAACACAATTAACAATAGCCTAGAAAGCCACAAAGAAGGTATTCAATGACGTGGCAGAAGCCAGATCAACACGAGAATAAACCATTGAAATCTAAGATAAGATCAAAATCTTAAATCACCTACATTCATTTTCAGGGTTTAAATGGCCTATATTGTTAATTTTTAAGTTGTTGTACAAATGTACACCCTTAATTCGCACAACGTACTATAAAAAAACAAAAACATAATTATTATTATTATTGTAGTACTAGTAGTTAGTACCGGTGTGTCGGATATAGTTTTCTGAGTATTCAAATGTGTACTATCCCGAAGTCCTGTGTACCGATCCTTATGTGTAAACGTGTTTTGTTTTTGTTTGTTGCCGTTGTTGTTTTAACTAAATTGTATATTTTAATTTTAAGTAATACTATTAACTATTATTTAAACGAGATAAGACATGTATAAATGACATGTTTAAATGATATGAGTACTATTAATGGCCTTTATTATTCCAAAGCGCTTATTTGATATTACCAATCAAAACGTAGCAATGTGAAATGGGAATATTTAAGGCTTACAGACATGACAGCAACTCGTGACAGTCCAGACATACTAACGTGCCTTAGAGAGATTCTTCTCCCTTTACATATGCTCCTTAGAACAACACACACAAAACCACATTTGCAAGAAAAGAATGGCTGTTGTGAACCCCAGCCATACCTCCCGCGAACGATTTGTTTTGAAGTTCCTAAAACAGATTCTTAACGTTAGACATCAAACGACAAATGCAACTGTTTATGGGGAGTTAGGTAAAGTACCTTTGGCAATATTACGCAAAGAACGAATCTTGAAATTTTGGTTTAAAATGATGAAATCGCCCAAGTCACTAATGTATTAGGTTTTACAGAATCAAATACAAAATAATGATAATGAATCATGGGCGGCTCATGTCGAACGTCTTCTTAATGATCTTGGATTCCGATTGTTATGGAATAACGAAACTATTACAAAGCTACAACTAACGCGTATCATAGAAAGACTCTATGATCAACATTTGCAGGAATGGTCTGTCACCTTAACTTCTTCCCCCAAACTATCTACTTATAAATATATTAAAACAAACTTTGGATGTGAAAAATATATTCATTGTGTCCAAAATAATATGCACAGGATAGCACTTACTAGATTAAGATGTTGAAGAGGGTAGATTTAGAAATATAGAGCGGGATGAATGAAAGTGTGCTTTTTGCAATATAAATGTTGTTGAAGATGAATATCACTTTATTTAAAATGGTGAAATAATTAGCAAAATCTGTGAAAATAGAGATAATTTTAATTTTGACATTGTTAATTACCCCCACTTGGATGGGGATGTTCCCCGAGCAACTTCTTATGGGGTGTATGTGTCTCAACTTATTCGTTTTTCAAGAGCTTGTACTCGAGTTGAGGACTTTAATATTCGTAATCTTTGTATAACTAAAAAGCTACTCAATCAGGGTTACCGTTACCATAAACTTCGTAAAACCTTTGCAAAATTGTATTATCGTAACCCTGATCTTCTTTCCAAATACAAAAGTAATTTAAGGACTCATCTGTGACAAGGACTATCACAACCTGACTTCTATGGTGATGTGATTTATAAACTTCGTAAAATTCTTGGTCATGATCACTTTCATACTATCTTTGTTAAACTTGTTAAAAAGTTTATCAAAGAGGTTATGACCCTATCATTTTGCAACTTACTGCATGCTTGGTGGTGGAACCTTTTACAGTTTGCCACTATGCTTTCCTCTTTAATTGTACGATGACCGGACAGGCTGTGGACCCTATGATGACACCTACCTAAGGCCCATTGGGACGGTGGCGTTTGATGTTTGTCTATGATCTTTCCTGTCGTGCCCTTAATGGTTTATTCTCTTGTTGCTCTGGCTTCTGCCAAGTCATTGAGTACCTTCATTGTGGCTTTCTTGGCTATTGTTTTATTTTATTTTATTTACACAAGCATATTTGTGTTTTACTTATATTGCCTATTGATGCTGCCTTGTTGGTTAGAGATTAGATCATGGCGGGGATTTCTTTATTTACACTGTCCTGTTTTAACGGAATGACAGTAGGGTAAGTGTGAGGTTTGGTGCCCACTAGAACCGGTTCAAACCCGCAGTGGCCTTTGTTGACCACTGACCGTTCCAAGGCGGTAGCCCTATTGTCAACCCTTTTGTGTTTGTGATGTCGTTTGCTTTTTTTGTTACGTTTGCTTCTCGTTTGTCTGTTTGCGTGTTTGTTTTTGTGTTTATCTTTCTTTACTTTAGCTTGTCCGTGTTATAGAGAAATAAGAATAGAATGTTTACCTAAATACTACTGTAGTTGGGCTAGTTTACGAAAGTTTAAATCGTTGTTATCTACGGATAATTCAAAATTATTGATTAGGCTAGCCAAATATATTTGTCTTGCGAATATCAAACGTGATAGCTCAAAGACATTTTCTATATATTTTTCTGCATAACAGATTTTCTTTAAACTTTTTGTACAATAAGTCTGTTATATATATAGACATAAAAGGCAAAAATAATGGTAGGTCACCATGATTGTTAAAATTTTAAAAAATAATTTGTAATGCCACCGTCATGTCAATCTGTCCAAAAAGTTGAACAAAACCATGAAATAGCTAAATAAGACATTTTTGAAGTCTAATCATTATTCATTGGTCACAATTCTGCTAAAATTGTATTAAAGTAATGAACATATAATTACAATAACATTTAAAGCTCATCTTTATGTAAAACCAATATTTTTTTAAGAAATCTGTTGAGCCCATTACCACAATTTATGCACAAATTAGCCCATAATGATACAATTTCCTTTCTTTTTTTTGTATGTTCCCAATAACAGAATTTGTTTAAACTTTCTAAGCACATAGTTTAACATATATAAAAATGTGCAATAGAAATGATAGGTCCCCATGCTTGTTTAGAAAAAGAATTTGAAACCCTACCCCTAGATAAAAGGCCAAGTTTTGTATGAAATTATATAGAAATGGTATATTTTCCTTTTTTGTTATGTTTTCTGGTCGTACCCTAGATTGGGTTTCTCTTTAGCTGCAACTACTATGGTTGTTCAGTACGATTCTTGATACATCCTGAGATGTTTATTATTGTGTATGTGTATCTTTAGTTAGTTTCTCTGGATGTGGACTTCATTGTTTGAGATTTCTTTTTGATGGGATGTAGTTTTGTTTACACTGTCTTGTCTATTTGGGCGCTGAAGACAGGATAATAGCGAGGATTGTGCGCATATAAAGCTAACCAGTAGGCCTTATTGCCTACTGACCGTTCCAAGTCGGTAACCCTGTCTTCACCACCCTTTCTGTTGTTTTTTGTCTCTTTCATTGTAGTTTCAAGTCCTTGTTTGCAGTACAGTGCGGACCTACGATGTCATTGCGTTCGGACGCTGTGGTTTCTATAGGACCCTATATATCAATTTCCCTAATAACAGAATTTGTTCAAACTTCCTAGGCACTTATTAGACAATATATTCAATTAAATTTATAGGTCACCACACATATTGAGATTTAATATTGGTTTTTGGGACCGTACCATTATGCTTAAATTTTTTAATTTTGTTGGAATTTTTATATACGTGTTTATCCTTAAATTTGTTTACTCATACCTAAATATTTCTCATGCTCTTCTCCAGAACATGTTTTAAGTAATAGATAGAGTCTGGTCTCAGCGAGTTGGCTTATTTAAACACCGAGATGGGCATAGCCCATCGAGGTGTTTAAATAACCAACGAGCTGAGACAGACTCTATCTTTTTTTGTAGCATGGTGTACCTATTAACACTGTGACGTCATAGTGACCGTACTCTAAATTCCAATATCCGGTAGTTGTAGTACGGTGTAGCCACGCCCCTTTAGTTACCCTAAATTAAACCATTTAATGCTCTGCATTCATCAAAGGAAATGTCACCGACCATGCTACAATATAGTTGTGTGTTTGTAGATTTATATAGTGTAAACATGTTGTAGACGAGAAACTGTATAGTTTAAGTCTGAATAAAAGTTTGTTCTGTTCTGTTCTGTATTTAGTATGTCTTGTATGTGTTACCGCCTCAGTGCTGATGGCGGTGGACATTGTAAAATGTTTATGCCTTAATAAAAACTGAATTGAAGTCAATTGAACTAGTTCAGCTTGCACTGAAGTAGGTTATGTCTATTAATAATAAAATGCGAAGAATATGTTAACAAGGTGCTATTTTAACAACTGTTCCAATTGTAACAAATAGTTGCCATGGTTAGTACTTAGTACAGTAGTATATGTATTACCTTGAAGCTTTATCGTGCAAATGCATGTACTAGTTTTCAATTTCGTATGCATAGATCTTTATTGTGATGTATGTGCGTGGTTTAATTCAAACTGGTGTTAAACATGGTTAAAATAAACATAAAGTGCAATTAAAGGCATTAAAATAGACATCTAATCGGATTTTGTGTTTGCAAGTGTTAACTATTGCTTCGTGTCTTTATATCTAAAACATATTCAAAATGTCTTAATCGTATGCGTTTTGAATAACGCATACACCAACAAATGGACTTATAAAATGCGGAAACTTTCACATTTCCCTTATCTAGAATGGAATGAATGGTGTTTTACAGCACGTCGACACATAAATAGGTTATATTGTGCGCAAAAGCCGACGAAAGATGAAGAAATTAAGTAGTAATTAAAAATTAATGTAAATATATAAAGATAAAACTATTAAAAATAAGGGATGATATGGTAGTTATATAAAATATATATGTAAACAAAGACCCGTCAACGTGTATATAAACAAGTAAATATATATATATATATATATATATATAAGAACACATTATAATGATTTATATAGTCTGATTTCTTTTAGAAAATCTGAAACAAGACTAAAATCTATAGTATCAAATAACTCTTTCATAGTATTAACATTGTAGTACCTTTGACGCATAGGATCAAAGTCTACACATTCCAACAAGATGTGTTTGACCGTTAACGGTGCAAAGCAAGGCATACATTCTGGTAATTGCTCAGCTTGTAATAAATATGAATGAGTATAACGTGTATGCCATATCCTGCACCAGGTTGGGACAACGTCTTCGCGACGAATTGGTCTACTAGAAGAACGCCATTCTCCAAGTAATGATTTAATTGATTGGAGCTTATTGTTAACTGACAAATCCCAAGCGCTTGCCAAGAGTTACGAATAAACGTATTTATTCAATTTTTAAAATCATCATAAGGTAATTTAGCATTAGATATATGTAAACTTAAATGCTGCTTTCGCAGCACTATCAGCTCTATCATTATCACGTATTCCTACATGGCTTTGAAGCCAGCAGAAAATAATAACATTATCAACTATAGGAGAATTGTACTTTTCTAAAAGATGAAGCACAACTGGGTTATCATGTTTAATATTACCCAATGCTTGAAGAGATGAAAGGGAATCAGAAATTATTACAAAGTGATCATCATCAGATTCCGGAATATAATTTAAGGCAAGTTCAATTGCCTTAATTTTGGCTGAAAAGATAGAGGCCTTGTCAGGCAGGCGGCTCTTTTTGCTGTGTTTGTGAACAACAGCTGCTGCAGCTACCTTATCTCCATCTTTAGAACCGTCTGTGTATATATGTTGAAAGTTACAGTATTTCGATTTAATTTTATTAAATTTGCTTTGAAAGACAGTGGGGTCTGTACTGGTTTTGTTACTCTTACAAAGATCAAAAAAAAAAATGTTGGTGTTTCCAAAGTCCACGGTGGAATTTGTGGTATTTTGTACTTGGTAATCAAATTTAGGTCGATTTCAGTGTCTCTTAGTTTTGGTTTAATACGAAGACCAAATGGTCGAAGGGCCTTCGGTTTTCAATGAAAAAGAGGTTCATAACTAGGATTAAAAGCATTATCGAAAGTTGGGTTTGAAGGGTTAGATTTTAATTTAATGGCATATTGAAGGGCTAATTTGTCCCGTTTATGAGACAGTGATGGTTCATTAGCCTCATCATATAGACTTTAGGCTGGTGATGTACGATAGGTACATAAGGCTAGTCTAGAATCCTTTGGACTGTTTCTGTCTTTTGTGCAATATATGCATATATCAGAAAATTAAAATAATAGTGATGTTGCAATTATTCTGAGGAAGATTTACACTTCCTGTTCGGTGCGTATATTCTCTTTTCAGGCTTGCTGAACTTATATATGCAAGTAAAGGCCTGAATGTTGCATAGTACGTACTACTTTCATTAATTCATAATATAATAATTAAGTCATCATAGAATAGTTGTGAATTACTGATTCTTACACTTTTATACATATAATGTAAAAAAAATATATACTAACCTTACTGCATAAACAATGTGTCAATATTGGGTTAGGTAACTTGACTTCCAATTTTACGCAAAATAGTTATTTTAAGTAGAATGCAATGCTGAAACAAAGCTTATTAATATGAATTATAAACGTAACTTATAAGTGTATTAAAAATTATCAAAATATAATAATGTGCAAAAATAAACATCCAAATTTAATGGTGTGCAGGGCTACAATGATGCAACTATTTTTGTTCGAATAAATCCGTATAAGCTACCCGTTCTAGACTGCTATGATCGTGGAAAAATTTCATCTACAGACATTGCTCTTTCCCAAAAAATAATGACAGAATTTGCCACCTGAGTTTGTAGCAGTATCGAACATTTTGTGTCTTGGCTCAATGCCTAATACTAGTTATGCATACTATTTTTTATGCAAACATGTTAAAATGACAAACGTTTAACGGCTTATCAAGATATGTTATTTAGAGTCGCCCCAGATAGAGAGTAAGGACACGTAGGAATCCGAGTATATTTCTGGTATATTTAACGTGCTGTGGGTATATATTTCGATACACGGGACCGCTCGGATTACGTTTTTCCCTTTTCGACGGGTGAAGCTGATGGAAAATGTCTTGCCGAAAACACACGGACAAATCGCAGTAGAGATGGCCCTGGATTTTAAGTTGACCGTGCTATACACTGGGCATGCCGGTCTCCAGGTATAAGTACACGACGGTGTGGCATGCGCAAGGCAAACAGTCCAAAGCATCGTTTTATATTCGTTTAAACTTAATCAACATAAATACACATATTTCTTACACAAATAATTCTAATACATTACACGAGATGGTCATGAGTATAAAAATCATATTTCGAATGGAATGTCTGTTATTTAGATAGACACGATTAAGTTAGTGTGTATGTGAACCTAAAATGACGTCTGTATCTGCCATTGGTTGCCATACAATTATTTGGGCGGCGCCAGAAAATTCAGAAAGAAAACATTAACATTCTAATAGTTAAACTTCCTAACTGATGGTTTTGAAAGCATGAAGTCAATGATATTGATAAGTAAAAGAATTGCATACATTTACAACTAAGCACGTCTAAATATTACGATTGAGTAATTTACTGTCTTTAGAATATACTTACTCGATTGTAATCTCTCGATTTAAATATATTGAGCAAAAATAAAAAGTACCATTGTTTTCCCCCTTTTTATATAGACAGCAAAACATGAAACAATTAATGATGTTTATTGAATAATAAGACCAACACCAATAGTCCAAATAAAATATTGTTTTGAAAAGTTCAGTACACATAAGAGTTATCCCCCTTTTTTTCTTAAACCATGCTTTTAGGGTAAAAACACATTAAATCTACGAAAATGACCTAAATTTGACCCAGATAATATTCCCTACACGTTGCTTCCAAAACAATCACAAAAACAAACAACACCGAGTGTGTAGGTAGCAGCTTTTAATTATCAAAAATCTTAAAATTACACCCCCCCCCCCACAACCACCCCCAACCCCCGCACCATAGCAAACATAAACGAGTATTGGTTGGCACAATTTGAAACTGTTTAATGAAATATTTAGTACTCAGTAGAATGTGCTTACAAACATCAACCCTTTTTTCCTAACCCCTCAAATACTGGCATCTGGGAATACAATTTTCAGGACTCCAATGATCGAAATCATGTTAACCTAACCCTGAGGTTTGGTGCACCCTAGAACCGGTTTAAACCCCCAGTGGCCTTTGTTGCCACTGACCGTTCCAAGGCGGTAGCCCTATTGTCAACCCTTTTGTGTTTGTGATGTCGTTTGCATTTTTTATTACTTTTGCCTTCTCGTTTGTCTGTTTGCGTGTTAGTTTTTGTGTTGTGGTTGACTGTCGTCCTTGAATGCTGCTTTCCCTGCCTGATATTTTTGTCTTTCTTTATTACAAGTAAACTATTTCTTTCGCGAAATGTTTGCTATTACAAACAACATGTACGTAGAATTTTCTCAAAGCCATATCAACGTTACGAAAATATACTGCAGAAGTACAACAACAGACTAAGCACAATGAATATCGACGCCTCTATTTGTTGAAACAAATGTGTCTGACGGGTTTCCTGGCAACTTGACAAAATTAATCATGATATTCGTCAGAAAAAGATAGGACCATTTTGTTGCAACATATTTCATGCTTAGTGATCGCCAGCTCTAAGATTGCATTTCTGAAAAAAAAGAAGATTTTCGGCCTCAGAGTTGTTGGTGTAACTAATTTGCATTAACTAATATTAGACAGAATACCTTTAAGAGGAATGTGCCATATATTTTGACCATGCAGTAGTGAACAAGAGTGAGTGGGTTTCATATTGTGCAATTGAAAAGGTAACTGGGTGTTATATTTGGGTGGGTGTTATATTTGGGTGGTCAGTGGGTGTTGAGAATTGGTGGTGATATGTTGTGCTATTAAGAGGTGAAGTACTTCATGAAATGAAGAGGAAGATAATGACGTATTAGACCTGAAGGGGAACGTCTCCTCGTTTTCCGTGGCAATGATATAGTTGATGGTGTGGTGATGGTATGTGATGTAGTAGATGGCAGTCAAATGATAGAAGAGTGGTAATACAGAAACTATCATATATGTGTGATATAGATTGAACCAGTCAGTTGATGGTCTTTACAGTGATCTGATATAGACTATGCACGGAAGAGTGGTGATATAATCAATACGATATGTCTGTGATGTAGATGGATTCAGTCAGTTGATGGTCTTTACAGTGATGTGATATAGCCTATGCACGGAAGAGTGGTGATATAATCAATACGATATGTCTGTGATGTAGATGGATTCAGTCAGTTAAAGAGGCACTACCTATATCTACGCGATTTTTAACATGTTTAATGTAAAATATTAAATACTCAATATTACTGCATTTATATGTATACAAAGCTATTTTATGAGTATTCTAAGAAGAAACATGGTTCGTATTCCAGTTCTGTAAATTATTAATTATGATCAAAACAATATCTTGAATAAAATGCTGCCCAGCCGTTTATTCCTGCCGGAGAACTACGAGTTTTTACGATTTTCTCAGACATGCGCAATGCGATTACAAACTATTCGGCGCAGTTCCGATAGCAAACGAATCGATCGGAACTCTTCGACAATCAGACGAGGTAGTTCCGATTGTAAACGAATAAGATCGGAAAATCTCCGCAATCGGCTTGTCTAAAACAATTACGAATACAATTTCAAAAATCCGATCTTTTCAATCCTGTTTTTCCCCAGCAAAACGCAAATTACATTGGGTGAAATTATTGCCATTTACCTTTTTCATAGTCCTCTTTATAATTAAGTAAAGTTTATATCAATTGGTGGACAAAAAGATATAGATAGAGCCTCTTTAATGGTCTTTACAGTGATATTATATAGCCTATGCACGGAAGAGTGGTGATATAATCAATATGATATATCTGTGATGTAGATGGATTCAGTATGTTGATGGTCTTTACAGTGATGTGATATAGCCTATGCACGGAAGAGTGGTGATATAATCAATACGATATGTCTGTGATGTAGATGATTTCAGTCAGTTGATGGTCTTTACAGTGATGTGATATAGCCTATGCACGGAAGAGTGGTGATATAATCAATACGATATGTCTGTGATGTAGATGGATTCAGTCAGTTGATGGTCTTTACAGTGATGTGATATAGCCTATGCACGGAAGAGTGGTGATATAATCAATACGATATGTCTGTGATGTAGATGGATTCAGTCAGTTGATGGTCTTAACAGTGATGTGATATAGCCTATGCACGGAAGAGTGGTGATATAATCAATACGATATGTCTGTGATGTAGATGGATTCAGTCAGTTGATGGTCTATACAGTGATGTGATATAGCCTATGCACGGAAGAGTGGTGATATAATCGATAAGATATGTCTGTTATGTAGATGGATTCAGTCAGTTGATGGTCTTTACAGTGATGTGATATAACCTATGCACGGAAGAGTGGTGATATAATCAATACAATATGTCTGTGATGTAGATGGATTCAGTCAATTGATGGGCTGTAAGGTAATGTGATATAGCGTATTCATATAGAATTGGTGATACTATGCATTGTATATTAGTAATCTGGAGTTATGCAGCAAGGTGTACATAATATGCTGTTGTCTATCTTTGTGATACATACTGATGCATTGTGCTATATAGGTAGTGTCGATCATGCTTTTCCGACCAATATCAACAGTACTATTAATAAAACATAGTAAGAATATACAACAATGAAATATTACTTTAGAAAGAACGGCGAATTATAAAACGTTTACAGTGTTTGACATATGAGTCTATTAACTCAAAATAGAAAGTATTATTTTAGTATTGATTGCTTGTCTAAAACTCAATGGTATTCCTTTTCTTTATATTTCAAGTTACCTAACTATCTTCCTTCTTTACTTTATTATTAAATACATTTTATTTATTAAAACATAACTTGTCTGTTTGTACTTTACTGTTCCGATAAACAAATCGTTCGATATTTTCATTATGGTCGCAGTTGGGCAAGCGAATTTATTTTCAAAATCTAAAATTCGATTACATAATGTGTTGAAGTCATAAATACGCAGCATTTCTTTATGTTTAAACAAAATAAAAAGATTTCAACTTTCAGACTATTATGCAAAACAACGATATTCCTATTACAACTATTTCTACGTAAGTCTTTATCATATGTATGTAAGCCGTGGAGCCGAGCTGAATGTTGCATAAAATCCTGATTCAAAATGATATTCAATAACGGTGTATTACTTTCCCAACCGTGACAATAAAACGTTAACGTCACTTATATAAAATAATAATAATACAGCTGTTTCAACTCCCGTCT
Source organism: Cyrtodaria siliqua (assembly GCA_037043455.1). Lineage (NCBI taxonomy): Eukaryota > Metazoa > Mollusca > Bivalvia > Adapedonta > Hiatellidae > Cyrtodaria > Cyrtodaria siliqua. Next base: position 18,405 of record JAWPHD010004512.1, on the reverse strand, counting down.
TATTTTTGTTTTCTTTCACTAGCATCATATGTATGTAAGCCGTGGAGCCGAGCTTAATGTTGCATAAAATCCTGAATCAAAATGATATAAAGTAAAGCAAAATGACTTTCCCTACCGTGACATTATAACATTAACTTCGAGAACACGATGTTAGATGCGTTCTGTTCATACAAGGGAATAAATAAAAAAATAAGCACGTTTTGTGGTTGATTCGACTGCTAACATGTCTCATAAACAAGTAATTTGATAGTCTGGTGCCTACGCGTTTTATGCTTATTAATGCATGTTCTCTTGTCTGTGAACATCAATCATATCAGACAATGTGACTGTACATAAACTGTCGCATTACGAGAGTTCTGACATTATCGGTTTATTTTTTCTAACGTACTGAGTTTTCCCCATTCAAATGTCTTCTTCGATACAATTGTTCAATAGGGCGCTTTTTGATTTGATGTTATTTGCAAGGAGGTGAATCCAAAGGCAGCTAGCTAATATGTTGGTTTAAACTTATTTCATTTCCAATAATTAAACACACAATACAAATGTACATTATACACAATCTGAAAAGGATTGGAACGAAAGCAGTTGTTAATAATGAAAAAAAAAAAAAAAGTACATGAGTTGACAGTATTAAATGCAATGCACCAAGTAGAATTGCTATTAAAAAGGCGAACATTGCTGTGAAGTTTGACCTTAGCTGTTAATTGCATTGGGTTTGATGTAGTAGTCGTTACAGTATATCAATTGTCTAGTTGTTCTAGCACTGATGGCATGGACATTGATGCATGTGTTTTTTGTTCCCTTGATATTTGCCTGAGAATATGATGATTCATCATCGACAGGTCATAATGAATGGTCTGATCAATTGCGTGGTTCTCAACAGACGACCGTAAACAATTTACTCGATATAATAAATCTATGCTTCGAGAACGACATACTTTAGTCCAGCAACCTTCCTTCGATAATCGGTTTCCAATTTATTTTTCAGGTCAGCCTAATTTCGATAGGACCAAGAATACTGGTACCCGGTACGCAGTATAGTCTACTAGTCCCCGAAATCACACTCATGATTGTAGTGTTAGACATACATACATACATATGCAGACATACATATAAGAAACCATATCATCCGATGAAGGATGTCTTTCTCCTTTCATACATTTTTTATATATCACAGCAGCGTTGCCTGTGCTGTGTGGCGGCGGTAACACGTCTCCCCGTGCTTGCAATCAGAACTGTTACTCATTCCGTTCTTTGGAGATCGCTGGGCGATATATTTACAGATATCGATGGTATATACTCAATACTTCTGTTTTTTTACTTGAATTTCAAATAGGTGGTTCCACTACACCAGCCTTTAAAGGTTTCGAGTATTGTTTAATCACCCTAGGGATATGTTGCCTGCTTTTTAATTTATATTTTGACTTTTACCTGAGATACGCAGGCTTCATATTCTCGGCTCACAGCTAAATTCCATTTTGTTAATTTCGCACATTGTTTTCTCTAGTATGGCAAAACGTTTTAGATACTGTGACTGACCATACGCCGCTGGCCATGGAATGTTGTGGAAACACCTCTTTGAAGGTTCCATGTTCACCGACATATTCATACCATCTTCGGGATGGCTCACATTTATGTACTATTGGCATTTTAAATATGGAGCTCTGCTCATCCCGGGGCTGGAGGGCATGAACAGTAACAAGCACTTTTCACTACCGTTCATTGCTTTTATTCACAATATATAGCTTAAGTATGGTGACACCAACATCCCAAATCAATAATTATCGTAAAAGAAGAAAACAGGAAAATGGATGCATACACATTGATGCCGGAGCTTGCTGACTGACCTTCAGGTTTTTTTGTTAGCATATAGAGTTTAAACAATAGCACATTAGAAGACTACTGGTTTCATATAAGTGTTATCTACAACATATATACTTATATTGTATTGCATGTCATGTTTATGTTGTATTGTAAGAAAGCATATTATTATATTGTTTGAGTTCCGCAAAATGATTCTTTCTAAATTTAGTCGAATTTGTTACTAAATATAATTTTTAATTGTGCTACTGCTGACAGGTTCAATCACTGTGTTATAAAATCGAACCCGGATAGTGTGCATCACAATTAGTGCGACATTTAATATAACTACTCTCTAATAACTACTAACTGGCCCTTATTTCGCTTTTCACAGAATGGTATTACTTTCAAAATTGCATATTAATTATATGAGTCTATTAGCAAAACCACTTAAAATAAATCGTTCACCTCTTCGGTTACACTCTGCTTCATCAATACAAATTCCACAAAATAACTTAATCATAGAACTATACCATATGTACGCCTTTCACCGTTAAATCATCATTCGGCAACCTCGTGTCTTGTTCCTTCTAATACTATTACCAGTATTTTTAATAACGGCTCAAACGTTTCAGTTACTCCTTTAGCATGTTTAGGATCACCTGTTTTGAGGAAATTCCATATAAAGTGTTCCATTCAGAAATCGTTTAGTTCATTCAAGACGCAGGGTGTTTCCCTCTATTAATAAATGCAATGCTAAGCGGTTCAGTTGTTGCAATTATTTATCTTGCAAGTCCACCATTAAATCATCTGTTAATGGTAGAATATTTAATGTATGTCTAGCTTCAAATGTTGATTGACGTACATCTCAAGTCATTTATGTTCTGACTTGAAATGCACAACGTTGCGGTATTCAGTATGTATCCAGTATGTTGTACAAACAGGTCGATCTTTAAAAGTTCGATTATAACTATAACTGCAAGTAATCCTAAAAAGTAAAAAAAAAAAACTTGTACTAACACTTTCGTCAGTCAGGTCATACTTTTAGTAACGTTACTGTTCAACCTGTTGAATATGTAATTTATGATAATGATGCTACTAAAAGCTAGACATATTTCTGAACGTAATTGGATAAACAGCTTGCATACACCATATCCACGCGGCCTTAATGACAATATTTATCAACAAGGACATATTTCAAAAAATCCTAATATTGACATTTGTTCTATTTTTCTATGCGAAAGCGTAACTCTAGGTCTCATGGTCGTTGATGCAATGGTAACATCAAACTTACTTACTTACTTCAGTCGCTGATTTACATACTATTTGTAAACTGTCTGGAAAGCGCACTATGCTTTTACGACGTACCTCTTTGTCCATTTCTTTACTTAAGTTGATCGACGAGGAAGCAGACACAATATTCATTCATACAGATTCCTTGTATATCACTGCTTCCATAATTCAAATCTACACACCACATGTTCTCCGACCCAATACTGACAAGGAGTCTGATGACGTTAGGCATTTTCTAAAAGTACTATATCTTAATAAGAGTATTGATTTCATTGACATGCTTAATCATGTAGTTGATTATATTTGTAATTTGTTATAAGTATAAAAATCCTATTAGAAAAATTATTTCAACTACAACAAAATAATTTTTGACCTTTATAGTAAATTACACTCCTTAGGAACGTGAATGTAAACAAATCAAAGTGTTGCTATGCTCCAGCAGGTCATGTTGTCACTGTTAATTTTAATATTGTTGACAATAGGGCTACCGCCTTGGAACGCTCAGTGGCAAAAAGGCCGCTGGGGGTTTAAACATCACTCTTACCCTACTCTCAACCCAATAAAACGGGACAGTGTAAATAAAGAAATTCCCGCCATGAACTTTTCTCTAACCAACAAGGCAGAATTAATAGGCAATATAAGTTAAAGAAATATAAAAAGATCGGACAGGGAAAGTAGCATTCAAGGAGGACAGTCAACCACAAAACAGAGAAACAAACACGCAAACAGACAAACAAGAAGGCAAAAGTATAACAAATGCAAACGACATCACAAACACACAATGGTTGACAATAGGGCTACCGCCTTGCAACGGTCAGGGGCAACGTAGGTCATTGGTGGTTTAAATCAGGTTCTATGGTGCACCAAACCTCACACTTACCCTACTGTCAACCCAATAAAACGGCACAGTGTAAACAAAGAAATCCCCGCCATTCTCTAACCAACAAGGCAGCATTAATAGGCAATACCAGTAAAACACAAAGATGCTCGTGTATATATAAATACAAAAACAAATAGCCTAGAAAGCCACAAAGAAGGTACTCAGTGACTTGGCAGAAGCCAGAGCAACAAGAAAATAAACCACTGAGGGCATCAAAAGACAAGACTGCAGACAAATATCAAACGTCATCGTCCTTTTGGACTTAACGCAGACGGCATCATAGGGTCCACATCCCGTCCGGTAATCGCACAATTAAAGAGGAAAGCATAGTGGCGAACTGTGAATGGGTCCACCACCAAGCATGCAGTGCTTTTCAAAATGATAGGGTCATAACCTCTTTCGATAAACATTTTAACAAGGTTAACAAAAATAGTATGAAAGTGACCATGGCCATAGATCTTACGAAGTTTGTAAATCATGTCACTATAGAAATCAGGTTGTGATAGTAACCCTGATCTTCTTTCCAAATATAAAAGTAATTTAAGAACACTTTTGCGACATGACTATCACAAATTGACTTCTATGGTGACGTGTTTTACAAACCGTAAGATCCTTGGTCATGATCACGCTTATAATACCTTTGTTGTTAAAAGGTTCACAACTATGCTTTCTGCTTTAATTGTGCGATGACCGGACATGCTGCGGACCCTATGATGACGTCTACCTAAAGCCCAAATGGACGGTGACGTATGATGTTTGTCTGCAATCCTATATTGTCGGGGCCTCAACGGTTCGTTCTCTTGTTGCGTCAAGTCATTGAGTACCTTCTTTGTGACTTTCTATGCTATCTTCTGTTTTGTATTTATATATACACGAGCATATTTGTGTTTACTTATATTGCCTATTAATGCTGCCTTGTTGGTTAGAGAATAGTTCTTGACGTTGATTTCTTTATTTACACTGTCCCATTTTACTGGGATGAAGTAGGGTAAGTGTGAGGTTTGGTTCACTCTAGAACCGTGTTTAAACCCCCCAGCGGCCTTTTTTTTGTCACTGACCGTTCCAAGGCGGTAGCCCTATTGTCAACCCTTTTGTGTTTTTGATGTCTTATTTGGCATTTTATTCATCTTTAAAGTTGTTCTTTGTTTCTGTGTTGTTGACTGTCGTCCTTAAATGCTACCTTTCCTGTTCGATTTGTATATCAATTTAACTGCAACTTGTGTAATGCAAACGAAGTTGAACCTATTCATTCCCGAACTAGTCCAGCTACTTTCTTTCGTTGGGTATTCGATAATAAAAATATCTACCTCGAAGTTAACAATTATGTCTTTAAAAATGCATTAAACTGCATCAAAGCCGCTATTTTAATATCGCGCTGCCTAAGTAGTATTAAGCAGGATAACACAATAAAAACATCGTGAGTTTTGCAACACACTGCATGTTTAGTGTTAGTATCATTGATACAGTTTTCTTTCTGCCTAATAGTATCGATAAAGGAAAGATTGTGGACCATATGATGACGTCTACCTAATTGCTCAAAGGACAGTAGGTTTGTTGTCTTTTAAATCCTGTATGTCGTACGCCAAATGCGTTTTTCCATTGTGGCTCTGGCTTCAGTAAAGTCATTGAGTACTTGCATTGTGGTTGTTTAGGCTTTCGTGTTTTTGATATATTTCGTATGTGATCATCTATATGTTTTAATTGTACTGCCCAGTAATGTTGCCTTGTTACTTAGAGAATACTTACTAAAGGGGATTTCTTTCTTTATTTACGCTTTGCCGTTTTATTGGGATGCAATTAGATTAAGAGTGAAGTTTGGTGCACCAAATAACCTGATATAATACCCCAGCGACCTTCTTGCCGCTGACCGTTCCAAGGCGGTAGCATTATTGTCAACCAGTTTATGTGTTTATGCCACGTGACTTGTTCCTTTTTAACATTGTAATTGTTGTTTGTGTGAATGGGTACTTTTAATTGACCTTGTTCTCTGGAATCTACATTTCCTGTTGGACATGAACACCTACATCTGATGTCTTAAAAACTTGGAAAGTATTTCTTAAATCAATGAATTGTATATCTACCGAATAATCTTTCCATTTATTTCCAGCTAGACACTTGTGATGCATCTGCCCATATCCCACTTGCTAAGTTGCATGGCACACGGAATGTGTTTCCCAGTAATACACATTATTTGTATTTGATACTAGTCTGTCATGTATCTTAATATCGCTTAAACATTATCTCCCGGTAACAGCAGAAAATTCAATTTTCTCATCGAGTCGAAACATTTTAGAATATTGATTTGTATTCTAAATTAGTTGTCAGTTATATCGCTCTATGGAGCATTCACGATGAAAGGATTTTATAACATTTGCACTTAACGAGTTCCATACGTTTGGTAATGTGTTCGTTATGTACCAGTAAACATGTATATTGATGCGGGCGTTATATAGTCAAGCCTTGGTTAAAACAGACCTTTCAAGCACTATTCCCTCGTGAATATCCTTATCTGGTCTGGTTATCTCTTCGTTGACTTTCTGCCTCTCTCTGTTCCTAGGCATTTATGTCACGGGTTCTTTCTTGTATATCGTTTTAAATAATTTTTCTTTCATCTGTTTTCAATGAACCAGTTTGAATATGAAGATTTGCGTTAAAGCAGTATGAGAGTGGAACTTTGGAAACGGACGATCACGATAAATACGAAATATTGCAGTCTCTGTTTGATTGAGACTGTTCATGAACGGTAGTGAAATATGCTTGATACCGTTCACGCCCCCTTGTTAAGTTGATTAGTTGTATGCTACTTGTTTTATGAGTCGTATGCGTAACATGGGAGTCACGTAGAGATCACTTTATCCGTCGTCGTCTCTTTGCAGGCTTTGTCATCATCATCATAGTCGTCTTCACAATGTTGTTTCTGTTATAACTAATATATATTACACACATCGTCTCAAAACTGTAAGTCTTGATTTCCGTTGGTAAATGTATGACATCATTTTTAGATCACAGCATTGTTTGCCGAAGTCAATATGTCAAATCTGAAAGTCACTGTGACCACTTTAAGAATAAATATGTTTCTCTCATTTAGAGGTATAATACTGTTAATTTTTATATGGGATTAACATATTAAATTTCAAGGTCAGCGTACCCATTTCATGAAATTGTTGACACATATGCATACGCGTATTTTGATGCGAACGTTTTCTCAGACGAAATCGGCATTTCTTACTCATAGCGAGTTTTAGTTAACAGTATATCATATTTTGTTATTTATCATGTTTATGTATTTCTTTCTCTTCTTTCTTGCTTAACATTGCACGCTCTGAGATATACATACGTATATTATGCTTTATCATGTTGCGCTCGTTATGAACCAGTGAACCATCTTCTTCCACTCAGACAAGACATTTATCCTAATAACATCTGCAACATTGATAAATTGTCCAATTGTCCACTAAGTTTCAATACGATGCACTGGTCACGTTCTTAGTTTAGAAATGCATTATCGTAATGGTATTACCGACTTTCATTTCGTGTCGTTTATGTTAACTCACTGATAAACTGACAACTGTCCGATATTAGAGAAAATCGCCTTCAGATATTACATATATCGCTGAAGTTGTTTGTGTAGGTTTTATATGATTGACGTGCAATTGTTTTGAATTTCATGCCACCGAATGTCTTGTGTGAGTGTTTTTCTTATTTAAATTAAAGTTGTAAGCAAACTAATGGGGGTGGAGGGGTTGGGGTGGGGCAGTTTCTTATTGTATCAAGTTATGAAACAATATAAGTTTTAAAAGCAGAATTCAAACAAATACATCTTTTAGGACATTATCAAAAGCTATCATAACAGAGGGTAACCTTTTACAACCTACATAATAAAGGCGAACAGTCGCAATGCTTAGTAGGGGGAAAATGCAGACAATTATGTAAATAAACAACTGATTATGGCACCTGATTAATTCATGTTATTCTTTTATGGTAATCCTATTTAGGAAGATTCAGGATATTGTAACATATTGATGTACAAGATTATATACAAAATAATAACCAGATGGGTCACCGAGGGATGAATCAACTTTGTCTATTTCCGAATATTCGAAATAAATTATGTCAGTATATGTACTGCCTGATATTTATAGGCAATACAAGTGTATCACAAATATGAACACCAATATATATAATCATGTAATGCGAATCCTCTATCGTATCAATAGACACCATGCTTGTCGTTATTTGACGGAAAAGCCCGATAAAATCCGACACGTTCAAGAGTAAAGCCTTAGTATCACCTTGTTTCCGAAATCGATCTTTTTAGGTTGACAACTTGGCCGAGTGGTCTAATGCGTCTGCTATTGGGCGCGTGTTGTAATTGGTGTCTAGGGCTGCGGGTTCGAATCCTTTGGTAAATGGTTGGTACAATATGTATTAAATTTTATTGTATTTGTTTTAATAATTGCATATTGAAATTGAATGAGATTAAGTAACAAATGCAAACGCGGATTGTCTCATAATTCCTAAACGTGGCACTTATGTTCAATTAAAGTCGAGTAGAAAACAAACGTCACACATTTAATACCCTTTATAGTCAACCGTTTTACCGTTCCTAGGAAATCATCCCGACGTTACGTTATTCCAACAATATAACGCCAGACCCATACTAGAGTTACACGTGACGATATATTGCTAGAACAACTTGTCGTCATGAGTATTCCATAGGAGCGGTAAAACGGTTAGCATTTCCGGTATTAAATGTGTGTTTGTATTTGTTGATTAATCATTTACAAAATATGTATTTATTATTACAAATTACTTAAGCAATACCAGTTAATACCCGTATACTATACTGGCGCGTTTTCATCGACCGTCAGTATATATTAATAGTGGGTCTTTAGCCGGTGCTCCGCTAGATTTTCGTATTTTGCTCATCCATATTAAAATTTGCCAGAAAGCATAGTATATCAATCCCAAACCAATGTCTAAATATCATTCGACAAGAAATGCAATTTCATTGGCGTAACCTTTGCTTAGAGTTGTTTGTTTATCCCCAACTCGCCTAACATCCACAGCTTCACGACAACCATGAACATGATTGATTTTCTTATCGTTAATCGCAATATAGGACAATTCTTATTATCTTTCTGTGTTATACATACATACCAAGACTCTTGACTTGTTGTTCAATTTCTTTGGAGTGGAGTTGACCTCATTTCCTACAAACGGTTCGACTGATTTCTCACTTGCTCTAATTTCTCCGAGTATATGCGATAAGGTTGAGTGCTCACATCCTACTTTATGGTAGTTTGTCTTGTACTGTATTAAGTTTCTGTACGTCTACCTATTGTATAACGTGTCATCTCATCTCTGTTGTACTGTAAATATATAAGTATCGGTATAAACTCTCATATAATATTATGTCGTACTGTAATTATATAAGTAACGTTATACACTCTCATCTCTGTCGTACTGTAATTATATAAGTATCGTTTTACCCTCTCAAGTGTGTCGTACTGTAATTATATAAGTAACGTTATACACTCTCGTCTCTGTCTTACTATAAGTATATAAGTATCGTTATACTCGCTCATCTCTGTCGTACTGTAATTATATCAGTAACGTTATACACTCTCATCTCTGCCGAACTATAATTATAAAAGAATCGATATACACTCTCATCTCTGTCGTACTGTAATTATATAAGTATCGTTTTACACTCTGAAGTTGGTCGTACTGTAATTATATAAGTAACGTTATACACTCTCATCTATGTCGTACTGTAGTTATATGAGTATCGTTATATACTCTCATCTCAGTCGTACTGTACTTATATAAGTAACGTTATACACGCACATCTCTGTCGTACTGTAATTATATAAGTATCGTTATGCACTCTAATCTCTGACGTACTGTAATTATATAAGTAACGTTATACACTCTCGTCTCTGTCGTACTGTAATTATATAAGTATCGTTGTACTCTTCATCTCTGTCAAACTGTAAATATATAAGTAACGTTATACACTCTCATCTCTCTCGTACTGTAATTATATAAGTAACGTTATACACCCTCTTCTCTGTCGTACTGTAATTATATAAGTTATATTATACACTCTCATCTCTGTCGTACTGCAATTATATAAGTAATATTATACACCCTCATCTCTGTCTTACTGTAATTATATAAGTAACGTTATACACCCTCATCTCTGTCGTACTGTAATTATATAATGACGTTATACACCCTCTTACCTAACAAATATGTTATTTTTGTCTATATTTACATACTTTTGAATGAGTGAATAGTTTGCTTTCTAAATGTACAAACTGAAAATAACTTATTATACCGCGTAAGCAATGGAAGTATATAGATCATTTAAAGTCAATCAAGTGGCTGAAATGGTACAAACGATGATTGCATTTGTGACATAACAGACACTTATCTCTCTGATTTGTAACATATTAAACACAGCGTTTTATCTCTTAAATGATGTATATCCAATGATCTGTATGATGCTCAGAGAAATACTAGTTATAATAAGGCTAACATGATCTTACATCAGTCTTGTGCATTTTTTATCTAATACTGGGAGTTTGTTTCAATTCAAATCGTCTACTTGTAAAACAAATAAAAATCCACATAAATAATTGGTACCGCCAGGCGCACCAAACAACATTATTGACGCATACGCATAAAATATCAATTGTACTTGATTATTTAGCGTCATTTCGATGTAGACAAGACCGCTTTGAATTTAATACACGGAGTAGTGTTGTAGTCAAGTGTCGTAGATTTACATTGTTGAAGAATATAAAGAGCAAAGAAAAATAGCACATACAATGCATGCCATTTCCATAGACACAAAGCCATGTAGGTTCGGGGTCAAAGATAAAGGGACAAAGATATGAAAAGTAATAATGCATAAAGTCATTTGTAAACAAATATAGATATAAAACTCGTAGGAAAAGCAGGAAAAGTAGCATTCAAGACGACATTCAACCACAAATACACGCAAAAACAAAGAACATCTATATATAAAAAAGAATAAAAGGCAAAATAAGACATCACAAACACACAAGAGTTGACAATAGGGCAATTGCCTTGGAACGGTAAGTGGCAAAAAAGACCGCTGAAGGTTTAAATTAGGTTCTAGGGTGCACCAAACCTCACACTTACCTTACTGCCATCCCATTAAAACGGGACAGTGTAAATTAACAAATCCCCGCCATGAACTATTCTCTAATCAAAAAGGAAGCATTACTAGGCAATATAAGTAAAACACAAAGATGCTCGTGTATACATAAATACAAAAAATAATAGCCTAGAAAGCCACAAAGAAGATACCCAATGACATTGCAGAAGCCAAAGCAACAAGAGAACAAACCATTGAGGGCACGACAAGACAAGATTGTAGACAATCATCAAACGTCACCGTCCTTCTGGGCTTTAGGTAGACGTCATCATAGGGTCCACATCCTGTCATCGCACAATTAAAGAAAAAAGCATAGTGGCGAACTGTAAATGGGTCCACCACCAAGCATGCAGTGCGTTACAAAATGATAGGGTCATACCTTTTTCTGGAAAACCGTTTAACAAGTTTAACAAAGGTAGTATGTAAATGATCATGACCAAGGGTCTTACGAAGTTAGTTTGTAAATCACGTCACCATAGAAGTCCGTTTGTGATAGTCCTTGTCGCAGAAGAGTTCTTAAATTACTTTTATATTTAGAAAGAAGATCTGGGTTACGATAATAAATTTTTGCAAAGGTTTTACGCAGTTTATGAATACGGTAGCCCTGATGGAGTAGCGTTTTAGTAATGCAAGGATTACGAATATTAAAGTCCTCAACTCGAGTTCAAGCTCTAGAAAAACGAATAAGATGAGACACAAAGACCACATAAGAAGTTGCTCGTGGAACATCCCCATCTAAATGGGGATAATTAACAGTATCAAAATTAAAATCATCTCTCTTGTCATAAATTTTGCTAAATTATTTCACCATGTTCAAAGAAGGGGTAAATCGAAAAAAGAAGCGTTAGTATCAGAAATATTAGCCTTGTTATGGTGAAGTTCTTTAGGGTATATATTATTAACCAACCATCTGTGTCAAAGTCCAATGTATCATCCAGAGGTGTTATTAAAGGCTTCAATAACATCTGCCTGGGTATCAGGTGAAAACAACATGAAATCTCTTTCATAGCAATATAAAAACATCTGCCACAAGTGGTGCACAGTTCGTACCCATAGGGATACCTACACTTTGTCTATAAACTGTCGTTCCATACCTGAGAAAAATATTATCTAATAGGAAGATGAGTGTTTTACAAACTTCTTGACAAGTCCATATAATATAATTGTCTAAACTGCCTTTAGTAAAAAAACGCTTTAGTATTATTACAGGCCAAAAGTGTAGTATTTTCCTTAGCGAATGTTTTTTGAATAAGAACAATAAATTTGTCTTTGATCAGCTGATGTGGTAAGGTTGTAGAATATTGTAGAAAAGTCATAAATAATTATAGATGAAACTTGACGTTTATTGCAAATTTTATCAAGAACATCTCCTGAATTTTTAATAGGCCAAAACAAATTAATCCCTGAGTTTTCATAAGTTTTAGCACAATATAACGCGATCTTTAACGGCAGTGAGACAAGACGTTGGCGATGTTTGTGGTTGTGCAGGCACTAGAATTCTAAATAATTCTAAATAAAGCGGGCCTTATACGGATTTTTATGTAATTTAGGAATCCAGTACATAGTTGGCATTTTGTTCTGCTTTTCGAGTGATATGTGTGGAAACAACACCATCCTCAGTAGATTGAACTGGAGTATACGAATTGGTGCTACGGAGTTCCTGAGATAAAACAATGACGTATTGTAAGCGTCAAACAATAATTACATTACTAGCTGCTTTATCAGCAGTAAGTAGAACAAATTAAGTTGACTCACTTAAGTAAACTTTTGACTGGGAGCTATGTGGTTCGGGATCGGAGAAATATTTGAAAATTCTGACTATGAGTCACTTGACTCGGGGTTAAATATGTCGGACTGGGAGTCTAATATTAGACGAACAGGTGTTATTTAAGATGTTGTTGTGTTGTGATGTGTATATATATATAGTACAATCAATTTGACTCACTTGAATAAACTTCTAACTGGGAGCTATGTGGCTCGGGTCGAAGAAGCTTTTAAGCACGTTCTGTTAGTTCAGTCGATCGTTCAGTAGCTTATATCAAAACATATATATATATGTATCATGAATGTGTTGTAGTTGCTACTTCTATGAGAAGGGTGAGTGTTTAGGGAAATGTATTTATTGGCGGTTGAGTGAAACGAATTAGACAATAAATACTTACCATTGATGTGAGAAATTCTCATAGGGGACGCACCCAGTAGAGTGCACGTGTAGCACTGGTAATACGTTTGTCATTCAGCATTGGTCGACTGACCAGGGCGCACGGTTATATATAAAAAATAAATATATAATCGTTGTACAATTACTTATGTGAATTTGACGATATTTTAGGATATTGATGTTGTCCTTTTCGCGGTCTTATTATGAGAGATGCTTAGCAGGGTTTTCGGATACATGTTTCCCATACCTGACATAAGGTGGGGTTTTCGCGGACGGCTTGGTATCTCATTGATTGTGCTCTGCTAAAAGTACGATGTGATTGATGGATCTGGTGCCATGAGGATAACATTTTATAGTTTAAAACTAATGACAGGTATATATTGCAGTGTATGATTAAAGTATTAGAATTGATGGTTGCGTTATGTCAGTAGAGAATACTGAATCGGTTGTATTATATCAATAATATCTGCCTTGATTATTCAGTAGCGGATAAATAGTGCGTATGTATTTTGTAAACGGGCTGTATTACCTATTACGGGTTATGCTTTCCTCTTTAATTGTACGATGACCGGACAGGCTGTGGACCCTACCTATGATGACGCCTACCTAAAGCCCATTGGGACGGTGGCGTTTGATATTTGTCTATGATCTTTCTTGTCGTGCCCTTAATGGTTTATTCTCTTGTTGCTATGGCTTCTGCCAAGTCATTGAGTACCTTCATTGTGGCTTTCTAGGCATTTGTTTTTTGTATTATATTTACACGAGCATGTTTGTGTTTTACTTATATTGCCTATTGATGCTGCTTTGTTGGTTAGAGATTAGATCATGGCGGGGATTTGTTTATTTACACTGTCCTGTTTTAATTGGATGAAGTATGGTAAGTATGAAGTTTGGTGCACCCTAGAACCGGTTTAAACCCCCCGTGGCCTACTTTGCCACTGACCGTTCCAAGGCGGTTTCCATATTGTCAACTCTTTTGCGTTTGTGATGTCGTTTGCTTTTATTATTACTTTTGCCTTCTTGTTTGTCTGTTTGCATGTTTGTTTCTGTGTTTTGTGGTTGACTGTCCTCCTTGAATGCTACTTTCCCTGTCCGATCTTTTTATATTTCTTTACAAGGTCTATCCCAACCTGACTTCTATGGTGACGTGATTTACAAATTTCGTAAGATTCTTGGTCATGATCACTGTCATAATATCTTTGTTAAACTTGTTAAAACGTCTCCCCGCGCTTGCAATCAGGACTGTTATACATTTGATTGTTGGAGATCACTGAGCCCGATACTTATATTTAGATATCGGTGGAACATTTTCAATTGCTTTTGTTTTCTTACTTAAATATCGATTTGCTAGTTCCACTACTCCGGCCGATAACGGCTCTGGGTATTGTTTAACCACCCACAGGATATGTTGTCTGCTTTTTAATTTAGTTACTTGTGATGCTTCAGAACCGCTCCTCCCAACGGAATTCCATTTAGTTTATTTCGCTCTTCGGGGCATAGAATTTTGTTAGATTACTGGGACCATACTCTGCTGGAGATTGGAGGTGTAATAAATATAAAGGTCGCTATTTTTACTTACATATGCATGACATCTTCGGGATGGTTACAATTCTGTACTATTGAGTTTATGAATATTGAGTTCTGCCCAACCCGTGGCTAGGGGGCGTGAGCGGTAGCAAGCATATTTCACTAACGTTCATGAACAGTCTCAATCAAACCGAGATTGCAATATTTCGTATGTATCGTGTTCGGCTGTTTCCAAAGGTCCACTCTCATACTCGTTTGTTAAACGGTTTTTCAAAATAGTTTATGGCTCAAGCTGCAAGCTTGGTGGTGGACCCATTTACAGTTCGCCACTATGCTTTCCTCTTTAATTGTGCGATGACAGGACAGGCTGTGGACCCTGTGATGACGTCTACCTAAAGCCCAAAAGTATGGTGACGTTTCATGTTTTTCTGCAGTCTTGTATTGTCGTGCCATCAGTGATTTATTCTCTGGTTGCTCTGACTTCCGCCTTCTTTTTGGCTTTCTAGGCTATTGTCTTTTTGTATTTCTATATACACGAGCATCTTTGTGTTTTACTTATGATGCCTATTAGTGCTGCCTTGTTGGTTAGAGAATAGTTACTTATTAACATTGCCATTTATGTTTGTCGTTTTGCGTGTTTTTGGGTTTAATGTGTTCTGTGAAAACTGCATTTCCTGTTCGACTTGTATACTTATTTGTATACGCATATGTGTGTAACGTACACATCTACACAATGTTTGGCGTATGCCATCATGTGAAATAATAGGCTGATCCAGATATGTAGGGAGATGGATATAGGTTATTTGTGTTGTTTTGAAGTATAATGTGAAGTGTGTTTTGATATTGACCCCATATTGATTACGTTTAATATTATTCTCCTATTGAACAGTAGGCAGGTAAGTGTACACACATAGACTCGTAACGTTGGTATGATTCACACTATGTATCGTTTCCGTATATGTTAAATGGAATAATTTTACGATGAATACCGTAATTTGATTCAATTGTTTTATTGCGTCTTCCTGTTCCTGCGACTTTAAAAATACAATGTCTAACCGCTTATGTACATGACGAAAACCACAGAGAATAATGTTTGCATCTGATAGTTAGATTCGGAAAAGAGAAAAAATCATCGTTGTGTAACCGGTACATTAAACATGTTGTCGTCGAGACGCCGAGACACTTTCAGGGAAAAACCGTGACACACAAGTTCTTCTTTACCCTATGACATGTAATACGAACTAAATGTTACTTACTAATTGTTTGTATGCATGTTTTGATCAAGCATAATTTATTAAAGTGCTAAACGTTTTGACTTTTTTAAGAATTATTTTATTTCACTAATCGATGCAAACATGTTGCTTATAGAGAAACTTTGCAAAACACTTCTTTTAAACATAATTATTTATAACATAATTATTTTAGGCCTTGAACTAATAAGGTAAACCCTCTACCCCGGGGAAATCTTTGTAGACCTTAGGTTTCTAAAAGCCCATTATGTATGTAGTCTTTGTAAACATGCCTGCCATTTGAGCGTTGGGGCTTTATCGTTTTACAGGGTGTAGAATACGTTACCCATACAATAATAATTAATTTTACTACATTTTGAAGACTAAAAATGTATGGAAGAAAGGGTTTGTATTTTAAATTGTCTTCATTATTCATGCCTATTATACAATGTATTCCGTTTTACTTACTGTTTATACCTTGGATACCTTCGTTACTAAATCTACGTTACAGTAATTTACGTTACCTTGTTTAATAAGATGTTTAACTTAAGACATTTAGAACATTCATGATATTACATCCGAAAATTATTCCAAAACTTACAGATATCACAGACATACGTTACATTGATGTAATAATGTTTGGTTCTTGTAATGTCCGTTACATTGTTTGTTTTTAAAAATATTCTATTTTACGCTTGCTAAAAGAAATTAGAACAAATCATCCGATAAACGATTAAAGTTTTATTGCAACATTCCATTAGACATAATTGATTGTAACAACTCATTTTGAACATTATTTATGCTTTTTAAAATACAAACTTGTGTTTCACTTAATGTTTATACATTTAATACCTGCGATATAAAGCCTACTTTACCTTTACCTTATATTGTTGAAGGATGATGTTTGGTTTAAGAAATTAAGAACATAACTATTCTACATCTGAAAAAAATATTTCAAACATTTTAGTTATAACAGACATACATGTACGTATCCATGACTTGAACAATGTTTGGTTATTGTATTGTCCGTTACATGGTGTCTGTTTAAAAACAATTACTAATTCTGGGTTGATTTAAAGTAGAATATCGCTTAAGGCGGTATTATGAGGCGTTAGAGGTGTTGCATCTTATAATTACCTCTCATGAGCAGACTCAATAAAAAAGAGTCTGCTACTTTTCACTCTTGTTTTTGTTTATTGCTTCCAAAGGATCACCTTTTCAATATATATTACAGAAATCTAGAAAAAACATCCAGTTAGCTTATAAAGATAGGAATACAACATTCCTCTACACATCATTGATGGTAACAACAGTGTCTGAACCGACATGAAATTACGTCAAGCTAATATGTTTTACCTTCATGTATTAAACCTTGCGTACCTTACCAATTAAGTTTACATCCTTTTTCTTTAAATACAATATCTAAGTATCAAATAAAAGCATGGATATATATCATTATTTTCTTTCAGATACTGTTTATACTTAGACAAACATTAAATGAAACGAAGTGTGTATATAATTTTCACGACTCTTCCGTATTTTTCACGTTACCAAATTCAAAGAAAACTAGCAAATCATATGCTAATGTATCCATATATTAATCAAATATAACACATTAAGCAATTTCAACATATTGACAAAACGAATTGAACTTTTCTTACGTTACTAACAAATATAAATGTATAGCTCTACTTTTCATGGAAATATATTACATTATTTGAGCTCGTACTGTCTCTATACATTGTCATCACTTTCTGCAAACTCAATATCAATCAGTTTGTTGGCTTCCATATCTTCCCGCCCATATTGCTTCCTTCTTCAGTGTCAGGCTCTTTGAACATGATGTAAACTAATTGTTATGACTGTTGTGACGCAATATCACCAATAGTCCAGTCAAATTCAATTACTTTATATTCTCTAATTTGTTTCTGCTTCTGGTAAGTCTGGTTAATGTTGGTCATTATGGAGCCACAAAAAAAAGAAAGTGTACATGTTCAAATGCATGATTATAGAAAATTGACACGGTGGAAAAAAAGCTCTTTTAATTTTTGCGAAAATTATTTGACATCCGTGTAAAGAGGTTTGCCAAATAGACAGCATACTATCCTCTCCGTGATCTCCGTACCTTTTTGAAGATCATCCGAACATTCATGCCGCTGTTCGAGCAATCCAAATCGACACTAACTCTCTGTGCTTTTCATTCATATTCAATGAGTAAAGAGCAAATATCAGACCCCTTAACCTCACAGACAAAGTAGGTTTCATGATCTTGGGGGTTTGTTGCATATCTGTGTTTTTCACTGGCCGTAAATGTGATTAATTAATT